>JAOWBP010002559.1:21301535-21327794 GCA_028571105.1 Tragopan temminckii | reverse complement strand
TGGGAGAGAAGCCAGAGTATTCCAGAGAGGGGGTACAAAATACAGGGAAGGGCCTGAGACCTGTGCTGCAAAGTCGCTCTTATTTCACATGTGGTGATGCTTGCATGTCAGAGATTGATACTTGTTAATAAAGATTCTCAGGTTTGTATCTGTCTGTTGCAGGATTTCTTAAAAGCTCTGGACAGCATTTCCAGTTTATTTCTATCGGAACATCTTATAGAAGAGCCCAGGAGTAACCCCTGTGACCTGACTAGACAATCTCTAGGTACTGTGACAGCACAAAGTTAGTGGAGATGGACTCTTTGAGGATAGAAATTACTAATGAACATGCAGATGGAATTTTTAGTGTTTCTGAATGCATTGTGAAGTCCTTGCTGGGAAAATACTGCATATAGGAGATCTCTATGTTGAAAACCAGCACTGGTCTTTCTGTCTGTGGATGTGTTGCACTGGTGACTGCTGAAAGATTCATATCAGCAAATAGATCACCAAGTCAAAAGTTCTTTAAGCACCTTGATCATTGCTCAGAGCAGCTGTTTTTTTTAGACTCATTAACACTTTTGTATTTGTACAGTAACAGACTGTGGTCAAGCCAGGAATCAAGTCAAGTGGGTAGGTCCCTCTGTGAAGCAGGGGGATTGCTTCCTGGTGACTGGCTCATCTCTGAACTTAATGTGGTTTCTTGCCAGGGGAGGGAAAAGGTAACCTGTTCTACAAGAAGATGAGCTTGTATTTATTTTTTACTGTGAGCTCAACTTCAAAGATTTGATTTTAATGTTTTTAAGACTCATTTTAGAAGTTAAAACATATTAAATATATATACTCCAGAACATGTGTAACATTATTCTTAAAGGATGTAGATGATTAAGTTAAGTTTTCTTCCACCTCTTGATGGAAACAGAACTTGTTATTTCTTGGAATTTTTAATTGAAATAAGGGAGAAAATACTTGATTATATTTTTCACTGAAGGCAGATGGCAGTATTTTTATGACTCTTTTTATAGTATGTGAACATAAATGGTATGTAGCTGCTATTTCTTGTTTTTTATAATCCTTCTTGCCTTGCGCTTGAATTTTATCAGACAAGAAATACTCCAGTGAGTAAACTACAGACTGGAAGAACAGATAAGAAATTTAGTGGGGAAAAAAGCAGTGCCACCTTCTGGAGAGCTGGTTTGAAAGGAACCCTTTTTGTGGAGGGCAGTGGGCACTTCCTGCTCTTGTGGATAGATCATAAAGCCAGGGTGCAAGTTCCCTTTTGCCCACCAGGCATCTCCTTCAGCAGGAGTTTGTGCTCGGGACTGCTGGGGGTTAGCAGAAAATTAGAAATTGTCTTTGGGCAATTTTTCTTTTCAGAGGATTTTTTTTTTCCTTTTGTCTAGGAGTCTGCCATTAGTACAGGTTTGTCAGAAAGCAAATATTGTGTTAAGACCAATGTTTGGACAATGTGAAGCTGGTTATCTTGCTGATTAACTTACCTCTTCCCTGTATAAGGTGAAAAAAGGTAGCATTCTCAGTTGAGGTGGAGGGGAAAAAACACAACCAGGACTAACTAGGTAGAACTGTGGCATCTGTTGAAATGTGTGATACAGAGAGGGATGTCAGCATCTAAACTCCATTGAGGTTGATTGGGCATACACTATCTGCGTGCCTTTTATTTTTCCTTCTCTCCAGGGATTTTAAGACATGACTGAGTCAAATGTTCCCTGAAAGTTGGTGTGCTGTGTGTCTGGTAAAAGCAGGGTAATGTGAATTGAAATAGCGAGTACTGACTATTGTTTCATACCTACTCCCTGAGGCTGAGCGTTATGTGACGTTTTGATGCAGAGCTCACTTGAAGTTGTTGTTTGTTATAATAAATATGATTAATTGTCTGTTTTGTGTCCAAGCTGGTGATATATAGCCTCTTTGTACAGGGACAAAGTACAAAAAAGTGCCTTGCCACAGAGCATGGTGCAGAAAACATATGGTAATATCTGTCCTGCATGCTGCTGTTTTGCTTGTACTGCAGTACTGCATCTATTTTGTTACTTGACTGTGGGAGATAGAGGGAGCAGCTGGAGTGATAAAAAGGTGCTCAGTCTCTGGAACTGAATTTATTTGGGTATCTAAAACTGTTTGCATAGATACTGTGTCCACAGGTGTTTTCATGAACTCAACCTATCTCAGTTATCCTTCTGTAATATGACATGCTTGGAGGTGTTTATTTAAAAGGTGATCAAACCTGATGACCAGTTTACTACTGCCAGAGAATGTAATTGTGCCCCATTGGGCAGAAGTCAGTCTGTCCTTCAGTGTTGTCCAGCAGGTAAGAAACACCTCTGTTTCTGTTTTCTTACATTGTCACGTCATTAATCTACGTAGTTAATGGGTGTCTCGCATTACTTATGCTTAGTGGCTTTGGGGAAGCCAGGCACCTGACTCAGTAGCCAAATTTTGCAAAGAAGCGTACAGCACTCTGGGCAAGTAGGAGACCTAGGAGACCTGCATCTTCTATCACAAGCTAACCTTTTTGGCTTCATCCAGGTAAGCGTTCACTGAGTAGGACAACACCTCCTCCTGTGTAAGTACAGTTCCAGACAGCTATCTTAACTGGAGCAAATACCACAGGGCATTTTTTTTTCTTGTGTAGAAAATACATTTTATTGTGAATATGAAAATAGCAATCTTGATTAAGAGCAGAGATGCAACAGCAGGTGGTACAGATGCTTGGTCTGATCATCTACTGCTTAGCAGTAATTGACAGGAAGCTGGGTTTTTCCCATTGTAGATTAACAAAGTAGATGATGTCTGCTAGGTTTTATTTCTTCCTTCCCAACAAACCATTGCCATACGTTAACAGGTACTAAAAAATGTTATATTTGCAAAAGAAAACATCCATATAAATAGGCTTTTTAGTATCAATTGACAATTGTATTAAAAAAAAAAGTTACATTAATACTGATAAAAATAAAAATTAGCTTTGATAGCATATAAAAATGCTTCAAAACAAGCATATATAAATAACTTAATTTGTAAACATAGAAAAACCAATCTTATGTATATATAAAAATAAACATCTGATGCACTGTACAATAAGACATTATCCTTCATAGGCACTGGTTTCATTGACACAGGAGTCCCCCTAGATGTTTTTCCTACAAAAACTGCTTTAACTCTAGTGCCGTCTCCAAAATAAAAGGGAAAAAAAGCAAAGCACTGAGCAAATCTTTTGTGGACTGCCTGAAGGCCACTCATCTCCTCCTGCAATGCCTTCTCGAGCAGCACTGGTGACAGCCAGTAAATACACCTTGCTGCAATTCCTGCTCACTTTTTCTAGGGCTTTAATGTATTACCTTGTTCAAACTTCCTTGTTTTGCCTCCCCCAAAAAGGTACGACAGGCTGCAAATCTGGACATCTGCCTTTTGGTGCAGTTGCTGAGGCTATGGAAGATGTGCAGTGCTGCAGGTGAAGCATCCCCCAACACAGCTTGGCAGGCTGCTAAGAAAGGCTGAGCCTCACCCCAGGAGAACAGTAATACACTGAGGGTAACGTAACAATGGCCACCTTGAGTAAACACAAAGCAAATTTATAAGAAATGATGTGTTTTATTACTCTTCCTGCTGTAGCTGGGCAGGGAAGAGCCTTGGGCTGATATGCCTCAAAACTGCTATTTTCTTAAATATCAATTTAAAATAGCCACTGTCAATTCATTTAAAACTTCTTAATATATTAATGATAGGAAGTAACAGAAGCTGAGAGCCAAAATTACATCTGTGCAAAGATAGAGTTAAAAATAGATTTTGGCTCTTGAAGCTATGGTGGGAGGTGCAGTGAGCTTTGTGGTATGCTGGGAAAACATCTCTGACCCGAAGTATCTATGTGTGGTCCAGATGGCTCTGGTAAGGTGGGTGCTTGAATAAATGTTTCTCACTTGGCAAATGTAAAATGCAACAGTCGTGTGAACAACATGGGCTTCTGTGAGCTAAGGAAACAATATTATAGCAGCCTTTATTGCTTAGAGAAGCTAGTTTAGGTGATTTCTGTACTATTGTGCTGAAGACCTACTTGAAGTTGCTCAGATACTTGAGTTGATTGTGGTTTTGTTTAATTTTAGGAACCTGTGACCAAACACTTGATGCCTGACAACATGAGCACTGGACAGAGCTTAACAGCTGCAGAGTAACTGAGTGGGGAGACACTGTGCTTACTGCTGAGGAGGCAGCTGTTTGTGTTGTGAACAAAGAAATGATGATGAGAAGAAGGACCAGGCTGGATTTTCAGCTCTTAATGCTTCTAGGTAAAAGCAGAAACAGGCTGATGGAAAAAGCCATTGTGGAAAAGTGCAGGAGCTACTCTTATGGGTCAGATTCAAATTCTAGGAACATGCTGACTACTCTGTACTACTTCCTATTAATGAGTTATTGTTTAGAACTGTCAGTTTGGTTTCTCTATTTCAAAGCACCTAATTTTGTAGTGCAGTAAAACTGTGTCCTGAGGTGTGGTGGTTTCCACTGTTGCTGCATAGTGTAGTGGTAATCGGAAATCCCTTGTACTGTACTGGCTGTAAGCAGTCAGCCAACTATGAGAAAAGTCTATTAGGTGAGATGACTTACGGATGCTGCTTTAGCTTCTCTCCAAGGGGAAGTAAATAATTTACCATGGCAAGCTGACTCTAGCTGCTGCTAGAGGAATTCTGTATTTGATATTTATCTCAACACAAGGAAGTGGTCTTGCATTTCTGCTCAAAAGTTTGTAAAAGGTCTCAAGCCATGTGAGTACTATTTCCAGGTTTTAGTGCATTTCATTGCTTCCATGGCCTTTTTTCTCACCACTGCTGAAACTTTCCTGAAGGGAGAAGGTCAACCTTCATAGTTCCTTGGAAATTGAAACAAAATGGTACAATTCTGGCTATTGTAAAGAGAATTCTCTTCCTCCTGCTCATAGAGGATTTTCACAGCTGTTTCCAGAAGATAGGCTACTCATAAAACTTGTTGGGTTTCTTCTAAGCAGCATTAGCTAAAATGATGTTTGTTATTTTTTCCAAGCTATACATTTCAGTAGTCCAGAGTTAGCAATTAGGCTCCTCAAGTGAGGTTTGATTGTTCCTGATGTAGGAGCAGACACTTTACATTACCCTTATGGATGCTTGTGTCTCCTTGCAACCTTACAGATGCTGTTGAATATTCCAGTTTCTTGATCAACGTTAACTGGCAAGGAAGTGTGCTAGTCGAGCAATGACCAAAGGCTGCAGCTTAGCGATGGAGCTCAGGAGCCGTGCTGGGATAGCTGGGGCACCCAGATCCACCTGTACAAGGTAGAAGAAAGGCATGTGTTACATGACCCATTTTTGAACAAACACTTTGTCCAGGCTCAACTAGCTCTGGTGCTGCACGTAAAATATTAAGCACGAAAGTAGTTTACAGCCAAGTACTGTAATTTCTGTGGTGGATTGGATCTTTTTCTTCCCAATACTCCATAGACTTTGAAGGCTTAGCATATTTGATAGTAGCTTCACAGCAAGTACAAACCACACTGGTTTTGGGTTTGAGCTTAAATATTGCTAGTTCAAAACACAGGTGTGTAGTGTTACTGAAAACACATTGCATTCCACTAATACATGCATAAAATGTGTAGAAAATTTTAAAATGCATTATAAGGGTATATGCTAATCATTACTATTTAAGGTTAGTTGTTTTTTTTTTTTAATTACCTATATAAAATGTGTTTTTACCGTAAGTTTAAAGGACTAATCCTAATTGTCACTAGCTGCCTTCTAAAATAAATTATACAGCATGGTATTCTTTTCTGGATGTATTTAGGTGCTTGGCACCACTGTCCTAAAGGAGCTGCTTTTTCAGATGACTCTGTAGTCAATAGAGGGCAAGATTTTCTCATTCTTAACTAGAATCCTCATCTTCTCTTTTGTATTTATTTAAATACAAAGACTTAATGACTTTATTGAAGAAGGTTAACAATATGCATTTCCCTACGTGTCAAAAATAGTGTTAGCAGAGGTGGACTTCTATGTCTCCAACAAGATAGAAATGCAAGCGAGATTCTCCAGTCCCTAACACTGAACATATCATGTACTGGTTCACTATGCAAAAGCAGAACGTACAAAAATTGTGAATAAACTTTTACAGAAGAGACTTGGTGTCCAAGGCAGCAGATTCACATGGTGTAAAAATTGGGGATCATGTACATAAAAGCAGAATCCTAATTAGTCTGTTATCGCACATGATGTACAGTAATGAAAGGTCTTACCTGAGCCATGTAGATAACTCTGGTGATATCTCTTCCATTCACCACATCAGGTTCCAGGATCCATGCACTGGGCAAAATTTCTCCTCTCACCACATCTTTGCAAGGGTGAGGCATGGATGCATCGTACACAGACTGAATAGCCAAGACAGACAAGTTCTTCTGCATGAAAGAAAGTGTAAAGAAGAGAATTTTTTTTTTTATGTATGCAGTATTGTTTTGTTTACCATGAGGCATATTTCTCATTAGATAAGCTCTTGTGGATTTTTTTGTCAGAATCCTGCTTGTTTGTAACCAGAATATGCTGTAACAGTTGTGAACCAAGCACAATTAGGCAGTAACAACTGTCAGATGCCAGTGAATTTAATACATAATTCATTTCTGTCAAATGAGCATAGCTTTTCTTCCTATTACAGCTTTCTCTGGAACTATGAGCATAACTTTCCCTTCCTTCTGCTCTTGAACAGTGAGTTCAGACAAATTAGTCAGTCTCCTCTGTCTTAGAGAAAACACACACTTACCTCTTTGGCTTCTACAGTAATGCAGCAGAAATCCCGTGGCTGCTGTAGGTAACACAGGGAGGTATCAGTCACTAAATACACTGCAGAAAAAGTATCCAAAACCAACAACAAACAAAGGGGAAATTAATTAGGCTTTGAAAACTGTAACTTGTCACAATTCCCCCCCATCCTTCAAAATGCACAAACAAATCTTATTTGAACTTGTTGTAGCTAAGAGCAAAGTTCTAGCTAACGTGAAGATGCTAATATTAAGATACTGTAATTAAAATGATACTTTTTTTAAGTACCTGTATCTTATACTTCTGCAGCATATGATTTGTAATAGCTGTACTTTGAAAAAGTCTTGCAAAATGGAAGTTCCTACACTAAGTAATGAAACTGTTCTTCAAGTCTGAAGAAACGAGATGACTGTACATTTCTTTCTGGCTGATCTGAGCAGAAGAGTCCATAATGATAGTTCTAGTCAGTCACTGATGTTGGTACTCACCCAGCTGAATGTGACTTGTTATCTTCTTGTGTATTCGAGCTGTGTTGATGGATCTGTCATACAGATGCCTTTTGCCCGGATCTCTCACTAGTCCCCACACATATGCAAGAGGTCTTTCTATCACTCCTGCTCCCAAAAATCCATGCTTTGTTGCTGAAGGGAAGACTTTGTAGTAAACCAGTACCTCTTTTTCTGTACATTGGTATCTGTCAAAGACAAATGAAAGGTATTAGCACAAAAGATGGTAACTGCATTAAAGATCTCCCATTATAAACACTGCCATAAACTTACTTCCAGCCAGCAGCTGCTTGGCAGCTGTAGAGATTCCTCAGGTTATGAGAGCATGCTGCCATTACCTTAGAAAACAATGACAAATGTACATGTAAGCAGAAGTTAGGTACATTTTAAATTATGTTCAGCTTCTGTGTGCTGCTACACTATCTTCCTCTTAAGCTATTCAGTGGGCTTTACAACAAATATTTAGTTTTCTTGTACTAGTATTACTCTGGGAGTATTAACAGTCAGACTGATAAGTCCAGCCTGCACAGTAGTGTAGGCCTCTGCAAGAAAACTGCACTGGGGTAAGTGTGCATCCCCAAGTCGAGTGATTCCATCTGATCTGAAATGTGAAGTTTGCATGCTTTGCTTCTGGCTACACAGGCATACAGATATATAAGACCTGCACTGTACAAACCCTTAGGAGCTAGAAGCATTCAGCGTTAGCACCAGCTTCACTTGAATATTTCAGCTCACATGCAGCAGTCATTCCTGTGCTCCACTGATACAGCCTGTTTCCTCCCACTATTTAAAATTGCTCAGTATATACTGCTATACCCAGTGCTAATTATCTACTAGGAGTGCAGAAGAATAAGGTTTGTCTCACAAACTTTCAGTACAACATCCAGTAGAAGGAATAAGCAAAAACTGTGCTTATTGACTCACCTCGGTGGTAGCATTAGCCAAGATATGTTTGGATAAATCCTGATATCCTTGTGTTGACGAGGAGCTTACTGAAATAGTTAATCCATGAGTGAACCTACAACTGATGCTGTCTGAAGGAAGTGGTGGCTCAATTCTGCTGTCTTCTGCAGGAGACAAAATTGTCATACGAAAGTAATAAAAAGGAAAATGATCGCTGAAGTGGTGCAGAAGATGTAGCATTGAGCAGTTAGAGGGACTTCAACCCTCCTAAAGAAAAACTGTTAGCATCCTTTGTCTGGACAGCCCACACATTGGTAATTACACTGCAGTTACATTTTGCATTACTCAAGTATAAACATTATTAACCCCATATAAGCTAATAACCTAAAGAATAATATGAAACACGACTCTGGGAATACAAACAACAACTTGCATGTACAATCCTATGCTCTTTGCAGCCTTAGCCCCATGCTTCTTTGGTTCATTCAAGATGTTATCCTCCTCGCAGCCTCTCCAAAGACTGTACAGCAATGCTACAACATCAGAAGACCAACTTTCTTAAGAGGAACTAAATCTCCAATTACTTTTCTGTGATTTAGATACTGGTTGACAATGTTTTTTTTCTGAATTCATGTAATGTTAAGACAGCTTCAGAATACTTAGAATCAAATTAGACAGGGATTTGCATAAATAAGAAACCTCATTAGGTTTTGGGATACAACACAAAAATGAGCAGGTGGACATATGCTTTACTTACCCAGTGTTGAATCCTTCTGTAGTTGCTCTATCATAAAAAGCTGACTGTTTCTAACAGCTGAACGACCTCGTGTGTCTCTTGAAAGCAATGCACTTCCAGAAGAAACCTGGTTTTTCAAAGAGCAGAAGTGTAGGAGACTTTTGGCTTGAACCAAGAAAAATAAATTGTTACGTTATCAAGAGGAATATCTGTAACCAGCCTGCCTTTACGAAACTGGAAGCTTGACATTATGATGGGTTAATTTCTTTGTCTCTCAGCTGGCTATGAAATGATAGCTCGACTGAGGAAGTTCAGCAGACCAAGTATGACAAGCTAGCATAGGTGCACACCAAAAAGAAATTTAAAGTAAGTTGGTGTTCACACACACAAACTTTCAAGTCCCTGCGTGCATCTCTCTTCAATGAGGAAGGCACACTGAAAATACTAGATTCTGGCATATCACAAAAAAAAGTTCCTTATTGCTAAAATGTGACAGACAGTGGCATAGCTGTCAGTAATAACACACTGGCTTTTACTTACAAGTTAAAAAAAACTGAAAAATGAAATTGTCGCTGTCCTTTGCAGGACATGTTAATGCTCTCTCCGCCCCCATGTAGCCAGTCTGTGTGTTAGTGACAAACTTGTCCTGCTTGATAGCTGTGACAGAATATAAACCACCTAGAATGAGATTTCTGTCCGTTATCTCTCTCTTACTGTTAAAGCATTAGGGGACGTTGGTCTGCAGGCCAGTTGTTTCTCACCTGTCCTTCCCAGCTGCTGAGTTTACTTGCAGTGTATGTAGCAGTATTGCTGCTGTTGTAACCTGATGTTGGGCCAGAGGATAGGCTGAGGCTGGATTCTGTACATAAGGTGCTCGTACTTGCAAGAGTCTTCAACCTTGCTTCCTCCTGTAATAGAGATCAGAGCATCACAAACTCGTGTAGAATTTAGTCAAATCAGTAACAGCACTGGAAAATGACAGAGGAATAAAGTGAAGTCCATTTTCTTTCAAGGAGTACTGACAAAAGCTGTTACTTTTCGCTTCATACAGAAGGTTTTTAACAAGCAGGTTCATTTGAAACTGTAAGATTATATGAGCAAATCAGTGCATCAGTCTAGGAAAATCTGGATAACTGAAGCTTCTGACATTGTTCCTTTGCTAACAGAGTCCAGGCTTTCTTTCAAACCAATTCCCAGACATCTTAAGGGGGAAAAGAAGTTCTAAAAAAGACCTTTTCTCAGTCCCATTTGTTACTTTTTTGCCTAATTCTTGTGCTTAAATTATTGTTCAAATTTAGTTGTTAAACACTGAAGATTTTACTGCAGCTCAGTGCCATCCCAAAAGATAAAGAAAAAATTACATAAGAAAATACTGAGAACTTCAAGATGATTTATTCTTCCAAGGGTTCTTTAAGTATTTGGTTTTCAACTCAGCTGAAGTTTCACAAGACAAGTATGGAAGCGGGTGTGGTAAGAACCAGTCATGCATTGGAGATGCCTGAATTCTAGGTGCCTTGCAGGGTAGAGTGCAGTAAAATGACAGTTCACCACCTATGAGAGAAAGGCTGCAGTTCTAAAACTGCATTGTCAGCCTGTGACAAAGACTAGCGCATGAAGGTGTAGTCAGGGACCAGGCAGAACACACACTTTCCAACAAGGTATTGTCCTCAAATACCAGACAAGTCACACTCAGATTGTGCAAAATAGGTAACAAAGTGCAAAAGTTAAAACAAAACATGCACACACGGACAGTATAACAAGAGGAAAAATTAAAAAAAAAAAAATAGATGAAGGTCTTTCTGCTTACGTACATGCTGAAATACTGAAATAAACCTATTCTCTTTAACAAAACTTTTCCAAAGATTGGGCATGTTCCCAGCAGGATGACTCCAAAAGCTTTATCCAGAGTGAAAACAGAATTTTCTTGCACAAAAAATGTGCTCAAGAAATAGCTCCAAGGAAGATGTAGTTCAGAAGCACGAATAAGATAACAGTTATCAATGTCAGTAATACTGATTACTGAGAATTTAAGCCCAAATTTGCATTTCATTATTTGTTTTTCTATGCATTATGTCAGACAGGAAAATTACTGAGCTATGGAAGCTTATTTAAAAAAATGCATCAATGTGAGTAATGGAGAACAGTTTCCTCTGTAATGCTCACCTTCTGTAACTGAGCAAATATTTGCTCCCTTATACGTCTTTTCTCTTGCTCAGCTCTCTCCCGAAGTTTGTCCCTTGCTCGTGCAATTTCGGTTTTGGTTTCCTCTCGTGCCTTCTGATAGTCTCTGAGCATCAGTTCAATCTCTGAAGGGTGCTGAATGCTTCTTCTTTTTGGTTCTTGAACTCTGTGAGGATAGGTAAGGGGGAAAACATGCATACTTACTTGAAATTAGGTCACCTCACGGAATGTCATGAGAAAGTCCTCTGTCAACATGGAACAGGACAATTTTCCAGAACAGCAATAAAAGAAAACCAAGAAGTCTCCCTTTGCTCGCTAAAGGCTGTAGGAGAATTAATCTTGGAAAACGATTCGCACTGAGAGTGCAGTTGACCACTGAGATTACTCTAGCAATCGCTCTGGTTTCTAAGCTTTGTAAGACCTAAGGTTATGGCTTTGGTTAACACCCACAAAGTAACTGTGTGTTGGGAAAATGCTGCCTCCTGCCCAACTGCAAAGGAAGCAGAAATCATTTAGGGGATATGGTGGGAGATGAGAAAACACTATTTAAAATGATAGAGGGTTCTGCAGAACTTCATTGATATTTAATATGAAAAACTATTTGCCATGACTTTCAAGTTAGAGATGGAACAAGAAGACAGATTAGTGAAGACTGAATCTTTGACATACATACATAAAGCAGATGCTGGTTATGAACTGAAACTCAGTGGAAGATTTTAATGAACACTTCCTATAATCAGGCACACGTTTATCCTGAGACAATTAAGAATTCTGCCACAAGTCTCAGATCTCAACAGGAACCATTAATGCACACCTATTGTGAACTCTTAATGATCAGAGGGTCAAGAGTGAGGGTTAGAATCCCTACCTGGTATTTTCCACCACATCTCTTCTCAGCTGTTGCAGATATTCTCGGCGCCTGCTAGGGAGATCCAGATCCCTGTGACTTGCATCCAGGGTCTGCAACAGACTCAGATGCTTCTGAGGACTCAGACTTCGGCTCCTTTGGTATCTTTGCAGCCTTTTTTCTCTTTCCTTCCTCAGGGTCTCAATAGTTCTCATGTGTCTGTCAGGGAACCACAAGTAGAGTGACAAAACGCACCCTGCAAAGTTACAATTTCTGTGGTTGTTTTTTAACCTTTAAAATGTAAAGTCGAAAATATTAGGTAGCTTCGTAGTATGAAATTTCTAAGAATCTAATAAAATACACTTCCCCTACAAATATTCCTTTCAGTCATGCACTGACAGATAAAGAAATTCTAAAACTCCACTGCTTTTGAAAGGGAAAAAGGAGGAAGGAGATAAATGCAGCTCCTCCTAACCATTTTAGTTACAACAACTTCCCAAACAGTTCTATAATCCAATCTCTAGAATTTATGGTATAGATTTTTTTCATAATTCATTTGGCATCAAAGGTTTTTGGGTTTTTTTGTGGGTTTTTTTTTTTTTTTTTCATCAATATTCCTATGGTAGTGTTTAATCAGAGAAGCATGAGATACATAACCAAACTGCATGGATTATTTTTACACCATAACAAATCTATGTAATATACCATCATGGTCACCAGGCAACACATGATCTCTCTCATAGTGACTAAAAGTTATAAGAATAAGGTGACACTAGATTTGAATTACGGTGAATCTTACACTTACCTTAATTTCCTTACCCCAAAATTTTTATCTTCAATCATTATATAACTATGTAAGTGTAATACTGTACCTCTTCACGTATTGTTCATTCAGTGTGACTAAGTGATTAAGTGCTCTTTATTCACATTATATGAAGCTATACGTGAAGTCTGTTCAAAATAATTAATACAGAACAACTTCAAGCAATTTACCTGTCATAGAGCTGCTGCTTTACTGGAACCGCCATCAGGTCATCTGCAGTTCCGCTCTGCAGAACCCTCAGCAGCGCGTCCGTTTCACCAATGCCATAGTTCAGCTTTGCCTCAGTCAGTTCCACAGTAAGGGGATGCTGGTGCAGATCCAGGTGTATGCCAGACATGATCTGAGCACGCTCTCTCTGAAGTCTCTCAATCTCTCTGCTTCTGCTGCCCCAAAGCTGGGATTTCCCTTCGATTTCCACTGCTTGATGGCTTCCAGGCTTACTTTCTGCCTGGCTGTGCAGGTCAGTTGCACTGCCACTCAAGCTGAGTGACGAAGGTGGAGGACTGCCCTTAACACCACACCAGTTGCTGAATTTGTTGTGTATGGGTAAGTCACGAAGACTGTAGCTCCGAGGCCTGTAAGGCTTTGCTAAAGTAGTGCTTTTCTTCAGAGGAATTTCAGTGTCACATTCGATTTCAGTGACAGAATTTGGGTTGTCATTTTGTAAGGAAATTTGCGCATCACTCACATCGGAGAGAAGAGAACAACTGTTTTCATTTTTCCAGATATCGTGTAATTGTAGAGAAGCTGCTCCTACCAGAGGTTCTGAGGACTCATTAACATTTGCCTGACTTGAACAAGCGGCACTACGCTTTGGATTAAAAAGTACGTCAGAATCTGGAGGTGAGTGGTTGTGAATCAGAGCAGTATCAGAATTCCCAACATAATTCTCATGTCTGATTCCCCCGAGCACAGATCTTCCTCCACCTGTGACATACATACAACGGAGTGAACGCGCCAGCGGACTGGGGTCTCTAACATCATCTGTTAAAAACTCTGTATGGCCAGAGACCTCTAATGTGCTGCTGGAGTGGTACAGTCGTTTTGCACAAATTGTAGTGTGTGTGCCAACAGTGAGTCTGTGCTGTTGTTCCATGGCTTTTGAATCATCCTTTCCTAAAATCTTTTTGGCCACTTTTTTATCTAAGCATATTCCAGATATATTTCCTATGCCATTGCTGTCTCTGGAAATGCTGCATTCGCTGTCTGTTTCAGTCTGTGAAAAATTGTCCACATGAGGTTCCATGCCGGAGTGTGGACCTGATCTTTTCTTTCTCTGACTGTGAAGGGGGCTTGAAGCATCACTGGAACGTCCAAAGGGTTCCTTAATAGGGCAGAAAGGCTTACTAAAAGCATTCTGGCTTTTGGGACTAGCACTAAGAGTAAGAATAGGGGAAGAGGCCCTGTCTACCAACAGAGTACTTTTGCAACGAAGTTTTCTTTCTGCTGGAACCTCTAGCTCGTTGACACTTCTTTTACCCTGAGCATAAGATGATGGAGATTGAAAGGTGCTACTAGTAGGGCTGCTAACTACAGTGCATGAAGAATCATCTTGCCCTGAACTCACTGAAGAGGATGGGATGGATGAAACTCTGGCACTAGCAGGAGCAAAATTCTGCTGTGCATTTAATGATGGTTTTTGAAAATCTAAGGTGGAGGCGGAGGTTCTGTTTAAGAGAGGCAGGCACATAAAGGAATCTTCCAAAATGCTGTCAAGGCTGTCATAGAAGTCAGCGTTGCCCAGATTTCTCATCTCTGTTCCTTCTTGTGGTCTTTCTTCCAGAGAGAATGTTTTCTCCTTCCTTTTGGGAACCCTATCTGTTGCATCTGCACTGATTCCATTGAAATTGCAGTTTACTGCTTTAGCTGCCCTTAATTCCTTTTCTAATTTTGTCTGCACTTGTTTTTCTTCATTTTTGCTTTGAGATTCTTCCAAAATCTCAGTTTGAGTGCCTATATCTGCTGTAGTCTGAGTGCAGCTGTCTGATCTAGTACTAGTAGCTTTTGCACCCTTTTCAATTCTTCTTTGGTAGATTTTGATATTCTGTTCGTTATCTATAATATTTTTTTGGGAGAGGTTTCCCAGCAGCTCAGAAGTGTTCTGAATAAGCTGTGACAGATGCATGGATAGATTCTGCATACTTGTCCAAGAAGAATGTTGCTGAAATAGATCCCTGTTTGTTTCCTGCCTTCTTGCAGAAACATCTGTGTAGCTTCTTTGGTGTCTTCTCTGCCTTTTATATCTTGCTGTAGCCACTGTTTGTGTTCCCTGCTCACAGGTAACCCCTGGTGATTTTTTGGAAGACCTTTCTGACTCAGATGGATATAACAAGACAATTTCATCAACTTGCACTGAAGAGTTACCAGGTTGTGCAGAAGGATTCTTAAGTTCAGCAGCGTCATTTTCTGGATTAGTTTCCAGTGTTTCAATGGACACATTGCTGTACTGCTTGTTACTGTCACTTGAGTATGTGGATTCAAAGCCTGGTCTGGCATTGTCCCATCCTTGAAGACCTTCAATGCTGCTTAAAGTGCTTGATAAAACTTTTGCTGTAGCATATGAACTGAGATGAGAATGAAAAGGAGAATTTTGAGAATTCAATCCATTGTCCATGCTAGAACATCTCGTAACTTTACGATTATCCAGGTTTAAAGGCATTTGATGGTAAGAGACATCACTTGCACTTCCAAAAACATACTGCTTCCATCCAATCTTGCACGATTCTTCTTGTTGCCATGGATGAATATATGGGTTGATATCGCTTGAACTAAAATGCATTGCATCTTTACTGTCTTGCAAAAATAAATCTGTTCCTGGTTGGTACCCAGCTTCTTCACTACACTGAGCTACAGAACTGCTCTTTGAATGGATATTTTCTTTCGCACCCGCAGAACTGTGAGCTGTGGGCAGTAAAGATGATGGAGAATGTACAGTACTGTCTTTTAAGGACTGGCTGCTTTGGGTCCTTGCTGCATAATTTTGTAAATTTTTTGGATCACAGTTGGCAATCTTCTTAGTGTGTGTCATTCTTTGCTGAAATCTGGGTTTAGATTTAACCTGCAGAATGTTCTTCGATTCCTGCTTTGAAAATCTTTCAATTAGATGAAGATCATCTTCAGTTGGTGATGGAGGCTCCACGCTCATATTTAAATCTTGCAGTGATCTAGATGCAGAATATAACAAGGAATCTGCCAGAGATGAAGCTTTGAAAGTATCATCTAAATCAGAGAACACAGCTAAGGCTGGAGCTGATAGTCTGTGACTTTGTAGGTAAGGTCTCTGTCCAGCTTTGCAGTTCTTTGTGTTACATGTCGTAGAACATGGCCTTCTGCTCCTGAATTGCACCAGTTGGGGTTCTTGGGAGGGCAAACCATGGTTTGTTGGTAAAAATTTTAAGGGGGTACTTTCATTATTCATTAAAGAAAATTTCAGTCTTTCTGATTTCATTATATCATCTCCTGCTATTGAAAAACTGTCAGCATGAACACTGGAACCTGCATTATTTTTGCAAAGTAAAATCTCTTTTCTATCATCTGTATTTGTTCTACCAGGGTTATCATCACCCGTAGGCATGTACTGACAATTGTCTTGCAGATCCACAGGACTTTTTTCAAAACCTAAAACACTGTGATACGGTTGTCTGGGATCAGTACTTCTGCTGTTTGTGGGATATGCTGGATCATAGGCGTGTTCAGGATCCACATTAACATCTCCTGGATACAGATGTTCCAACACCTCTGGGACTGTTAATTCATTTGTCAAATTTGAAGATACCTTAGTTTGCACTTCAAGATGTTCTTTATCTACTGTTTTTTCTTGCATTTTCTTTACTGCAAAATGTTCAACCTCAGTACCTGAATGCAGTTCTTCCTCATTTCTGTTAAGTATTTTTCTCATCTGTCCCTCTTTAACCAGAGCTGACCTTCCAGTATCCCAGAGAGGTACTGATGACAATACCAGAGATTCACTATCATTTGGCACCTTCTCTGCATGTTCTGTGCAAGCTTTCTGTGCTGGAACTTTACTCCAGTGACGGTGATCAACTTCAGTATTATTGTCAAGTTGCTGACAATTACTTTCATAAACAGGTTCCACATCTACAGCAGAATTCTCATATGAAGCAGAGTTTGTGTCTGATACTGGGTAATGCTTGTTTGCTTTTGCAAGAGAAAGTAAAATAATTCCTGAAGTGTGTATTGGCTCATCAAATACCACAGACTTATCAGACTGAGTGTCTTGCATTTGTAAAACAGCAAGTGGAGAATGCTTTAATATACTTGTGTGTGACCTGTCATACGTGCCAGTTTCACCATGGTCTATATCTGAAATTGGAGAAGATTCTGAAAATGCTCTCATGGATGGGTGATTAACTTCTTCAAATGCTTGGGGAAGGCCTTCTTTCACTGAGTGCAGATCAGCAGAACTAGACGATACCTGCTCAGTCAAAAACGTGTCTTGAAGTGAGACTTCAAGCTGACTAACTGTTAGAGATTTTGAGTCATCAAGTAAACAAGTGTTGAAAATGCTTACATTTTTGGAGTTCTGAAGCAGTATATCAGTTGGGGTATTTTCCGCAAAGTAGGATGGAGCACACTTTGATTCTTTACTGCCGGTCTTTTCTAGGCTTTGAAAAATGGGCACTCCTGATTCTGGTATAGTCACACTAGAAGTGTTACTGTAGTGTTCTAAGTATTCAGGCATTTTATTTTCTTTAGTATCATTGCAATTCTGAAAAGAATCTTGAATTATTTTCCCCACTTGATCAGTTCCCACAGTTACTTCAGGGATTTTATTACTCTGAGCATCTGTAGCCTCGGTAACTGCAGAACTATCATCCTTTTCATCTCCTTTTTGTGGAACATCAGGAAAAGTCATACATGCACTTAAAACAGTTGATTCACTTTCAAAGTATTTTGTTTCTTCAGAGAGAACAGCATCATTTTTACATTTGTCTCCACTGCTGTCAATCAAATCATTTGCATATGATCTTGGGCTATTCAGGAGACCAGCAGAATGTTCAGAAGTACAAGAGTTCCTCTTGTAATTTGGAAAGCTTACTGAAAGGGTCGAAGTGTTCTCAGAAACAGTGATCTCTGGATAGTCTACACAGCAATCCTTGGAAGTCTCATGTCCCTGATAACGTCTTGGCTCACTCTGGCATATCCTGATATCAGGAAACCTTGCATTATCATTATTACTGCTTGTTACAGTATAATTTGTGTTTAAGCATTTCTCTTTGTTATCACGTTGTGTTGAACTTTCTGAGTGAAGTTCTCTCTCAGCTGTACTAATGTTGTGAGATATATTTTGAGAAGAGATTTCCAGTAAAGAATGCTTTGTTTTTTCCCCCATATCTTCCCTTGCATCTTTCTCTGATGGAGAAAGCACGCTTGAATTATTGAAGAGCAGCTCGTCAGGCATTATGGTATCCTTTTCCTCTTGATCTTTTCTTTCTGTGGAATTAAAGCAGTCTTTTGATATTTTGTTAATCATTAAATCTACACTGTGTTCTTCATGTGAGTTAACACCTTCAATTATATCTTCAGAAGAGTCTAATTCTTCTGAGGAAAATGAATTTCCTTCAGCCCCTTGCTTAAGCTCAACCATTTCAGGTTCATGTCTGTCCACTCCACAGGGCATAGAAAAGCTGTTCTCATTGACAGGTTGCCCAGATGCAGAATAATCATTTCTAAATACAAAGAGGTCTTCCTCATGTCTGTCCTTTGTGGTCATGTTTTGCAGGAGAGCTTCATTTTTACTTTGAATTTTGTCAGAATTAGCTTTGTCGTTTCCCTCTTTTTTGACTGTTTTAACAGGTGTACCAACAGAGGCCTCATTCTCCATTAATGTTTCATAGTACAGAAGAACAGCTTCAGTTCCAACATTGCCATTAGATGGTTTTGTGTGACCTTTCAGTGCAGTGGAAACATCTTGAACAACATGGGAATTATCACTTACTTCAAGACGTAAAAGGTGACTTACAGATGGGCACAGGGAGTCTTTAACTGAACTTTCTTGGATGTTTTTGGTAGACTTCAGTGTTGCTGCTGAACTTCGCTGTTTGCTGTTATCTCCATTATTTGTAGAAAAGCTAGTAGACACCCATTGGCTTTCTCTTAAGATTTCATTTAGTCTGTTGTCCTCATGACAGCTGCCTTTGCTTTCAGGGAATAATTCATTCAGGTTTTGTAGAACGATCAGTTCTACCTCCTCCCTGTTTTCTAAAAACATCTGCTTCTCTGTTTTGTCCACTGCTTTCAAATGTGCTTTCTCATCAACAATTCCTGAGCCTATATCATCCAGTGCACAAATTTCAGGTCTTCCAACAACACTTACGTTCAAGTTTTCTGAAGTGCCATGCTCAGGATATTGTGTTGAACAACTCATATACACATGGCTGTTCTCTCTAATATGAAGACTTTTAGATTCTTCTTCAAGTCTGTATTGGTCATTACTAATACTATCATCAACTGAATATTCATATACATCAATATCTTCCATAGATGTATTTCTTGTATCTGTAGCAGAGTTCTCTGAGCCACCATCTTCATTCATTTCAAGAGGACTGTGGTATTGTGAATCATCTACTGGCAGTATATTCTCTCCTAGTCCTGAAGGTGTAAGGTATCTTTCAGGGATCTTGAACTGATTTAAAATTTCCTCTTTGTCATCTCTGTTACAGTACATCTGATGCAGAGCTGAAGATTCTTTAGTAAATAGGATGCTTTCATCTGTGTGTATGTCTTCTTGATTCCTAATAACCATTCCCTCCATGTTTGTCATGATGATTTGTTCTTCACTCCCAGTCACTTCCCATACGTTAATCTCGTTTTTCTGGTCAAAGTCTTCATGGGGCAAATAATGTGGCATGTAATGTTCACTTAAATTGCTAGAATCTATTTTTTCTTCATTTTCATTTTTTTCTAAAATATTTCCTTGCCTATCTGTGATTAGTTCTGTTGTATCTATATTCTCTGTATTAAACACATTTTCTCTTGTTCTGTTCATCTGCAAAAGCCCTTCACAAGCATCAGGTAAGCCTTGAGCATTCTGAGTAAAATCTATTCTGTGGGACTGCATAGCTGAAGGCGAGCTTTGGGGAGAAACAGAAAGCTCTGGTGAATAAATACTGATTATTTTCTCACTTTCTTCTTTTTGAAAAAAGCTATCAGAGTGCATGAGTACTTTTGACTCCTGAGCGTGTTCTATACCAGTGCTAACTACTTGTAATTCATCTTTCTCTGCCTCTTCAAGTGTCAGGTGCAGATTTGTATAAAACTCACACTGAACTTCAGAATCTAGAATATCAATGGGTTTCTTCAGATTCTGAGATACATCGATGCCTTTAAAATTCTCACCACTCCTATCTGCAGTTACACTTTCAACTTTGGCTACTGGGTAGTCAGGCACACTTTCTATCTCTCTTGATTTCATTTTCACTCCATTTTCTTCTGTGTTGTTTGGACTATTGTTTAACTTTGTCATTTCTTCAGTGTTCACTTTTGTATTCTGATAAGAAACCACAGTTTCTTCTGGATCAGCTTCTGGGTTTCTTAAAAATTTGGATTCTTTATCTGCACACAGACTCTCCTCTCGAGAAACAGTACCCACTGTATCTGTGTTGTATTCAAATACTCTTCCCAATTCTGAATTAAAATGGTCTTCAACAAGCAAAATGTCCTCTGGGCAGTCACTTTCAAAAAAGGCTTCTTTCTCTTCTTTTGATTCAATTAAGAACTTTGTTTCTGTTTCCAAGGGAATGGTTGCATCAGATTCCACAGAACTGTCAGTCACCTTACACATATTGTTCTTCTCCCCTGTTGATGTTGAAGAGCACGTTGTACAAAGACAGTTGGAATGTATGACAGAACAACATTTTGTAGCCCTGGCTTCCACAGTATGATTAGATGTAGCATCACAATCTCCTTTCACTATCGTAACATGCTCTAATAGCGTATCATTATTTTCAGTCTCGGATGCACTTTGAAAAAAATTAGCTTTTGGTGAAGCTTTGTAAAATATGCTTGAATTGGATTCTGGGAGCAAATCCCCCGTGTTCTCACAAGCAGCAGCAGGGAAGGAATTAGCGTCCTGCCCATTTACATTCACTGTGAGATAACTAACTTCATTTACCAGTAGGTTCTTATATTTGGATGAAAACTCTTTCTGATCTGCAACCTGAGAATTCAACATACTGTGTTCTTTGCTTTCACTGCTTTCTTCTCTTATATTGTCAGTGCACAATGTAGAATTTTCTGAAATGTGCTGGGACAGGCAACTTACAGGACTGTCTGCTAGAGAACGCCCATAGGAGTAATTTTTTGAAACAGGTTTGCTTTTAAATTCATAATGATTTAACGAAGACAAGTCTTCATCCTTTGGTTCATGTTCTTCTTTCTCTCTGAGTGAAGGTTCTTCTGATACAATCTCTGATAGGCTGTCCATGCTTGTTTCCATACAGATTTTCTCTTTTTCACACATCTCTATTGGCATTGCACTGTAAGCAATAACTAAAGGGTTACATTTATATGTTACCTTCTGTGAGGAGAAATCTGTGTTTACAGTTGCTGCTTCTGCAGGTATTTGTTCATAATCTGTATCTTGCATTGCTTCCAATTTACTCTCCCTAGACCTGAGGAGACCTTGCGCAACAGCAGATTCTGCTCCTTGTCCAGACAATACCTGATGCTCCTGAGTGCTTCCTGGGGAGCACTTCTTATTTGTTAAGTCATTGAGAAAAAAACTTCCATCACAACACGTTGGTATTTCCCTTCTTGGAAAAAGCTGCACACAGTTTCCAAAATGTACTTGTTTTACTGCTGAAGCCTGTGTTGAGACTACATTATAGGCAAGTTCTGTAGAAGATCCAGCAGCAGATGCACTGACAGGTGTACTGCCAGTGTTTGAATCTGTTATCTTTGATTCTATCATTGAGTTATTGCAGTCATCATCTAGGTCATCTTTTTCAATACTTCTGAGGAAATTGCCTTCTAAATCTGCTTCTACACAGTTGTTTCTCTTCTCCAAAATGTGCGCAGGCAACACAGAAACAAAAGGTGGCTTTTTCAGCTTGTGATCTTTCAGCAGTTCTGGATGAGTTGTAGGGAAAGAATCTTCCTCTTTTCTGGGTATTGGTGACAAGCAGTCTGCAGTGGATAAGCTTTCCAAACAGCTGAACGCTTGCGTGCATTCAGTGGTAGAACTGTAAGTGGATAATTCATTTATTTGTTCTTGTTCAGGATGATTTGCCCTTGAATGTTCATAATAATCAGGTTTTACTGAAATATGAACAAAAGAAGAGCTTGGTCCTACTGAACTTACAAATGTGGATGTTATGTCTTGAGATTCCAAGGAAGAATTTTCATCTGCGTTCATACATTCCTCACTCTCAAAACCTCTACTTGCAGCTGTTGTTTCAGGTAAAGGTACTTCTGACGTATCAGAGGAAAAACTTGTGTTTATTTCTTTTATACCATGTGATAAATGAGTAATGCTGTGTATCTGCTTAGAGCCAGAAACAAAAGAAACTTCAGCAGCTGACTGTTTTAGATCATCTTTCTTCAGCCAACCTTTTGGCTTGCTCAAAGAACAGAAACAAGCATCTTGAAATTCTAGATGCTCATGGGAAGAAGGCGCTGTTATTCTGGGGCTGCTGATTTCAACCTTAGAGTCATAGGATGACCAAGCATCAGTCGTAAGCAAAGGATTTCCACTTGCATAATAAAGTCTTCTATCAAGTGACCTTTCATGCTCTGCAGAAGAGATCTTTGCATCCTTCAGAAACTGCTTGCTAGCATTATTGAAAACAGGCTGTTGCTTAGTGTCCAAATAGAAGGAACTACTCAGTTTCAGACTGTAATTTGTCCCTTCTGTATCTCTGCTGCAGATCTTGTACTCATGGCCTTCTTCAGTCTGTACAGTTGGTGGTCTCGGAGTTTGTAACTTCCAAAAAATCTCTGCTGGGACTTCATCAGATGAATCAGATTTGGATTCTTCTACTGGATCTTCTGTTGGCACCTCTTCTCCATCACCCAAGCTGTCCAGAGAAAAGCTTCTTTCAGCCTCTCCCAGTCTTCTACGTGATGCATACGATGTCACTAAAGATGAAACACGGTGTTCAGATCTGCTTTTGTAAAGCTTAGCTGGCTGGTGGCGGGCCTTTAATTTCTGAAATTGACTTTTATTTTGCCTTTTGGCTTTATTTTCCTTTTCTACCAGAGAGTCTTGTGACATTTGACTGTCATCACTCTCAGAATCTTCTGGGTTGGCAAGACATTTATTTCTGTGGAGATCATATTGCTGCAGCTTCTCTGTGAAAGCTTTTGCATAAGCACAGGAGAGTGAATCTACAGAGTAGGTACTGTCGGTATCAGAAATCTCATTTTCCTCATCTTCTTGCCAGTTCCCGAGCACATCTGTGGCTGTTTTAGACATTCCAGCACTTAACAGCTCAGCACTATGCCATTTTTTTTCAACATAAGAGAGTGGTGCCTGTGTGTTCATCTTAGTGAGATTTCCAACTGATGTTGCCACCATCAGAAATTCTTGATGTTCCACTGATGAGTTCTCATGACTTTGTAAGTCTGAGGGTGGCGCTTTCTCCAAATTCTTGGCTGCTTGGTTTGGATGCGCAGATGGTAGGTTTCCATACACTACTGCTTTCTTCATTTTGTTAACAAAATTTTCTGGGGAAGAACTGTGGTCTTTTGCATTGACATCCATTCTAGTCTTTTTATTGGATACCTGAGCTCTGTTTTGTTCTAGACAGCTATCTGCAGGCTGACTTAAATCTCCTAGCACCTTTGTTTTAGTCATTCTTGTCCCTGTAATAAAGGTTTCAGGCTCATTTTTCTCCTTATAATGATCAGGGGAGAAGCTTTTAGAGGTCTGTTTTTGACATCCAGCCTGTCCTGGGCTGTCATTCAACTTTTCCATTTTTTGATCATTTTTATTGATATGAGCCATGACAGCTGAATCATTAGAGTCCCTTTCTGCTCCTTTTTTATTTCCAAATGAAGATACCTTTTGTTTTTCAGATAGCTGCATCTGAACTAAAAAAGAGATACCTTTTTCATCATTAAGGTCATCACTCCTGGAAAAGTCTTTAAGCTTTCTGTGACAGTATTCCACAGATGAAAACTTCCCTGGTGTATTGCCTTCAGAGGATTGATCAGTATTTGGTGAGGTAGATAACTTTGAGATTGTTTCCCCATTCAACAAACGGCTGTGGAAATAAAGAAGAAATAAAGCCCAATACTTGCTTAAATAACATGCTTAATGTTTCCATATTAGTAACATCTTGCAGTTAAGAGTAATGACATGTGAAGCAACAACCTTAACAACAAATTAGTACCTTGATGTTAAGTTGTACAGCTTGGTATTTAATCTCCACAGTTTCAAGTAGCTGCAAGTTTTAGTTAAAAATAGAAGATGTTTCTAAGTCACAGAAATTCACTTAGTGGACTTAAGCCATTTCCTGCCTCTGGAGCCATGCTGTGATAGACATGCCATCACCCTGACATTTTAGTACTGTGTAGTGCTGTATTTGGCTTGAGAAGGTTAGTCAACTTCAAAGTACAAGGCAGAATCATCCTAGTAAAAGTATTCTGAAGTAATAGTTTGATCCTAATCACAATAAAATAATGCAGAAACAAATATTTACCAGCAACACGAAGAAGGCAAGAACAAAGTTGAGCAAGCTCTGGTAAGCAATCACAGTGAGGTAAGAAGTGCAGAAAGGATTGATGGAGGAAAGAAATAAACAAGACCTAGAGACCTAAACAGGGTATGCACTGTATAAATCCAAGGAAAGTGGCAAACAGCTCCAGCATGATGTACAATATACTAAGTGATATCACAAGTTTTAAGGACTGCTTCAGTAAGCTAAAAGGCATTCTGGATTATAAGTAGCCAGTGAAAATACCATGAATTTAAATAATATTTGACAGTTCAGAGGAATTGGTAGATGTTGACTCACCTGGGTACCTGGGGCAGATGGATGTTACAGAATGAATGCTGACAGTGCAGTGAGTAACTCGAACCCAATGACCTCCTCCTCTTCTGTAACCAGTGATCCACAGAGGCCTGTTCTGCAGTATTTTCATTTGGGATGTGGGATTGTTTCACACGAACTTCACTGAGCCAGCAGTTAGCTTCCAGCTGCTCTAGGTTTTGCTTAGCTTCCAATAACTTCTGCTTCTTGACTATCCTTTCCAGCTGGAATTTGACCTTTTTACGTCTTATGTTTCTTTCTGCCTTTTTTAAGGAGCACCTTCGCAAAAGCTCCAGCTGTACCAGTCTCTTCTTGTTCTGCTGTAGCAGCGAAGGGGAGATCTCCAGACCAAGGCTGCTCTGTACCTCAGCCTCTGCGTACAATGTAGATTCTGTTTGCACTGCAAATTCCCTCTGCTGTTGCTGAAGGGCAGCTAGTCGGTTCCTCTCATTTATAAGCCACTGTTGGTCTGTAAACAATGATTGAAAGAAAGTAAGTCATAGAAAAAACATTGTTTGTTAATTTAATTAGCCTTGAGAACCCATTTCCTATGCAGATAGAGCAAAGTCTTTTAACCTCTATGTTAATGAAGAAAATAAAATGTAATGCACATACCAATGAGCCTTTGGTAAATAAATTCCTACTGTTTAGTGAAGAAAATGCAATATTAAAATGCAACTGACTCCTCATCAAAGAGTTTGAGTGTTTTACAGCTGCTGTAAGACAAACGCTGCTTTACGCACATTTTTGCTCATGTCCTTTCCTTTAAAATTAACTTGAATGAACAAAAAAAAATCCACCTGCCAACTATTTCCTCTCATTTCTCTATACATGCTGAAAATGAAGGAAATTAAACTCATGCTGAGGGACTTTGTGTTCAGCACAGAAGAAACTGGTGGCATGTTCAGTAAACTTGAAAGCTCGATCTCCCTGCACTGCAGTCAGGATGTGCATCATATCTGGGGCCTGCTGCCAGCCACCAGGCACGTGGATGGGCATGCCACCTACTAAGTGGGTTGAAGAAAAGGCTACTAGGAAGCTTCCAAGTGGCTGCCTGCTGAGCAGTTCTGCCAGCCTCTTTAAACCCACCAGATGGAAATTTCTCAAGCAACACAAACATTGTGTGGTACCTGGGTAAGGTGAAGCAACAACCACAAAAATTTCTACCTGACGTGATTACGACTGCTCCAGAACACTTCATAAATGCCTGGTGGGAACCCACGTACCTTGAATATGAGCACGTCAGCATGTAACATGCTTGAAATTACTCAGAAACACTCACAGCAAGGATACAAGTGAAATCAACACAACCATTAGTTGTCAGGATGAACAAATACAAAATCGTATCACCAATCAATGCATATTTTTTCATAAAATCAGGAGTCTTCTCCCAAAGAGAATTGGATTCTCCCTTTTTATGAACGTTCCCCAAATGCTAAATATTCTTTTCTAGCAACCCAATTGATTAGCCTTATTTGATAAGAGTATATTACATCTGTTTACATT
>JAOWBP010002559.1:21286962-21301435 GCA_028571105.1 Tragopan temminckii | reverse complement strand
CAAATGCTAAATATTCTTTTCTAGCAACCCAATTGATTAGCCTTATTTGATAAGAGTATATTACATCTGTTTACATTCTTAATCTTCTCTAAATATTTGGAGAATCTGATCTTCGCAGTCAGTAGGGAAGCAGTAGAGGAGAAAGAAAAGGACCTGCTCTATTAAAGACTTTGTTCGCATTTATGCTGTTATGAAAATATACATATTCAGCTGCACAGAGGGAAAAAAAAAAAAATGTATCATTAGCTGAAAAAGCAATACAAAAACCACACGCAAAGTTTCTTCATACATGGAGCATTTCTCAAAGGACAGATGCTTTTCAAAGCACTTTCATCTTCCTAGCAACACTATTTTGGTTGAGCTTAGCTTCAATCTGCTTAGTTGCAGTCCCTCACTGAGAAACTACCTTCAGTCACTTATTCACGGAGTTAGGAAATAAGAGTTTGACACGGTCATGAGTCCTGTGCATGACAGCTGAACTGCGTGAAAGGATTTTGGGGCTGTGGATGCTTCCCTAATGGAAAAAATATAACCATCTTTAGTGGATAAGCATTGCGAGCATCAGTTGTTTGGTAACTACAAATCTCATTAAACATTCTTCATTAGTGATTCCCACCTGAGGGAGTCTCCAGTTTATGTCCGCAGCTACGCACACAGAAGTAGTGATACTTTATAGATAAGTATGTTTACCCTATGGATAAAATGAAAGCATTTTAGTCATGATCTGTTACTACTTCTTAATAACATCTTAACCTTCACATACAGAAGAGTTTTCTCAACTCTTTATTCCCAGATCTGCCCTCTTCAGCATGTTTCTAGCAAGCAGAATATTTGGCAGATGAGTGTGTCCCTGTAATAGACCTGAAAGTTCTAAGACACTAATGTCTACTCACAAACTTGCCTCTGTCAGGAGCTGAGAAAAAGAGGGTGCAAATAAGGCAAAAGAACTCTGGTGGGCTGCCAAGCAAAGAATTATATTTGGCTGCAAAAACTGCTTGTCTGGCTAAGCTTCATATGAGCACAGCTGAACAGTGGAACTAGACAGGAGCAGAGAACTGGTCCTGTTTCAAGAAAGATGTTTTGGAGAAGCTCTGTACTGCCTACACACACCAGGTCTCCCTCTGATATTCCCCATCTCCACAATTTTCCTTTTTATTTCTTCCTTGTGTTTGGCATAATTTAAAGATGGTAAACTGCATAAGTTTGGCTCTGGGAAGCCTGTAAACATTCAGAAAATATTCCAGTAGCAGGCTCTGTGAAATGGAAATGGTGCCTTTGCAGTAGACATACTCTTCTTATCAAGAAACTTGGATCAGACCATTCATTAGAAGACAACTAGAAGAACACTCTAACTACCCTATTTCAATGCTCAAAAGCATCTTAAGATTTGAAATGTTCCCAAATCTGCCTACAAACCCTTTAAGAGGCTGTTCAACCCCACCAGGACAAGTCTTGCTAAATATGTCTTCATGCAAAGCAGCATCACTCAGGGCCAGAAGCCACTGATGCTAACAAACACCTCTCCAAATATGCTGTGGCTCCACCTTTTGCCATAGCTATTTACTATTCAAAATCTGATCACTGATCTGATCTTTAGCACTTCTGAATAACACTGTGAGAACTTGCTAGAAATAACTAGAAATAACTCCTATTTGAACCAAAGCATGCCTCTTTTTTTTTTTTTAAATACAGTTTTGTTAAAAAAAAATAAAATCAGCAATGGAGAATGCAATACCACTTATCAGTCATCTTTGGGGTAAATAAAACTTGCATCTTAGTTTTAATCTTAATTTGTCTCACTTCCGTTTCTACCACAGAATTCCTACATTTTTATTTCATACTACCAATGCCTTGTTCCTACTTACAGACTTGGATGAAATCACTTGCAGCTTGATTGTGATCAAGAGAAACAGACTGAGCCCTCAGGATCATTTATTATACCATGCTATCCCATATCAGTTTATTAGAGTGATTATAATATACCTCTAAATTTGTAGTATCCTCTGCAATTGTGAACATCAGAACTATTCTCAACACTGCAAACAGTAGTCATGCCAGTGATTGGACAAGAATCATCTTAGTAACTTTTCTAATCCCAATCAGGCTGTTCATATACCTAAGGGTTAGTTTCTCTTCTGTCGAATCTCCCATAAACATGTATCACAACACATCTTCATAGGTTAATCAGGTCTTTCCCTAGCTGACAGTAATTAATGAGAGGCCACAGAACAAACCGAAAGACACAGGAAAATGAAAAACTAAGAAAAAGAGGCTGCCAGAGGTTTGCAGAGTGAATTAGGCTCCCATTGAGATGAACAAAAAAAAAGCCAGTCTGATCAAAATCTGAATTCAAAGTGATTCTTGGAAGCTAGAAAGCTACCTTTTCACTCAGCTTTTGAAAGATCTCTTCAGATATTCTGGGATTTCAAAATGTTTCAAGCTTTTCCTGGTATAGTTAGCATAGAGCTGAAGTTTGTGTCAAACCAACATCATTGATATTTTACCTAGGAGCAAATTTTTTACTCAGAGGATGGTGAGGCACTGGAACAAGTTGCCCAGACAGCTGTGGGTGCCCCATCCTTGAGGCATTCGAGGCCAGGTTGAATGGGGCCCTGGCAGCCTAATATGGATGGTGGATGGCAACTCTGCCCATGGCAGGGGTGTTGAAATGAGGTGATGCTTAAGGTCTCATTCAATCCAAGCCATTCTATGAAGCACAGAAATATTAAAAGAAGAGTAAAAAATACAACAGCAAATTCTGTCTACATTGCTGCAAGGGAGAACTGTACTCACAGAATCACAGAACTGTAGGGGTTGGAAGAGACTTCAGAGATCATCGAGTCCAACCCCCAATATTTTTGCTGTGATTATATACTGCATATATAATCAGAGCAAAACTAGAGAGAAGCAGGAAGGGGAATAACTGGGGAGATGAGAGGCTCGGTGCCACAGGAGGAGCAGTGTGCCTATCCCAGTCAAGACCTGTAGAACTAATTAAACAGTGCTGCTGGTGCTCTGCAAAGTTAATCAAAGCTTGATAATTGTTCTCAAAGGAGAGATAACTATAGGAGAAAATTAGTACTGTGCTGTAAAAAACAATAGCAACAACAAAAAAAAACCAACAAAATTACAACAACAACAACAACTTCCACCACAATACAAAGCCTAACTAGGACAAAAACATGAAGAGGATAAAAGAATGCAATTATGGAAGAAAAGTGAGAGAGAGGCAGGTACTTACTTTCTAGGATCTGCTGGTTGATGAGGGCTTGGTCATTTTCCAGTTCTCTCTCTGCTTTGACCTGTCCCTTGAGGATCTGCTGCTTTAAATCCTCAACATAGAGCTGCTGCTGTTGGATTTGTTTTCTGTGAAAAGCTTCCTGCTCTTTCAGTTTCTTCTTGTACTCTTCATGCACAGCATCTATGTCTCTGCAGTTCGAAATGTTGACAATTAATTTAAAAAAGAAAAAAACAAACATTTGTAATGCAACATGTCATCTTGCTTACTAAAGAAAGAAAACTTACTAAAGACAACGTTCAGGATGTTGTTTTGTTCATTAAGGGTGCATTACACAAAGAACTTATGATGGTAGAGAGTATATGCACATCATAGCAAGCCACAGTCCTGGAAGTGTCAGAAATGCCAGCTTTCACATGAAAATTGTTACAGTGAAACTGAAAACTCCATCACCAGAAAGAAAACAGTAGAAATAATTTAAAAAACACGTCACTTGTCATTTTGCTTCCAAAGGGGAAACGGGATTGGAGAGTGGTGTTTATGTTTTATAGGTTAATGATCACAATATAGGATGTTTTTCTCCCAAGTACTTAAAAAAAAAAAATAAACAGAAATAATAATGAAAAACTTTTTTTTTTCCTTACAGATCAAAAATCTTAAATCTGAAAAGAAATACGGAAATTACTGAGATTACATTGAAGGTCTCCAGCAGCACCGAGGAAAGAACTCAGTCACCCAACTCTCTCTTGTATGCAACTACTACAGGTTGCTGCGTCTTTATCTGGAGTAGAATGGTGATCAGAAAAGTTACTATCCTGTAAACAACTCCATGCAGTCCCTCCAAGTGGCCTGTTTCCTGACTGTGCACCAAATGTCATTGTTTGTAAAATCATTATCAATCCAAGGTCAATGAGCCTCTGACCTTTGCTACATCAGGATTTATTTGTAATCTACAACCACAGGCATGTGTTTGAAGCAGCTATTTCTATACCAACAACTTTATGTACCAGATTAGCAGACAAAGCAGATGTAGCAATTAAGCAGCTAAAGTCTGTACATCTGATGGAGTCCCTCCAGATTGAACGCCCATTTTCACTTTCCTAGGAAGCAGCAGGAAAACCTGACTACAGAAACAACTTAAGATTCTCAGTAATTGAAAACATTACTGACCCTCTTTCATTCACGTGAGAAAAACAGAATTCAGTTTGGTTTTTATGTTTATGTAAATGAGATGCTGATGAGAATAACAGAAGAGGAGCATGTTCTGTTCAGTTACCTTACACGGTGCAAGCAATTTGAGTAAAAGTTTTGTCCCTTCCATTTTCTAATTTTTTTGAGTCTATTTAAGACTTACAGAAACAAATTATAATAGGGATCTCCAAGACCCATTTGTATTTGACTTGACTGCTACGATTTCAACAATCTGTGATGTGTACTTATTTCTATTTAATAAATGGTGATTGAATTCCAGGAAACAGGACTGGATTCCCTGGTTTCTTATTCGCCTGAAGTAGGTTTAAATAGACACGTCATTGCTGCACTGAAAGGCTCCTATGGCCATTTCATACCCAAGCTTTTCAGTTCTTTGTAGTGACATCAGCTACTGGGGGACAAACTCAGAGGTTAAAGGTAGGCTGGTTAACTAAGGAAGAATCACTTTTTGAGTATGAAACAAAATCCAAAGGGTGTCATTTCGGAAGAGGTCCCATGGTTTTAATTATAACTTTGAGGGTAGCTTTCCACAAATGAGGCTTGCAGGTTACGTTACATATTTTCCAAGGAAAATGTAACGGAGCAGCAATAAAATCTGGAGGTTACTATGCTGCTACTGCTCTGAGATAGACAATCTCAATGATTTTGGAGCAGTTATATCACCTCTGTGCTTTCATGCACTTACGTTGCAAGGTCTTCAGGGCAAGGACTACTTATGCACTTCTTAGCTCAAGAGAGCTTTTATGTCAGCTGAAGCCTCCTCTTGCACATGCATTAAAGTAATAAACGTTAACAGCAATTGTAAATGTAAAGTCTCTGCAAAATACTTATGGTGGAATAGACTTTAGTCTGCTTTACTGACATATATAAGCTCTGTTTGCTATGATGGTAGCACATCTGAAAAATCTGAGACTACACGTGTATGACCTTGCGAAAGTCACTTAGTTTGAGACACATGCAAAAGAAACAAAGTACATTCATCCAAGAGGAGCGAGGAGGATCCATTCACCACATCAAACATCAGAAAGCTCAGTATTAGAAGAGATTAACTCTATTTGTTTAACATTATCAACAGTATTCTGTATAAGGCTGAGGAAATAGAATAAGTTATGGCCAATAATGCTGAAAAGCAGAGTTTGTTAACAAAAGACTAGACAAAGAATTCTTGTTCTGCATCTATTTACTAAAACTAGATACAATTTCTTTTAGAAAAATGTGTTATGTTTTAAGATCTCAAAAAATGCTTGCAGAGGTAGTTAAGTAACATCTGTTTACATCTGGGAGAGGGTAATAGGCTCATACTCCAACAATGCTGAAACCAACTCCCAGCCATATATTATTATGAGCTGGAAAATAAGCAGTGCAAACAATGGACACAGAAGTGTGGTGTTTGCTGTTCTCAGCAGCACTAGCATATTCCCTCATGGAGATGTTAATAGCTTTTTGCTGATCTAACATGAAACTGTAAGATCTTTTCCAACAGGCACATGTGTTTGCACATAAAGCAGAACACAATGCAGGCCAAACAAATGTTACTGCTTACAGCTCCACACTGTGACTACACCCCATAAGGGCAAAGAGTACACAGGCATAGCCATAGTTCGCTTTAAATCTTGAAAAAGATCACAGCAACCATCACGGTACTATTGCTGCCTTGTTTTGGTGAGGTAGCTGATGGATACAATTCTCTATATATGGTGAAAGTTTCTGTAATAAAAGGCAGGTTGACTGTCTCACCACTGCTGAGGGTACATACATAAATTGCAGCTCTGCCACTACTTCAGTGCCTTTTTGCCTCATCTCCTATCTCCTAATTTTTAACAGTACAAAACAAAAGCCAGTCAGGGCAGTAAGGACAGCTCCAAATACAGGAGATTGAACATCAAAGCTTTTTACAAAGTTGCTTTTTAAAAATAGCTTTCTCAAGCAAGAGAAAAAGATAATGAAAATTCATGCACAGCCACTTACATAACACAGGTATTATGGCAGAAGAGGGAATGATTTTCTTCTGCTTTTGAGATACTGACCACGAGAGCAAAATGACTGGCTGGTTTGGGCTGGATATAGATCTATCTCAGGAACTGCTGATACCAAAACCATGAATTGAGAATGCTCCCTTTCTGCTGCCGAATACGCTATGTCATGTCAACACATCCTTGATAGTTTATAGAAATCATACCATAAATTACACTCAAAAATGAGATGACAGTGGCCCCAAAAGAAAATAGCAGATTCACGCCCACTTAGGGGCTAAATCACCCAGTGGACAATTTTAAAAAGAGCTTTTGTAACAGGTATTTGAGTGGCTAAAATAAAGACAAATATCAATTAAATTAGCATAAGAATATAACATTCTGAAATAGACAAAAACCAGTCATTTCTTTAATCTAAAATATCTTAACTAATATATACTATATAACTATATATATATATAATATATATATAATATATACATTAAATGTAGACTTGAAATACAGGAATCCTATGAAACAGCAATCAAGCACAGATAAATTTCTATTGCTTGTATTCCTTCCTTCCCACAGCAACCTTCCCCCAGTTTAGCTCTAGCTATATAAGCCCAGGATAAACATAAAACAAACAGTTTCATTTTTGTTGATATCAAGACAAAGGTAACGAAATCCTCATTTCACAGGACTTGGCATTCAGCACTAAAAATAAATGCAATACTGCATAATATTTCACAAAAGCATGCAGATTTCTAGGTATACCAAATGCATCGAGAAGCGTCAACAGTTATCCCTCCCTCCAAGTAAGCTTTTAAAAACAGGAATTAAAATTACAACAGAAAGACAACAATAAGGATAACAAATTACAATGAACATCTTCATATTATACCCATATTGCCGGATTGCTTTTCTGTCTCATCTTTCTCTCCACAAAGTTTGCATGACGCATGCTAAATGAACCATCTGTAAAGCCACATTTTTTCCAGCCTGTTTTGTCGTCAGCTCTCCGGGATCCTATTCTGCAATTCTCCTCCCCTCTTCCCCAAACACTTCCACTGCTGTTGCAGAGGCTGGCGGCTCCTACAGCATAATGCAGCTTTCAGTAACTATGGCAGCAATAGCTCTGTGCTGAGGCAGAATGCTTTCTGCAACAAAATCTTAAGGCTCAGCTAGAGAAACTCAAGTGGAAAAAAAAAAGAAAAGAAAAAGCAAGGAATACTTGCTAAAAGCTGAGATTTGCCATTTTCCTAAAGAAATCAGTCAGGTCATCAGTCAGGTTAGCACATCCATCCTTCTCTGTCTGCCTGATGTTCAAGTCCTCTTTTCTTTTACTAATGATTTTTTCCAGGGGAAGAAGAGTTAATAATAAAGCAGACAAAAAAGATGTTGGCAAGGCATTTTGCACATTTGCAAATCCCAGCACTGCGAGCAATCACAAGTCAGGGTTACAGCCTATCCTCTGATACACATTCCCCCCCTTGCTCTGTCCTCTCCTCCTCCCTCTACACGTGTCCAACCCAGGGCCCTTCCCGCAGGGTCTCAGCATCACACAGCAGCAAGCATCACACAGCACAGGACTGGCAAAGACTGTGTGCATTTGCTTCTGCCTATCACTGTGGCTCAGACCTCTCTCTCCTCCTCCCTAAAGCAAAGGAGAGAATGATGAAGAAGCTCTGAAGCAATCCTGCTCACACAATTCAAAGCAGAAGTTGGGGGGTGAGGGGCAGGAGATGGAAATGAGAAATCAGTAACAACTGCCAGCAGTCAGAAATCTTTGGAAATAAGGGACATTTAGAAATATGCACAGAGGAATCCCCTTAAAGGACAGTCACCACCAGATAAAATATCACTCAGATTTTTGGTTAGCAGGTTTGCTTACAGGTTTGTTTCATTTTTTAGCTCTCTCACAAAGAAACTTCTTTTTGCTTCACTTAATCCCCCCAAAGCAACAGAAAGGTAATGACTTAGTTAAGGCAGCCCTTTAAATATGCTTCTAAAACACACCTGTCTTTGGCAAGAAGTCACAGGCACAAGGCACAGACACACTTTATTAAAGGTCACTGCTGCATTGCTAAATTCCAATTCAGCTGTAACTACATTCTATCACAGATTTTCCCTTTATGATTTCTGTTATATATAGAATCAGTTCCCCTGCTAAACAACTATTTTGCTGCAAGTTGTGGAGCTGCTGTAATTGACAGTGAATTTCTTTGTGAAATATTTGAGCAAGGGTTGCAAAAGACTTCTTTAACTTGTATTTGTAGGGCACTTGGAAATCCTTAAGTAGTAAGTTAGTAAGAACACTGACATTATTTTTACAAGTAACAAGAGGACATTTTAAGTGTACCACAGTAGCATGAAAATTCTGTTGTGTTCCCCAGTATCAAATGCTTTATTTAGAGATACTCTTTCCTGTCCTGTATAGTAACATTTTCCACATTCATACGTTTTGTTTTTATCTTGCATTTTCAGAAGAAGACATTTTCCAACTTCATTATCCACTAGTATGTGGTGATGCTGTCATACGACCATTGTCAGCCACAAACTTTTCATGTTTCTGCTTGCTGACAGTGAGCATCAAAAATATGGAGTGCAGGGGCTCTTAGAAGTAGGGTATATGAGCAGGCAGACAAGTAACAAGTACAACGAATCCTATCAATTTTCAAGGAAAGTTTCATGCTTAAAGTTTAAATATTTGGGCTTAACAGTAAAAAATTGTTTTTGACAATATTTTAATATACATTTAGAGCTTGAACTGGTAATTGAATCCAATGAAAGCAGATGAGCAAAATACTGTAATATTACTGGCAGTACAGGAGATGAGATTATAAGTAATGATTATAATAAAATGTATGCCCATATATTCTGAAATAAAAACTCCAGAAGAAAGCAAAATACCATCAGTTGCTGATGAAAGATTTCTAAATGCACAGAAGCCCAACAATTTCAGAAAGATTTTTGTGCACAGTTGTCATCCTGCTTTGTATGAATTGACCATGTTCTATGCTAGGACTTCTTGTTTGGACTCTTCCATAAAGCCATTTTTCTTCTCACCAGCAGAGAATTCAATTAGCCTAAAGAAATTCTGATATTCTAATGAGTATTTACAGTACCTACAACTGAATCAAATGTATTGTAAATCCCACTGTAGTTGTGGTTTTAAAATACAGGCTACATGCTTATAATTCAGCTGCAAGTAAAGATTCTTGTTTCAACGTGATAAATTAAAGCTTAGAGCCTAGTTTGCTTCTTCTGGAGGAAATCAGTGCAGAATAAGAGAAAGGCAAAGCTAGAGGGACCAAAATAGTCAGCATGATTTAGATGTATCTTACCTTATTTCTGGAGAACGCTTTTTTTCTTTACAGTTTGTACATTTTTTACTGTAAATATAAAAATAGGAAATTACAAAGATGTTCAAAGAGAAGGCAAGAAAACTTCACTGAATACTTTTAAACACAGAGATGATGTTATAATTTTGAGTATAAGGATGTTCTAAGATGCAGACTGGTAGCAGCTGGGAAAGCATATGTGAACTATAAGAGTGTGTGTGTGCCTGTGAAATACACATATAGCTTACCCCATTCTTTTATAATTCCACTAAGTACCTCTCTGACTGAGACAAGATACTGGGCTAGGTGGATTTTTTTTTTTTTTTTTTACTGCTTCAGCAAATAAGCATACTGTGTAGTTCATCGAGTGCTATATTAGCGTTTATAAAGTACCTCCCATTTTTAGTACTTGACATTGACTTCGCAAAGGCTAGATATTTTGAATGACTTTTTATCTCACTTTATTCTCATATTACAGATCCTAGGCTGTATTTCTTAATCATAACTTCCTCCATGAGCACAACTATTTGTCCAAACAGAGCGGGACTTGGCTGGTTATTTTAAGGGAAGACCAAGTGCATCAATTTAGCTTGCCTTTGCCAAAATAATTACTCAAGGGAAAAAAAATATCATTGGATTATGTCAAGTGAAAGAAAACTTATTTAGACATAGTCTACAGCTTAATTCTCTAATAGATGGACATTCATGAAGGTAATACAGTAATATTTCTAATTTTTAGTGAAGTAATCATTTGAAACACTTGGGATAAGTCTCAGGTTAAGTTACATTATATAATATGCGTAGCCCTGTCCAAACAGTTGAAAATCTGATCAACACAAAAGAACCTGTTACTTGAACACAGTCTGAAAAAAACAATCAGAAATATTCTTTAGTTTTGTCAGGTTAAAAAGGGCAAAATAAGTGCAATGCTTTGCTAAGCTGTTTACAAGACTTTCAGATTTCTGTATGTCTATCTAGAAGCTAGTTCTATAACAAATGCTCACTGCTGATGTTTAAACCCATGTAATGATTGACGTGCTATCTACTTCTGAGATAATTAGAAAAGCTATTATTCTTAAATGTTTTTTTTTAATTTAACTAAATAAAGAAATAAATATCAAATACCATTTTGTACAGAAAATACCACTGCAGCAAATTAAAAAAATAAGTGCAGAGATTAGGTAAGTTAAAGAGAGCACATATAAACACACTACCCAAGGTGGAAAGCAAGCCACTTGAATAGAAGGATGAAGAGATGTTCAAAACAGGGAAAACATTTTATGCTCATAAAAACAAGATGAGATACTTCCCCAGAAAAAGATAAGATTCCCAGTATGTAACCACACAAAAACACACTAGCAAGAAGCAGAACTATCAACAGATATGAAGGAGAAGATGGCTGTTTCTTGCCTTTGACAGGTCAATTGAATGTGCCAGGCTGAGAGAAATTAAAAAAGAAAAAAGAACCCAATTACATTTAGTTCTCCTATACTCTTACAATATTACACACCAAAACACAGGAGGTATCTTTATTCATTTCCCTGATATACCTCAATATATTAACCACTGTCTTTATCACACCAATACTTTCCTTTCAGAAGGCCTCACTCAAGAAAAGCATACACTAGATGTTGTGGATGTGAGCAGTTCTTCAACACTTTGGAAGCAGCCTATGCCTTAGTTACAGCTCAGTTTAAAAAAAAAACCCAAAACTCTCAATTGCTCTGTGAGATGAAGGGATTGATATTACTTGAGCTACAGGGAATTTATAATCAAACAAATCTTATTTTCAAAACAAATTAGCAGGAAAAGTGAATTGATAATCACATTGGATAAATCCTGATTCATATTGAGAAAGTCCTTTCTGTGCACTGAAGAAGATTGCAAAAATTATAGATTAGCTTGTAAATAAAAAAAACATAATACACATGTGCAAGTGAACTGAATTAAGACTGCCTGACAGTCTCAATCAAAGCATTTTCTTGATTGCACATTAATATTCACTGTGTATCAATAAATAATTCTTGAAGTTTACTGGTTGAATATCCCTAACATCTTTTAATTGGTAATTTAGCTAATGCATTTTCCCGGACAGTTTTATTTGGTTCTGACCAGTTGAAAACATGATTGGACTTACTCTATATACAACTCAGTTATACCTGAACAAAGTCCTTGTTTCTGAGGTAGTATCAAAGGAGAAATAGCTTTGTTTTATATTTTTAAACTTACTTTTGAAGAGAAGAAAGGATATAATGAGGAGAATGAGCGTGACTTCCATCTAAGTTGAGCCAGTCCAAAGCTCCACAGCTCAAAATAGGCGGGACATCATTAATCTAAGTATATAAGAACAGAGAGGAAAAAAAAATAATCACAGCAATCCAGGAAGTTCCAACATGTCAGTCATACTGTGGCTGCTAAGTGCTGCATGCTGTGCTGTATAACATGCAGGATATGCATAATAATATCTCCCAAGTGAGCTTACAATCACACTTACAGTTCTGCTTAGTCTTCAGTAGTCTGTAAAGTTGTTAAGAATTGGTTACTGAGGACACCCATTCTTGCAATTCTACTTTAATATAGTGCATGTTGTATTAATCAAGAAATAAAGGCTGAAGGCAAACTGAAGTTAAGCCCTTTATCTCAGCCACAGAAGGGAGTACAGAAGGACAGTAGAGAGTACAAAATGTCAGTATGTAAAATACTGTTTTAAAAGGAAGTTTATTGCCAGTATTATTTATATGATTACATCTTAAATCAGAAAATCTGCTTTTTCTTTCTTTTGGGGGAGAGGGAGATATTTAAATAGCTGAGCAAATAGTATCCTGCAGCAGTTAGTTCTTGTGATTACTGTATCAATAAATATTTTATCTATTTCCAGTGTATATAACAATTAAAAGTCTTCTGACCTAACAACACGCAAGCACTTAATCCTGAAAATTTTCTATTTCTGTTAGTACATCTTATTAAGGGTGGTGAAAAGACAGCATATATTCATAAAACTATCAAAAATGGAAAGACTCTAAATTGGCCTCTTCACAGCAGTCTTCTGCCTTCAGGATTCAATCCCACTGTAGTTATGACTAGAAATAGGAAATGCTAAATTATTCAAGGGATCTGCATCTTCATTTGATAAGTGCATCTGAATGAAGAAATAGTGTCCTCCAACAAAGTTTATGTCACTATAGGCCATTAGGTGCAGGAAATGAAGTCAGCAAACTTGATGATGTTAAGAAATATTACCTTTCTCAGGCACCCTTTTTAGATAGAAAATAAAAAGGAAAATCAATAAGAATCAGGAAATCAGTGGAGAATTAGAAAAGAAAAATGCAGATCCTTAGAACTTACTGATCTTCTCTGCCTTAAGACAGCAGCTTCTGCAGGGTGATTGAATCTAAATTTATGAGACTTGCCCAGGACAACAAGGGCCCCTGTAAACAAAAATGAATTAGAAACCTACAGACATAATACAACAAACGGTGCCCTGAATATTCAGGTTTTTAGACTGCTGTGTAAAGACTACTGCATATTTAAAGTACTGTAAAATATTTTGTTAAAAAAAAAAAAAGAAAAAAAAATATATTCTGACCAACAACTTTCTGACATCTACAGAACAGAGAGCTATTTTAAATTTGCCACCAAGGAACGGCAGTTACCATTCTGTAATGATGGCATCCAAACTAATCAAATGGGTCCTCTGCAAATCCAATGTGGCATTAAGTTCCACATTCCCATACTAAATACCAGCATGACTTAATGCATTTCTTTGTTTTTTGGTATTATCAGAAAGTTGTTTTTATACAATCCAAGTTCCCAGTAACTGGATTTTTTTTATTATTATTTTTTTTAAACACAACCCTAAAACATGGTAGCACAATACATGTCAGCTAAGCTTATTCATCATAGCCTATGACTCAAACACAGTGAATAAACTGAAGGTCATTTCAACCATATTATCTAATCATCAGTGGTCTGCTGGCTTGAAGCCAGCCTCCACTATTTTCCACAACACTGACTCTGACTACAGGTCTTTTCTTCTCAGAAGGCTACAAATTACTGCTGCCAAAAGTTGTCTTAATATTGTCACCTGTGTCTTTACTTTACTTCCTGTAGGTAGCTCATTTACTTGTCCCAGTCTGGAAGCTCTAGCCATCAAGCCTTGTAGTGCTAGACAGCAGTAGATTGAAAGATGTATTTCTTAGATCCGCACGAGCGAGGTAAATGCTTGTCTCTAAACTCCTGAGATAGGTTGTTTATAATGTATGCCTCACAGAAAAAGCAGGCCTTACCTTGTGACAGACGGCACGATCCAGTGACTTCACATCCATTCACAGTGCAGTACGCTCCCTGAAGTGGTCGTAATGTCACGATCCCACAGTTGTTGTCTATCATACAGTGGTCCTTTTCAATCCACCGCCCCTTCAAAACTAGAATGTATACCTGATTTTATTTCATCTGTTCAAGGGGTCAGGTATCCTGTATTTTCCTCAAGATTAGAGTGCCACATTTTACCTTATGACTGCATACTTCATACCTCAAAGAACTGTCTCACTTGCAGAAAAAGGACAGCCAATTGTCATTGTTGATTGTTAGCCCAATACCAAATCATAAAAAAAGCTGGATTGAAAACAGAATTATCTTTCAAAATATTTCCTGTTCTGGAAAACTATAAGCTGCTTTCTGATTTGTAAGTTGGTGTGCAAATTCCTCTTAAAGCTATTATATATTAT
>JAOWBP010002559.1:21261933-21279118 GCA_028571105.1 Tragopan temminckii | reverse complement strand
CTGCTGAATATCTGTGAATTTTGTGCTGAAGGAGAAATGCAGAAGTGCTCAGGAAATGGCTTATCTTCTGTCACGGCTAATTTTCTTAAATATTACAGTTTATGAAACCCAGATGTTCTGTTCAGATTTTATTGTAAAGATATAACACATACATGGCTGTGTACTATACTTCTATCACTACCACCGAATATAAAGAATCGCTGTGCTTACCTAAAGTGGAGATGACAATTCCAAGTGTAACCAATGACTTGTTAATATTGGCACCTTCTGTAATTCGATCTTTGCAGTAACTGGGATCAGCTCTTTCACTGAAACACAAAAGCGTGATAAAGACAATGCAAACCAAATAAATGTGTTTAATTATTAACATACTATCCATAATAAAGCATCGTGCATTTTCCTTACAAGACAACAGAAATAGACAAATGTGCAGTTAAAAAAAACACATGCTTTGAACCCTTTCCATGAAATACCACTCTGGTTCAGAAAGTCTGCACAATCAGCAGCATAAGTTGTTGCTAAAGATCTACCCAGGCAGTGAGACATGACAATTCTCCCATGCTAGGTAGCAACTAAGAATATATTCCTCTCTGCACCCTCCCCCCCTCTCTCTTTTCAAGCTCAGATTTCTAATTCCACTAATAGATACTGAAAAATGCACTCAATAAGGATAAAAGCTTGAACAGAACTCAACATTAAGTGTTTGCAACAGCAGAGTATTGCTCAGGCAATTCCTTTCCAATGAAGTCCAGTGTCCAGATCAGAAGAATAGAGGTCAGAGATTATTAGCGCCTTGCTACTGTATACAGACTTGGACTTACTGTCACTTTACTGAAGTTTTAATATTTTTAAGGCAGTACTACCACTCTCTCCAGATAAAATTGTCTTTTTGCCATTTGGTGTATTATTACCTGCCTGCAAGGTCCACTAAGTTGATCTTGCTTGCAATTTCAGAGGGTAGATTGTTCTCCAATATAGCCTGAAAAGGATAACGTAGATAAGGAAGATTATTCCTCCTAACTCATTAATGACAACAAAATAGGTGCATTCTCTTGTCTGAAATTAATTCACACTTCTGATTCTCGCTGTTGTTCTTTGCGACCTTGACTCACTGTGTTCAAACCATTAACATCTTCCTCAGCTGACAGAGACACTGCCCTCATATGTGGATTTCCTCTTGAAAAAAAACTTCACTGCCTAGCAACTGTGAAAGCGTTTCTTGTAGACCTTGCACAGCTACTTTCAACTGATGTATTCCAAAGGTCTTTTGTGAAACTAATGAAAAATATCCCCAAATGTTCTGTGATTACAGGATGTTAGACATGTGAGCTAGAAAAGGTCTTTTGGATCACTGAAAGACTTCCCTGCCAGGAAAGGATATAATTCCTCCAGAGAAAGAGCGCATTGTCTTTGAGAGGAACAGATGCCAAGTGCTAAAGAGATGAGCACATCTGAAATGCTGGACAGATAGAAAATTTTGGTGTTAGACTAATTATATACTTCAATTAAGGATCTTAAATGAGCGTGACATAAGAAAACAATTTTTACAGCATCTTACAGGGAAGATACTGCATTTCAAAGGACTGGTTAAAGCTTTAAACTGTTCTTTTTACAGCAAGTTTACAGCACCACTGCCAACTACAAGCTTGTATAAAAGAACAAGAATACTTCAGTAAACACTCAGCACAGTATACCAGGTGGTGTAGGAAGTGTAACACATCTGCAGTGTGATCCAAAGGAAATAAGTAACAGTTTCCACCGAGATCATTAAAAACATCACAAAACAGTGACAACTAAACAATGCACAACACATCAAACAATGCTTTTTGAGAGTGAAAAGGAAGCTGGATTATTTATAGCTAACCTGAGTGTAGTGGATGGTGAAGATTGCATGGGATCTGCTGCTGGCATTGTGAATATGTGTTGCTGCTGTAATTCTAGGAAAAAAAAAAAAAAAAAGAACAAATCATTCTATTACAAAAGGCTTATTTCCCTGTATTCAGAGAAAGTACACATAAATAGAGAAAAAATGATGCAGAAGAAGGAACATGAAAGTTTGAGAATGCAGCATGCTGCATTCTTTGATCTGATCACACAAAGTTTGGCAGAGGACACAGCTGGATCTAAACCAACCGTAAAGCTAAAGGTGGTTTTGCGCACAACAGAACTCTGAAGAAATATCCCAGAACAGTCCTACAGTACAGGTTTAAAAGTCTGCACAAGGGTACGACACAGCAAAGGAGTACAGCCAGTGACAGCATCATACAACTCATCCCAGACAGCACTGAATGTACCAGTCCAATATTTTTTTCATAATATTGTTCCCATTTTTATTCCATGGCCCTTCACAAAGGGTCCAAAAAGATTCTAACGTCACTTTCACGAACTCCTTCTGTTACAAGGCTGTTGCAAGTAGTTTCACACCATTAGAGGAGAGCAGTGAGATTAGCCAGCCTACCAGTATCAAATGAATGCTGTTAATTCACTTGAGTAGCACTTCCTTGCCTTTCCCACATGGACAGGCCAGTCCCCCATCTCCAGCCTTCTGACCCCATGGATTCTGGCTAGTGGGTACCAGATGCAGGAGGTCTCTGTAACAAACTTTTGGAAATACTCCTTTCTTTGCTATTGTTTTGTTGCGGCAAATTCAAAGAAAGCATACTTTTGCCTAGGGCTGAAGCCAGGTGACAGGTACTTTCCTTTGTCACTCTTGTAGTTTGTCGTGAATACAAAGAGACATTACGGATGATCAGACGTCAAGTTTTGAGTTTATCATAGACAATGAGGTTATTATATTAGTGGAGACAAGGACTTTGAGACTATATGTTTGTTAGGAGCCCAGCTGCCAGAGTACTACCCAAAAATGCTGTGGCGGGGAGCAGAGTGGCAGCTGTATGAGAACAGCAGCTGTATGTGAGCAGCAGCTGTAAGCAGCTGTGAGCCCCACAAGAGGCCAAAACCAGGACTCCGCTACCTACTGTTTCCTACTTTCTGCAACTCCATAGCCACATGACCTGACACTGCCAAAAGCTACAAGCAGACTAGTGCATCATAGTTTTAAATCAGCCTAATACTAAGGAAGCAGGAGAAGGTGATCTAATCTCCAGATCTTGGAGGACCAAGACAAACAGTGAGGTAAAGGGCAGATGACAGCAAACAATCCTACAAAGGGCAGAGAATACAGGGGAACAGTTCTGAAGTTTATAAAGCAAAAGTGAAAGTGTCCTAGGATTTGGAGGAGAAAACATTAGTGCAAGCTTCTCACCTTCCACAATATACAGGGTAACTGGAGGGAAAGTTCTCACCTCAACTATTTACAATCATGTCAACATTTTCATGGGAGAATGTACATATTATTTTTTTTCCACATATTCTATTTCATCATTCTTAACATTTTATTCTTAAGCATTTGAAACTAAGTTTGGCAAAGTGTCAAGAGAAAAAAAGCTGTGAGAGTTACAACAAAAATAACAACGGCATGTTGAGAAACCACATTTTGTTTATTTTTAGAATAGATTGGTGCAACCAGATTTGGGTTGGCAATGGTCCCATAAAGCCAGCTGGTATAAAAAATGCCTTCCATAAACTTTGTTTGTTGTTAGCTCAGCTCTATCCCAGGAAAGGCACCAACCATGTTCAAGGGCAGCTTCCCCTCTGATCTTCTCTTTACACATGGGCAGGCCATCATGCCCCATCTACTTCTTTCAGGTCTCTGGCCAGGAGGCAATTGTAATGTTCTCCACTCTTCTGTCTCTCTAAGATCTTGCAGATATTCATGTGGTAGCATATCCCACATTGCAGATGTTTCAAATTACCTGATTGCAATTTTAATGTACTAATAAAATATTTCATAAAAATAGAGATTGTAGGTAAATAGAAAAAATCCAAAAATGTTTTTGGAAAGTTACACCAAAATAGCAGTTGCCTAGTTCCATGCAAGGACATTTAAAATTCATTATCACATAAATTTACACAAAATTTTGAACTTGTGATTTATTTTTTTTTCCTGCAGCACCTAATTCCTCAGCAATGAGACCACTGTAGGACAATCCTAGTTAGTATACAGATTGGAATTTCGTTGCTATTCTGCAAAACTCTCATCTTACCATAGAGTTACAACTATTGATCACTACAACAGAATCCATGTTTATATTCCATGTTTTTGTCCTAACGTAGATTACTTTTTTGACGTACCATAGCATCACTGAGATTCTAATATTTTATCTCCTCTTATGATAAGAGGTAATACTATGTTTGGAGGATATATTCAAATTATACCCTTTTCTATCAATTTAACAGCAGATGTACTGATGACCAAAACCGCCTGTAGAAAAGTAAAAGGTAAAAATAAAAAAATTGCTTGACTAGTAATGGCCAAATTCCAAATTATAATAGATAATTATAAAACAAATACAAAAATACACTATCTTTTCAGCAATTATAAATCACGAAGTTATACTGACAAGCGAGTTGAAAGCTACGCGGTTTAAAGTGTCATGAGCAAATAGAGAAGAAATAAAGCCTGTTTACAACAAAACATTTTCCTGGCATAAATTTTTCATTCCAGACAGCTGGTGGAATTTTGTGGGTAAGTTCTGAAGAAATATGTTAAACAATACCTTCATGAGTCCTTGTAACTGTTACTGCGGGTACGTAGCATCAAAAAAATCTGACATTACAGACAAAGCACTGGCAATACCGTGTGCAAAACAAACATCAATGAAACCAATGCATAGTGAAAGAGGCATTAAGTAAAGATGGAGCTGGTTTGTTTTAGAAAATACCTTTTAGCTATTCCCTCTTCTAGAAGTTCTACAACTTGCTTGTAGTCTGTAACTAGATGTTGAGATAATCCTGTCAGAGATTTAAAAAGAGTTAAATGCATATTTTTTCTCAGGAATTTCAGTCAGTTCATTTTATTACCTACTCGGGAGTCATAATAACAGTTTACCCAATGCCAGGATAAGGATATTCTGCTGGGATGCCAGCCAGTTCTCTACAAGTAGTCTCTCAACTACAGTAACTTTTTCATTTAAAAAAAAAAAAAAAAATTGCATCTGTCAGACAGAGCAGTATCAGTATAAAAATGCCTTGAACATTCCAAGTACAGATCTTTTCAAATATATTTGTAAAATAATGGTATTTTTAAAAAGGCATAACTATATCTTCATAAGGAATTTTCAGCTATGTCATTGCTATTAACTGGGTACACACCTTGTAAAGGAGATTTTGTCCATTGCCTCTGAATAATGGCTCTGCTCATATGACTTAACAGAACTGGCAACCAATCACTGTGAATATTTACCATTTATTTAACTAGGTTAGAACCTGCAACACTGAGGATTCTTCACACTGTTTTTTCTAGACAGTATGCAAATATGAAACACTTGGTCTTTTTATACTTTCTACTTGCAGTATCCTCTTTAATTTTATTTTTAAGGGGAAAACAACACTTGGAAAACAAAAGAAATACTGCATTGCAGAGCCTACTGTATCAGAGCAGTCACTGCGACTAACATAGTCCCAGTGGAGGGCAGCACATTGCTATGCTGTAGTGGCATTGCCAGTACCATACAATATGCAAAGTCTAGCAGATGCACAGAATTAATTTCAACAGACTTGTATTTCACATAAATCCTGTTTAATATGCCTCATTTGCATTTTATGGTGATGATTAGTTATCATTTGTACTGCAGTGGCTCCTAAAGAAAATCACCTAATTTTTTAAGTAAGTCATTCCTCATCATGCAGGACAGGACAACATTTTTTTCCTCCTCATACTAACTACTACATGCACTGATTCAGATTTGTTTTGCTTTATTTCAGGCCACAGAAGCATGGATTGAAGGCAAAGTACTTAAAAATGTTATTTACTTGGACCAAATAATTTATATACTGCTACACTTAAAGTCAAATGAACACAACATTCAGCAAGACTGAAATGGGATGTCTCTGACATTATTAGAGAGAGCTGATCCTTATGTGGTAACAGCTTACTTAGATTTAAATGAAAGAAAAATCTAAGCCAAATACAGGAATTTATTTTAATACCTTAATGACACACAAAGAAAAAAAAAACACTAAGAAAAATCCCTCTCATACTTGCACACATAAGGCATAGGATAGTTTTCAAAGAAAAAGCTTTTCTTCAGCTTTCTAACGTTGCTTTCCAATACAATAATTCCTAAAGTCATCGTATTTTCCATTTGAGAAAGAAGATTGTTATTTCTCCAATAGTAATAGGATCATCAGAACTTAGAATATGGAAATTAATTTAGTGTTTTCCCATGTTTTTACTGTAGAAAGTAAAAGGTAAAAATTAAAAAAAAATTGCTTGACTAGTAATGGCCAAATTCCAAAATTTTCAGGGTACTGAATAAAATACAATATAATGGAGGTTATATAGAGGAGGCATGGAGAAAACTGTTGCCTACCTAACATTTCCATAAGCAGTGGAACAGTGAATCTAGCACAGAGTTCTAACACTAGTTTGTTTTTAGTAAGGTAAACTGAATGTTGTAAACATTGCTTGAGAAGAAATGACCAAGTGTTCTTTTGGCTGGTAGAAGAAGAGATCATTTTAAAGTCCAATAGAATGATCAAAAACTCTTGGTTATCTAGAAATCTGCCTCAGGGTAAGACAGAATCACCCCCAGAAATCTGTCTCAGAGTAACAAAATAGATTGCATCATTTCCTGATTCAAGAGAGGCCAATTCCTTAACAGTGCAACCATCTGTGAGGGAGAAGTTTGAAACGATTCCAATCCAAAGCACTGAAACACTTTTAGCATTTTAAAGGCTACAATCTCACAGCCTTTACATGGAAAAATGATGGGCTGGAAACTATTCAAAATACTTAGTGTTCAGAGTTGGGACTTCCTGACTGGTCTTGAAATGGAAAATTTATTGCCTGGAGAAATGCTAGTATCAGAGCAACTAGGCATCCTTAAAGAAGTTAAATTCTGATTTTACTCTCTGTCTGTTCTTCATAGAAGTGCTAGCTGTATTCTGCATATCGATATCAGCCACGCAGCTGACATCCTAGCAGAATGCTGGAGAGCACCTGCAAGCCTTAGAATTGCTGTTAACTTGCAAGAAGTCTAACACAAATACAGACGCTAGTCCTTAACACACTGGATCTAAAGGAAATAATTGAAAGTCTGCTTTTAATTCTGATCTCAGCCATCTAGTTCCTGGATACAATATTTTTGCATTCTTGTTCTGCACTGAGAAACTATAAATAAAACAGCAATAGGCTTCAACATGTAGATGTCACTCATTACAGAGAGCAACAATTGTTGATTGCAGCAATATATTACTGCAGTTGACAAGGTCATTTTGTGTTAACGTACTGAACCACTTCATTTTCTTGGTTTTGATGTTATTAAAATCATGCTGACTGTACTCTTCACCTCCACACAAAATACTTTTGGACTTCCTCACCAATTGTTATTTGCAATGTGAGCTAATGAGTGCAGTTCCAAAAAAAGTGACATAGCCAGATCTTCATTAGTGCCTCTCCTCAAAAGATGTAAAGGTTGTCTCAAGTAAACTAAACTGTTACAGTTATTGTGTAAACTGTACATAAGCATATTTATTTGTGTTAACATATATACACAAATGCTCAAAAATATAGGAAAAAGAAAGAACTTATGCCCTATGACTCATTCACCTGAAACTAATTCTGTTCATGTGCTCTCAGAGGGGCATGTGAAAGCACCCCACGATGCTTTCAACAGAGAAATCACTTCATTTTTTATGCACGTGAAAAACTAAGATTTTTGGAGACTGTCACAGGATACAGAACACTGACAGAGAATCTCCTAAAATAAAGCATTTGTGCTGGATTTATTAATGGCACCAAAACTAGCAAATATTACCTAAGTTTACCTTTTTCCATTACACTTTTCTCTTATACAACAAAATTACAAAATCTAATCAAAACAATAGTCTTCTGGGATATTTCAGAACTGTAACAAAAACTGTCTTACTTTAAAAATTTTAGCTGTGCCTAAGTAGTAAATACTTATTCAAAAGGGGTAAATTTAAATTAAAAATCAGAACTGGAATAGAAGTAACAGACTTGGCCTGGAAAATTCCAGATGAAGACAGAATAGTGAAAAAAGGCAAGCCAGCCCATTGGCAGAAGCTATAACTTCATTTACTTTTGAAACAAGGAAACTCCATTATATGTAGCCAAGGAATCACTGGAGATATAGTCCTGAGAAAAGGGATGGAAATTGCCAAGGAAGGAAGTAGTTTAAAGACCTTTTCTCGTGTGGTGAAAGAGCAGCTGCTAAAAGAAAATAATTAGTATCTGTACTCCATCAACAATAAAGTTCTCCGATAACAAGCAGGTAGAAAGAGAACTTTGGAAAGAACTCAAAAAAGGCCAAACGTCTATGAATCTGCTTTTACAAAGAATGATAAGCTTGCCATACTAATGAGAACATCAATTCATCTACTTTCCAGCTCTCCTTAAACAGGGTGCTGATGTGCTGGGAAAGCACAGCTGAAATGACCACAATGTCAGATAGTTCCTTTTATTTAGGACCGTGCAAGTTAAACGCCTCTCAAATGCTTATTTCAAACTTTGAGAGAAAGAATCAGTAACAACTATCAGTTGTTAGATGTACTGTTACTGATACTGCAGGTGGCCAGGAAATCAGAACTGTGAAATTCAAATTCCATTCAATCAATGATTCACTTAGACAAGTCACCCTATCTGTTGTCACATCACATCTTAATTTCTGAATTGAAGATAAAAATCTGATACGTAATCTTGTGATAAAGAAAAACAGAGGGAGAAAACTGAACCAGTAAGGATGAATTTACAAAAGAAATGGAAACAAGAACTCCATATTTAAAAGGCAGAACATGTAAGTATTTGATCTGAGGTGATAAAGCCAATAAAGTTCTGTGTGATATGCACTTTGCATATTAAAGGCACACCTCTCAGGTAACCAGCCAAGCACTTGCAGAGTCAGTCATACCATTGTAATTGTTTGGAATTCTGCACATCTGACAGACAAGGCACATGGAAAAGGAAATATGTATGTTTACTTTCTAAACAAACTTGCCAATTTCTTAAACTTGCACCAGTTCAGAAAAGGCTATTCCTTCTGATCACTATAGTAAAGTCACTGTATGATTTTGCACTGGGTTTTATGGGACAGGCTTTTTGTCAGTCATTGGTCAGATAAACAGCCGTGTAGCAGGCAAATTTTACAGCAGGTGCTAACCAATTTACAAGGCAACAATGGCCAAATTCCTATCTAAAGCTATGCAAGACCCTGAAGTGAGGATAGTAATCAAAAGTGGAAATGAATCAAAAGTACAGAAACGATGAGAGAGAAGATAACTAAAAATAAGACAGACACTTGAAACTGAAAGAAGTAAATTTTTCTTGTTTTTGTCCATCTTCTGTAACCTGATTTGAAAGCTATGATTTACAAGAAAACACAAAACCAAGGGACTGTTATTTATTAAAGTATAAATTAAAAAGTGTGTGATGTTAAATGCATAACTGGATCTACATTATCTATCCTGTGCCTTCTGAGTGTAAAAAAGGGCAATAATCACATTGCATTCTCATTTGGGTAATATAGATTTTTAATTGCTTCTCAAGGTGCAATCTGGAATATTAAACAGCTAAGTTTATCCACTTTCTAATTATTATTATTTCACAAATATACTGATGCCAAGGACTGAAATACAAGGGATCTTAGGCTGGTCTACAGAATATATCTGAAGCTGATGTTGGGGGATCTCTTATTAAATTGGATTCGAAATAAAAGAAAGCAAGAAAGCAAAATACTATGGCTTATACATGATCTGCACCTGGAAAGGCAAACAGAACTGTGCAGGATGTGCAGACATTGAGATAACAGAGCCAAAACCTTCAGTATAACATACATGTTCATATTAGCAGCAAAATATTTGAACAGAGTAACTGCTGAAGAGCGGAAGCAATTAGGATCAGACCAAGAACATATGCAAACATACTTGAAGACCTGATCCACATTCACTTGAAATTTACTTGAAATTCTTATCGCTCACCTTGTACGTACGGTCCTGTTTCAGGGTGTTCTCTGACTCTGAGAGTGTAAGGCTTCTTGTGGTCTGACTGTTTTAACAAATCTCGGACACGCTCATTATAGATTTCCAGAAAACTGCAAAAAATGTAATGTTCAGTGCGCACAATTGGAAAATAAATAAATAAATAAATAAAAAGCATTTATTTAGACAGTGTAAGTACCTGAATGTTGCACTGATCATTCATGACAAAGTTAATTACTTCATTATCTCTGTTACTGTTCCTTCTTACAAAGTACATGTAGAAAGAACTTACAGCTGCAAACTTCCAAGAAGCAAGAGGCATCCATTATTATATTTAAAAATTCATAAAATATACATTTTCTAAATGAGTAAGTTCAGATCCCCAGGTTGCCAAATGCAGTGCTTCATTAAGAGAGGGAGACCTCAGAATAAGAAAGGAATGGAGAATTATGACTCAGATTTAAGTTACACATATACAGTAAGTAAATTCTTCATGCAGTTCAACTTCAGCTCTCTATACTAAACTGAATGGATAGTATGCAGAGATCTATACTAAGTTGGAAAGCTAACAACAATGCTTTCTCATCCATCCTCTACATTCTCCCTCTTGGCCCAAAAGATTATCTGAGAAAATATGTATAAAAACAACAAACCAGTCTTTGATTTGTTTGACAATAGCAATATATTTTTTGAAAGCATTCATAGGATTGCCCAAGAGAGAGACACACTTACCTGACTTTTACTCTGCAAGATGCCGTCTGGTCTGAGTAATCATCTTTCCTTGAAAAGAGGCCCTGCACAAACCAGTCTATGTAAATTTTAAATACATCAAGAAAATCTAGCAGCTTCATCAAATGCAAGTGAAATTAATAAAAATAAGTACCTCACATATACGAGGTGTCAGCCCAATGGATGCCTTCAAATAATAACAAAAAAAAATTATCAATATACTTGCTATTACTTATTCAAAACTCTTATTTAAAGATGAGTTAAATTATAAGAAAAGGACAGAATTATGGCACGGCACTGAAGCAATGACTGCATGGCAGATTACAACATAGACCATTCTGGATTGTCATTCAGAACAGTGTGGCAGGGCTCTACTATTCCAGCTGAAGCACCTTGAGCATGAAACACTGCAGGAATTAGTATGCTGTACAATGCCAACTGTCTTAGCTTCAATGAAAATCCTGCTCCCAGCAAAAGTCATTTTAGAGCAACTTAAGCAGCATCAGTGAGAAATTTAGAGAGTTCCTGGATTAAACCCAAGAGCTGTTCAGTGTGAAGACACTGGGCATGCCTTTGTCAGAGGTGTTGCAGCATAAAGGCAGGATAACATAGTCTAGTTTGACTGGCTAGTCATATTTTATTTTTCCTTATTTTAATTTTTTTTTTTTTTTTTGCTACAGAATCACATAACTGTGTTTTAGAGTTATAAATCTGATCTCCCAAAGAAAACCGGATACAGGGTGCTAAAATCACCCAAACTACTGAGTTTAAAATTTGCCCAAACATACTAGACAGCACTAAAGTAATGCTATGTTTTTGAGTAGCAAACTGTTATTTTGACATGATTGCTCATGCTTCAATGATTACACTGCTAACATACCCAGAGAAAGACTCTCAGACTTAGGTGAATCTCTTTACTGAATAGAATCATACAGTTGCTTGGGTTGGAAGAGACTTCAAAGATCATCTTGTTCCAGTCCCCTGAGATGGGTAGGGTTACTGGCCAGTAAATCAGGCACAAGATCAGGCTGCCCAAAGCCTCATCCAGCCTGGCCTCAAATGCCTTCAGAGATAGGGCATCCACAGCTTATCTGGGCAGTCTGTTCCAGTGCCTCACCATCCTAGCACAGAAGGCTTTTAAAAGGAACATTTGAAAACGGTTGAGGAGAGAGAAAAAGTCCAGATTTCTTGAGTAAATGGACAGAAGTTCTGGTTAGACCAAACATTTCATTCTTCCTAGTTACAATCACTGTTCCACAATGAACAGACATTAATATATCAAAGAAGGAGTTCACTGAAGAAACAAATCACTTCATAAGCCGAGAATCTCTTAGAAAGATAACTACCTAGAATTTTCTTCAGAAAGAAATGATAATTTCAAGAATTTGCTATTCTGAATTACTAAAATATTTTCAAAACAGTAACTTATTTTTCAAAATAATGTAATAATGCAGATGACCTAGTTTATATCTCAGTAACTCTAATTTTAACAGCTCTTCAGGCTTTCATAGAGTTAAGTTTGATTAAAAAAAACAAACAAATAGAGAAGCAAGTTATGATTTGACCAAGTCCAACTGCTGATGTCTGAATTAGCATGGGGATAGTAAATAGTGTCCCCTCTCGTCAATAGGCAACTCACATTTCCCCAACAGCCAAGAACATTTACAGATAGGAAAAAAAACTGCCTTGTGTTACAGCCAAACAGAGGAATTTCTCAACTGACTGCACTGCACTGAGAATGAACACTAGAACGCACTGAGCGGTTCCTGATATCCAAGTATCTTAAAATACAACAGTTTCTACAAACAACATAAAAATTCATTTCAAAACTTGAAACAAAAAAAATATTAGTTTCTACAGGTCAAAGTACAACTTCTGCTAAATAAACGTATCTTAAGTAGTGAATGAAGCCTGTTGTAAAAGTATTCCTGTAAATTTTATCTAGATTATAGACTTTTTGCTTCCTAACCTGGCAACAGGTTTCACACGTGGCGAGATGAGGGACATCTAAAAGAAATATTTCAACTACATCACATCTTCTAGAATTTTATTTTAGCTGATGCTATGTTATTTACCTAATTGTAAAGACTTGCCTCTCATTTTATGTATAATAATAACAAGAACAACATACACAAGCATCCTGCACAACCAGCACACATCACAGTTCAAAAATAAAGCAATACTTCTGAGAGGCATCCCACCCTCAACCCCAAGTGTAAAATGAATGCTATAACTCACAGGTGTTCCCATCATTGTGTAAGTTTTTCCTGAACCTGTTTGTCCATATGCAAAAAGGCAGATGTTGTATCCTCTAAATGCACCCGACAGCACAGAAGTGCCGAGGTCCTGGAACACCTGGAAAGATCAATAGAAACAGAACAATCCATGAATAATATGCCTCCCTAGAAACATTTTGCATTACTTGTAGATGTTCCAGTTTTAATAATATCGTGTGAACAATGAGTTTCATAGTATTTGTCTTTCTGATCTATCAGACACAAGGTTAAGCATCCAGCATTTGCCTGTTAGCTGATCCTCCAAATACTGATGTACTGAGCACAGTGCTGACACCAAGTAGTGTTTAGTTGCATATCCCTGCCTGTCATCTCTTATTTTATGCTTGGAATGGAGATCCCTATTTTCTTCCCAAACCTTCTACAGTCCTCTGCATAAATCTAAAAGTATATAATAATCAAGGCTCCTTGAAGCAGTAACATCAATAGCAGCATCAGACAAGATAATTACAGGTCAAAAACAAAGCAAAGCCTAACCCAGAGACTGCGAGCCATACCTTGCCCAAGCAATACTTCTATCTGACCCACGTGGTCAGAAATTGATGCCACAGTTTTCTAAAATGCTTTCTTTTCTGTTCATGCCACATGCACAGTGATGCGTGTCCTGCTTATAACACAGACCCTGGAAGAGTCGCCCCCAAATCAGCATCAGCAACTTCTAAATCTTGCACTGGTCTCCTTGGGGCTGCAGAATTTGGATCATCACAGCTAGACTGCCCACATAGTCAGCCCTAAATAATAGCTCACTCTGCTTTCCCTTTCCTTTTTCAGAGACATAGCTGCCCCAGATTGCGGCCATGTTCTCAGGACATCAAAGCTACCACAGACCACTTGAAAGAATACCTGGCAAGGTTTTCTAGGAAGTGCACAGTGGATCAAAAAGTTCCTGTAGGCTGGCTGCCAATTTCTTAGCATAGCATTAGCTTTCCAAAAGAAGCACTGTGAGTGTCAATACTTTTGCCTTTCACACAGAAAGCTAGCTTAGAAATTCAGAGAGATGCACAGGATTTCATTATATTCCTGTTGCGAAATCTTATCAACTGACAGTCATTTCTTTCTCTACTGGACAGCTAAATGTATCAATTAGATAAGAAATTCAATAGCAAAACATATTTCATAGATATCATTCCACTTAAACTTCCTGGAAGAGATTTTAAAAAATATCTCCTGAAGCTTTTATTTTCAGATCATATTTCAACTCAAGGTGAGACAAGGTGCTAATTTCCAGCTGAAGAAATAATAATAATCCCATTCAGAGGAATTTGGCTAGCCCCACCCATATGCATAAGGATATGTAGAACATGAGAACATCTGCTTCATTAGAATTATTAGATCAAGGACCTTTTCAGTTCATGGAGAGCCACAAATAACAGTTAAAGTCATAAACAAAATAAACAGACACAGACTGCTGAGCAGGAGGTCCACAGTCCAGCCAGGAATATCAAATGGGTAGAAACTCCACGCTGGTAGTTCAGGGATTCAGCAGACAGGCGCGCATGAGCGTATGCACACTCACTAGAGAGCACCAAGCAGGGCTACCAGATGAGCAGAAGATCCACAGAGCAGGGCTTGGGATCTATGTAAGGATATTAGATGGGCAGAGGGCCCGTACTGGCACCTGAGGAATCTACAGCCAGTTCTTAGACCTGGAGAGTTAGGGTACACTAAATATCACTGAAAATATCACCAGCCAACATCAGTTCTGACCAGAAGAATAGGAAGAAAAGTTTCGACTGCCTATGCTTATGTTTCATGCAAGCACTGATAGTGCTGTATGTGAGTGCTGCTGAAGGCAGAGCCCTCTGAGGCATTTGGTGCAGGAGTCTGCATAAGCACCCTGTGTCCTCTGCCCTTGTCAGTGACCATGTTATTGGATTAGAGTGAAACTCACTACTGGTTGAAGCTGCAAAAGGAAAAGTAGCTGCCTCACCCATCAGGCTGAGATGAAGAGATCTCTAGGTCTGCAGGCACACAGTGGTGGCCTTCAGGGGCAGAAAGAATCCCGAGGTTCTGGAGTCCACATGAGGCAGTGGCCTCATCAGTGGCCTATATATATTTAATCATATTATCAGAAGCAACTATTTATGGCCTTTTACTAAATAAAGTTCAAGAGTCCAGAATACACTAAGAACTACTAGTTTACTTGCAGCACATCTGGCTAGTAATTCCTTATGAAGGACAACATGCTATAAAAAGGTCAACTTTTATGAACAGAGAGATAAGCATGCAATACTATTAGCAAAACACATTGACTACGCATAGTTTATGAATGAGTACACAAATAACAGATATATTACTATGATGGTTAAAAGTTATTAAAATAAATGTTGCATTGCATACATAAGTATCAGTAGAGAGAAACGTGAAATCAAAATATGTGCGAAAAATATGTGTGAAATCAAAAAATAGGTTTAGAATCTCTATAAAGAACCCAGAAATGCAAATGGTAGAGAAGAAAGCTACTGAGAAGGACATGACAACATCAGTTCTACTGTGCTACAATGGAAAGAAAGTACACAGTTTAAGAGAAGAACATCATCTAGCTCTATGGAGTCTAATAGCCTGAGTGTTAGCATCAATGGGGCTAGGAAAAAATTGTAAGATAGCTATGACAGCTGTGCATTCAAAGCACCAGGAAAAAGAATGGTGAAAAAAAGTAGTACAAAATGGATTTTGAATCTTGTAGGTAAGGAAGAAAAGTGTATTGTGTATTTGATTTGGTTAGGGGAAAAAGGAAGCTTCTTCCTTCCAGCAGCAGAATGGAATTACCGCTAAAAATCCTCTCAGAGCTTTTACAAAAGTAGCTATTCTGTTGACCACTCCAGATGTAAACATTTTCTTATACCACAACCAGAACAGAGAGAAAATTGTTCCATATAAATCGTGTACATACTGGAAAGTATAAAACAAGATCACAGGCAGCACTTTGCCCATGAGGCTTGTTGCCCTTCTGAGCTGTGGGAAAGTCCAAAAGCCGGGATTAGGCTGGGGGTTGGGTTTTCTCAGAGATTGCTTGCAGCACTGTTTCAACATCTGTTTTTACTTACATCTCTTCTTCTATATGGAAGCTCCACTTAAAAATAGTAATTGAATAAATATATCAAAATGTGCAACAAGCCCTGTTGCTTTTTTACTTTACTTGATCTCTGAGATTCAGAGTGACCAACTGCAGTGGGATTTCTTGCATGAATAAGGTCTACAGAACTTGACCCTGTATTTGGTACAAGTTCACTTTCATGACATATTCTGAGCACTTTGCTGGTCCTAATTTAGTGTTTTTGAGGGTTTATACCTTGATTACTTTTGGCTATATGTGGACAGTATACAACGTATCCCTATTTTATCCCAGCTCAGTTTCCACTTCTCAACTGAGAGTCACTGTTTGTTCCACTGATCTTAACAATCGCCTAGCAGAAAACCAACCACAGTTAACAGTGGAGTTGAAAAGCACACAAACCTTGGCCATAATCACGCCACTGCTCTAGAGCATAGTGATAAACATCAAGTAAGCTACATCCTAACAACTCATTATGAAGATTTTTTCAGTAAAACCAATGAAACTCTCCCATTCTCAGTTAAACTGTACTGACGAAAGTAATGCCATAAATATGGGGCTGACATCTACAACAGATCAATCTGTTTTTCTTCAATGAAGTTATTTGGAAAAGCATATGAGCATTAATGGCAGCAATGCAAATCATTGTAACAGATTCTTGGCACAGCTCATCTATGTAGGCTATAAGACAAGTTCTTTTATGTCATACAGCCTACAGAGGACCACAAAAATGATCCAGGGGATGGAACACCTCTCCTATGAGGACAGCCTGAGACTACTGGGGCTGTTCAGCCTCGAGAAAAGAAGGCTCCAGGAGACGTGATAGCAGCCTTTCAATATCTAAAGGGGGGCTATGAGAAGAAAAGGGACAGACTTTTTAGCAGGTCTCTAGTGATAGGATAAGGGAAAATGGTTTCAAACTAAATGAAGGGGGATTTAGATTGGATATAAGGAAGAAGTTTTTCACAGTCAGGGTAGTGAGGCACTGGAATGGGTTGCCCAGAGAGGTGATAGATGCCTCATCCTTGAAGACATTTAAGGTCAGGCT
>JAOWBP010002559.1:21216646-21258977 GCA_028571105.1 Tragopan temminckii | reverse complement strand
GCTCAGAAATACCAAAATGCTGTCCAAGTTGTTGCAATACGAACATATTTGGGGTTGAAACTGTTTTACAACAGATATGAATCACTTCAAGATAAGAACAAATCACTGAAGTAATTTGAAAACTATTGTGAAAACACAATAAATTTTTCAGAGATAAACTATTTGCAGAGCAAGTACACTCATTGTGAAATCTTACATTAGCTTTACAGTAAGCCAGAAGCAGAGACAGATTGCAGTAGGACTCCTGCCCCTAAGAAACCACAGAGAATTGTATAAAATCAAGACCAGAATAGCTACTAAAGTAAAACACTTTCAACACTTAGGCACCAATCAAAGCTTTAAAACTTATTCCTAACTCAGATAAAGAATCATGGAACTTGATTTCTGAAAAATCACAGTGTTAGTCATAGCTCATTCATACTAGAAAAGAGACCATTTAAACTTTTTTTTTTTTTAAAAAAAAAAAACAAGTTTATATTTACAGGTTTATGCCAGTGAGGCAAATACTTCTATCATTCAGGTAAAAATATAACAAGCCTTTGTGCAAGGACTTCTCAACTATCTCTTTCGCTGGCTTCAGAGTCAAAATTGATAGTAGCTTTTCTACTTCTTTCCTAAATAGTTTTCAAGATATTGAAAAAAAAAATCCTTTTATTAGCCTGAGTATATTGAATTTTATCATGAGACTTGCACATGTGTGCATAAATACGCATACCAGACACATGACGACAATTTCTTCTGGAATGGACAGACATACTACTTGTGCTAATGCCAAGAAGAGACAAAATAAGGCACGGAGCACCTCCAAACAGACACCATAAGTGTAAGACATTTATTATTAACAATGTTGGTTTGGGACTTTGTTACTTTACACTGAAATCTCTGCTTGGATGTTGAAAGCATGAAGCTTTTTGGTTGTAGCATTCACTTTTTTTTCAAAACAGTATGTTTAACTTCATAACAAAAGTTTTACCAAATTCTATTTATCCCAAATGCTAGGGTTTATTATGTAGTCTCTATGTACTAATATTTTTCTTTTCTTTGGCCTCTACATTACTATCATACCAATAGTGTCACACACAAATTAATACAGAAGCATGCTGGCACTCAGATTTTCTTTTGATCCTGACAAACAGCTGGAGATTATTAAACTCTTCTTTAACGCACACAATTCAAAGTAATCCTAGTAAATACTTAGCACGAGCCACAGTTAACAATGAGTATCTTTGACTTTTCATTGAATTAATAACCTATAAGTAGGACAGTTGATTAAAGCAAATACATGTATTACATTGTAACTAAAATGGCATCTCTACTATGCAATAATGTCCTTTTTACAGTAATAAATGCTTTAATTTCAAAGATAATGAGTGCATTCTAACAGGAATAAAGTTTTGGTAATATATGAATTCCAGAAGTACAAAACTGTCCTTACTTAGCTCAATCAGAAACTGAATCTCAGAAGGAAACAAAAAAAGAGTTGTTTAAAACTACAGTAAATTGTCTGTTATGCTTGAGGGTTGAATACTTTGGGAAAATGAAATGTATGCCAAGTCTCAGAGAGATGGAAAAAAATCCAGTAAACCTACAGGGACAGCACGCGATGCTGAGCTTGCAAGTTTAAGGAAAAAAAATATTGATATATTACTTTTGTGTGTTTTTAACTCTAAGTAGTTTCTGGTAAACAGTGCTTGAATTTGGTTTAGACATTGAGCTGGGACAAACTCTGACCAGAGCAGAAGTGGAAGGAGGTGGAAGTGGGAGGAGTGTGAGCTGCACCGTTTGGGATCAGCAGGATAACAGAATTGTTTTTATATCTGAGTGCTATAGCATTCATTTCCTGATTTGCATGCGTCTGAAATGGTCAATATTTTCTATCATCATTAGGAACCTGAACAGATCTTGGAAATTTCAGAAATTTCAAGGGAATATGGTGAAGGAAAACAAACAGACAAAAAAAGGTATTTTTTATAATGGGGTTTTGAATAAATAAAATCACCACTTACTACAATCACAGTCCACAAACATCAACGTGAACAAAAAACTCACTAAAAGAAAACTGCTTGTACCGTAAAACATTAGCCTAAACACCGAACACACAAATTCCCATCACTTAATAACTGAAAACCATAAAAAAGTTATCTTCTTGCACAGCACAGTTTAAAAATAGCCTTTTAAAATACCTCTACTTTAATGAAAGAGACTGAACTTATATAGAACCAATATGGCCAACAGCTGCTCCTCACTATAGAATAAATAGTTGACTTTATAAATGCTGAAAAGACTCAACCACTTCATTCCCATTAAAGATTTGTCATGCAAACCAACAATTAAAAAGATGCCTCATGAGTGGGTAGAAAGCTTCAGGACATCAGCATGACAATTGCAGCTGACCCAGACACAAAATGGATTTACTTAAAATAAAATGTGTCATTATTTACTATATAGACAAAATTGCTCTCAAACAGTAAGTGAGGATAGTTTAGGCAACTTCATGAACAAAATAAAACACAAGAGGCTCTGTCCTGCACTATCCATTTGCCACCACCTCCACAATAAAGAGCAGACATGCAGTATCTCACATAGTGTGATTCCCTACAGAATTTGGCCCACCTACAGCAGTAAATGCCCAAATTATGGCCAAATTCTGTTTTAATTAAATCGCTGCATCTGATATGTAGCATCCAAGGCTTGTGTTTAAAATGAAAAAATTATTTGACAGAATAAAATTATTCAGAAGTAAACATTTCCTGCCAAAACAACGGGAGCTTTTGTCCTAAATTTTTTCCAAAACCCCAAAGATCATCTTAAATAAAAAAGGCAGAAAGAGGATTCAAGGAAGGAATATCTGAAAACAAATCTCGGCTTTTACTCCAATAATGTAAGGCTTTTCTGCACGTGTTTTCTCTTAAAGAATATTAAACAAATGTCAACTGAGGGGCTTTCTGTACACAGACAGAGAACACAAGCAAAGGGAAGCGCATTATGCGGATCAACTGCACAGAACCCTCTACTGTGACATTAGGATTACTTCAGCAACATTATCCCATTCAAACCAAATAGAAGAGGGAAATAAAAAACAACAAAAACCAAGCACTGGTCCATTAGTTTGGGAACATTTCTTATCCCTTCTTGTTAAGAGGCCACAGCTCCACAGCTAGGATTACTTCTCTCCCTTCCCTCTATCCAGTCTTTTCAGTTTCTTTTCCCAGTTGAACAGGAAACTGAGTGAAAGAGCAGGCTTCCCTCCAGCTCGAGCTGCTTGGCCTGTGGCAGGAGCATTTGCACCACAACATGAGAGAGATTGGTTGTGGGCTCTGCCAACAAGCTTCCTGCATACTCTTAAATCTCTTTGTGCTTTAATTCCCCCTGGGAAGGACAACAATCATGTCTTTGTTCATCTATCAGCTGTCATTTTTTCCAGTGCAAAAGCTATGATGCGCACAATAAATAACATACATACATTCATGCTGTTAACATAGTGTAAGTCAAGCTTGGTTAAAGTACGTGGGTGGAACTGTTGTCTGTGACTTTTTCCTAGCATTTTACATGGCAAATAAACATGCTCTCCTTCTGGATAGAGGGTGGAAGAATGAGGTAGTTCAGCCAACTAGGCTGAACAGTCACTTTTTATTTCTTCTGTTTTATCACCAAAATACACAATCATGAAAATACACCTCATTTGTTTAACAAAAGATGATTTTGTTTTGAGAGAGAAATACCCCTATGCTTTCCACATTCATCTAATTTATAGATGCTGTGACAAATTTTTAAAAGTGCTCTATCAGTAAGGGCACAACACCTGCTTTTAAAAATAAAAAATATATATAGAAATTGCTGGTGTTTTATTGTAAAGATCAACCTGAAAGATAAGATAGCCATCACAAAAACACCACCTGCTATTTTCATCTACCTGTACAGAATCACATTCATCACAGAACCCTCCTTTCCTGCCCAGTGGGGATTCTTATCATGCTATCACTGGATAAAAGAGCAGTCACAATCTGAACACAACAGCAGTACAATCCAAAAACCAGTGTGTGACACTCACCAATAACTGACTCAGCTTAGTTCAGATACCGTTGTGGTAATAAACCTTTCTACCTAGAAAACAACTTATGTATTCATTAATGAAGCCAGAAATCAAGATTTACACACTTTATTTTGTGCCATATGTGAATTGAATTCTGCTGTTACATCCACCCTTTGAATCAGCATAGGTGAATTCTACCCATTAAGGACTGAATGAATCCCTTCCCATTTAGCTTAGTGTAATGCAAGGCAGACGCTAGGCTTGCTAACAACAGATATTTGTCAGAGAGATGCATTGTAAACGTCCTCCCATTTTTCCCTCTACCCCCAAAAGCTAATGGTTACGAGGTATCACGATTTAAGAGTAACTAAAGGAAAAGCACTGCTTATCTTCTAGGGGTGCTTTCTTTTTCTGATCTATACCTAGGGATCAACTGACAGAAGCCTAGCTTGAGTTCTTTCCCTGCAGATGCACTGTAAAATAGAATTCTTACAGGTAGTCTGTTTTTCCAAGATCTCTGTTCCATTTATTTAATATAGTCCTTAAAGATATAGTTAACAGGGCATATTCAAGTTCTCATGCACATCAAAGGAAAAGCCTGAAACACTGAGTAATTCTGGATCTCCTGTCTAGACTTCAGGAATACATCCTACCTACAAGCCAGCTAGAGGAAGCTCCTTGTTTGATGAAAGGATGAAGAACAAGTAATTAAATCTTCCTGGATACTGTTGCAATAAATTACAATAGTGATGTTAAAATAAACAAAAATTTTTAAAAAGGTCAAACTGATGCATTAAGAACAAAATTACACACCAACAGATGAGACACGATAAAAAAAAAAAAAAACACACAGGATTTTTGGTTAAGCCCACCCTGTGCAAGGGAGTGGCTACTCCATAGCATCACTCTATTACCTAGTGCTTTAAAATTTCCACAAGTTTCAGAGGAGGAAGGAGAAAGTTACAAATAGACAGATAGCTACGCACAAGCTGCAACAAACAGCTTAGTAAGAAGGTGTTGCACTGTGTGAGCAGTGGGGGATGTGGAGGTCTGAGTACAGTTGTGGGCACGCGTGTGCCTTTGGCTGAGTTGAGGAGCAGGATTTGCCTCTGCTCTGTGCTTCTCCACTGAAACACAGTGAAAGATGTTTCCTGAGTGAACTCTGGGCCAGAAAACCCAAGAAAAGAATCACAGCGAAAACTTCAGCTTTTCTAAGGGATAATGTCACAGCAGGAAGAGCAGAGAGCTCTTTACAGTCACACTGCTTTACTCCACCGAGACCCAGTAAACTTTTCATCTGTTCCACTCCCCTGGCCCAGATGTGACTTCATGTCCTCTACTGCCTTAAAAGCAGAAAAATCACATGAATTGACAACTGTGTTGTGATTTAAGGGGGGGAAAAAAAAAAAAAAAAAAAAAAGCAGTTTTAATTATGTCATCTTTAAATAACCAAAACAAACAGAGAGCTGTTCAGGTTCAATATTAAAAAAAAAAAACAACAAACACACAAAGCCAACTCTCTTTTGCAATGGAAAGAGTAAGGAGTAAGTAACAGATAATGAAGTTATAAATATCCCACATTTCTCCCACCATGGCCTGCTCTTGGCTGGGATCCCAGGTCATTAACGGATGTCTGCAATTCTATGTGAAAGGAAAGTAAAGCAAAACAACAAAAATGACTAAGTTTTATTGTTTAAGGCAGCAGGGACAAGTATCAATTCTCAGCTGTTTCTAACAATAACAGCCCATAAATTTTTAAAGAAAGGACAGAGGATGGAAAAAAAAGATTGTTCCTTGATTTTATTACAAGGAGGGGAAAGAGGAGCAGTGATCCAAATTTTTCAGTAATTCAGTAAGGGCTAACCATCTACTGAAATACTTGAATACAGCACAATGACGTTATCAAGATAATATTTCTGCCTCCCCCCGCACCCCCTTCAGCTGGAAATGGGTATTCTCTTTTTGTGCATCAGCTAATTCAAGTTGCTACTTTTGTTATTTGACCATCAGCTCTTAAAATCACTGCACTGGAAAACAAATCTTAAGTCTATAAAATAGACTTTCTTAGAAATAAGCTAATTTCTCCACTTTCATACAACATCAGACAGCACTGTGGAAAGAAATCACTGCATGGGTGAACCTTGCAAAAATAAATCCTCATGGGGCTCACCGGTACTTGGCCTCAATTGCATCTCAAATGTCAGTTTTCAGGAGTACAACTACGATGGTTGCTGGAAGGAGATACAGGAATTGTTTTAATATAGTACATCCTAAGTTTTCTCCATGTAAATAACGTAAGTTAATAAAACCCCAAAACTCATAGAAGTGAAAAGCCAGAATGATCTCTTTTTAAATGTTACACTGAAACTTGACTCAAAAAAGTATTCCCCAAAGACTTCTAAAAGCTCAAAAAACGCAGCACTGAAAGTTACTTGAACACAGTTTCATTTTTAAACTATTTTCACTCTCCAAGTTCAGAATATAAAAAATATAATGAAATGCAGCTATTACAAATTCTCCACTTTTTAGCAGACTGCATTAGTAGCAGCATATGTATAAACGAGCTTTGGATTTCCTGCAATAATCTTGTTTCCCTTTAAATTATTGCTCCCTTATAGTTGAGATGAGAAGGTTCAAAAGACACTGATTTGTGCTACACAGCAGTCGCATCTAGTTTTGTCTTTCATGTAAAGAAAAAAAAAAATTGTAGATTATGCATTTCTGACAGTTTTAGGCACTGGACTTGAGACTAAATCTGTTTTAGTCATTAGAGGGTTTTTTCTTCACTCTTGTTGCTTGTTTCCTGGGAATAAAGGATTTCCAAATATATGAGATGGCAGACTTAAAGTTACATGCTTTCTGATAGGAAAGCTTGGCCACTTTTCTAAATACGTGCAGGGCATACTGCCAAAAGAACAGGTTGAGGAATGCATATCCCATCATCATCCCTACTTGCAAATCTGCAGGTTTCAGTCCAGGCACAACAGAAGAGCCAGCTATCTTCATGAAACATGGTTCACAATGGAGGGATCTGCTTCACTGTTCCCTGACTTTGGTTTAGCTTTTCAAAAATTGTTGCAGCGTTACATTTTCACTTCTTTTTCCTTAAAAAACATGATCTAAAAAAAATATGTAGAAAGAAAGAAAGAAAAGAATGCTGGAATGCAGTCTATGATACTCGCCACAACTGCTTTAAAAAGAGTTTTGAACTCATACAAGATACTTTCTAAATTTAAATGGTTTTAGTAGTTTCCGGGAGAATCCAAACAACAGGAGGCAATATAAGGTCACTTGTGAGTTCAGGGAAAGGGCTCTTGGCATTTCATCCTCAGCAATGTATTAACAACAAAGTTTGCCAGGGCTAGCGTTGAGGAAATTGTTAATTCCACTCTTATGCCAGGTCAGCTGCCCCTGTGCATTTCCAGCTTACAAGTACTGAGGGGCAGCACATTAATGGCCAACGGTGCAATGAGCAATCACAGCTCACCTAATTAGAAACGCCACACTCAAAAGGCTGCAAAGACTATCAGTTCCTTCTATATTTGCTCCCTTGCTGACAGAAATTACTGGATGTTTCTACTATTTTATACAGTCCTCCTCTTACCCAAACACTTCATATCCCAGCCACCTCAAAATGGGTACAACATACCACAAAGATCACAAACGCTTCCTACTACACATCGTTAAAGAGACAGAAAGCAAAAAGCAGTAGGAAAATACCTACAAAATCAACCTCCCCAGTACTTTCACAAAGCAGCAACACTGCCATATATTTTCAAATAGAAAACCATGCAGATCTGGTAAAGATTAGAGAATAAACAGGCATCAAAACCAGCAAATTCTTAAGTCTTAATTATAGACGCATATTTCTGTGTCATTGCAAGTCCAGTGATAAACCAAATTTTGGTATTATGAAGACGAATAAGGACACTGGCAGAGTGTAAAAAAAGAATTCTTCATATTATGTCAAGCCACTTCCTTTGAAGATAATACCAGGGTTTCCCTGTAATACATAATACTTACTAGGAATGAAAGGAAAAAAAAAATCCATAAAACTATTCAGGGCTGCTTGATTGTCTAAGTGAAACAGAATATTTTTATTTGTGATGACTGAACTACATTAAGGTGGGGTTGGTTGTTTTTTTTTTGTTTTAAAATGAGACAGAAGGTAGAGATTTCATCAGAAATCTCATTAGAAATTTTATTAGAGATTTCCCAAGTTGAGGATGCATTAGATTTTATTTCCTTACAAATTAAAACCTTGTGTTAAGAACCATGTTAAAAAGGCATGAAATGGGCAAATAACTGGATGTTCAAAAGAATGACTTAAAAAGGATTGAACAACAAGACTTTCATGTATTAACATGAAGTTTTAAAGTAACTCTCCATCATTCTGTATTTGCTTTCCAACATGTTGGTGCAATATTTTTATGATGAGATATAAATATAGCAAATATAGTAACGGTGTGCTGAAGTTTATGGGTGATTTTCATACAACTGTGCTAGTTCAGATGATAATTTCATGCTTATCTTTTTTCAGTACAATGACTTACAGTCGATACATAGAGTGTTTCTTGCATCCAACATCCACGTTGTTTGCTCTCCTGAAAAACAATCCTAGCATCTACAAATTCTGCCTGTTTTAGAAGATAGCTGCAAGGTCTGATCAAAGCTGCACAAACAGCTGTACAAATCAGAGTATTTCACTTGTAACACATCATTTTTATTAGTTCCTCAACTGCCTAATCAGTAAAAGCCTGACTAGAAAAGGATTTTTAAAAGTCTACCTTTTTTTCATACCATTCAGTGCATATTTGTCGTTTCCTCCAGATTTCCTTTATCAAATAATTTCCCCATCCAGCTTCTTTTGTGCATTTTTAAAAAGTACCCTTAACAGGAGATAATTTAGTTCTCGGGTATGTAACAACAGAACAATGAAATTATGGCAAAATATTTTAAAATGTCATTAATGTGTTATTATTCTAAGTAACATCAACCAGTTCATTGTTTCTAACATGCTTAATTACTCCCAAATTGCCATCTCCATTTCAAGTATATGCAATCCCAGCAAATTAATAGTACAGGTATACATGATATTTAAAAACCAAGAGAAAAATTGTATTGGAAGAGAACAATATAAACGGACTACAAAGTTATTAAATTGTTGTTTAGGAAGTGTAGCATAAATAACTGACAAGTCTACATCATTTTGAAATTAACAAGAATACACTTCAGCTCTTACATGGATTATTTCTCCATGCCCGTATCTCATGCTGTCTCATTAATAACGTTACACAGTAGATAATCTGTAGATACCTGCACTGCAAACTTTAAGAAAAGCTAGTTGATACTCTACAATAAGTGAAATGAATCTGTAAAGTACAAAAAGCTTCTGGGTGGACAGTAACTGCCTTTTGCATCAGAAGCAACTTACAACTTATGTCCGCTTCTGGGAGAAAAGGGAGAAGAAGGGGGCTCAATTCTGTGCTCAACTACGTCAGCATCTTTTTTGTTCTCAGAAAAGGTTATGCACATTACTTGCAAGCTGCGCCCATCATGGAAATAGTTGCAAGGACTTAGCGTGCAGCCTGAATTTAGTAATGTTTTCTTATGGCTAGGTCTTAAAAGAATTAAAAAAAAAAAAAGGAGTATTCTCTTTCCTTCAAGTGACAAGTTGCCTGTGCCTTGCCTAACCTTGTAGGTCTTATTAATGTTTCTTAAATGCTTAAAAATGTATTTAAAACAGCTGCAGTTACTACCTCAAATCTGTTAATTAGGTCCTATTTTTGTTTCATCTCTCTTTTCTGCCGCCTAGCCCCACTTCCCTCTAGGCAAGAGGAATGAGAAGTACTTCTCTATCTGTACAGCAAAAATAAATAAATAAATAAATAAAAAATCAAGCAATCAAGCAGAAGAATAGAACAATGCAAAAGGAAGATATAAAACATTATAGAAAAGTTCAGGAATCTCTGACACAATATGGATGTGGTAAAGAACATGTTCCCATATTCTGTGATGTGACAGAAGATCCATCGCAAATCAAGTGCCTGAATTAGTGAATACATATATAAAAGAAACTACGGCATATAGCAGAAGGCAAAAAAAATTGTTTCCGCACTGTGCTATTCAGAACCAGTCCTAAGTGTATCAAAACCCCAGGACAATGTCATGGTGCGCACACACACTGCCAGACATAACGGACAGTATATTAAAAAAAGGTTCTTGGTGCTTTGTATGCACCATTAAGCAGAGGTATTAAATACCACATAAAAAATTCCAGCCCCCATAACTGAATCTCAAGATCTAATCCCTCTGCTGGGAGCAGAATTCTTCACTTCCCACCAAAGCTGCACACACACTGTTGACTATTTCCTACCCCGCAAGGAGTGGTCAGTTGCAGTGCCAATGTAAATGGCCACAGAGTTCCGGTTGGGAATGGACATGGCCCTCCCAGTTCCTCAGCTATGCCCAGAAGTTGTAATGAGAGGTGCTGGCTATCCCAGCCCAAACAGGAGCAGGAACTGCACCAGTGATACAGCAGTGTAGGTGATCAAGCTGTGGGGCTCAGCAAACATTCCCTGACATTCATCTGAACTGGTTAGTTTATTTGTAAAGGTGCTGTGAATAAAAGTGCATCAACTCAATGTTAATAAAATGAGGAGTTAAACATGACCTTGTGATCTCTTTTGCTCTCCATCATGACAATTACATTCAGTTGTAGAAAGCCACTTACACTGATAATAGATGGAGTAGAAAAAGGTTACATTCTGCATACTGTAGGGAGCAATACAATTATGCAAATTACATGCAGTAGAATGAGAGACAATGAAAGCGTGCTGTACCAAGCAATATCAAGTAATAGAAATGAGGCAAAGGAGAACAACATGAGGAGCTGGACGCAAGTTTCTATACACCTTCAAAATTTCTGAGATTTCAGACCAAAAAATATCTTTAAGGCACCGAATTGGAGTTTAAGTTTAAAACAACAAAAGTGCTTAAGCACAGAAAGTGCTTAAGAAGAGGAGCTTTGCAATATGAGCAAAACATCAGTGCTTCAATGATAAATTCATACTGACTATCCCTCTGGACTCTAAACGTAATATCACCTTTTTTTTTATTTTAAATTTTCTATTTCAAAGCGGCTCTTAAATATGCTCTTGGTTGTAAAACCACACAAACGAAAAAGGATAAAAGCAAGTAGGCCCTACATTCTGTTTAGCTACTGAAAAAGCCAGCAAAGTCAGAAACACGCATTTTGATGTGGAACTTTCACTGTATCAGCAAAGAGGTTGTAAAATGCAGCAATAAAGAAAAAAATATCAGCCACTCATGAACTACTCTGGCCATTATCTTCAGTCATTAAGAAAAAGGAATGCAACTAAGAGTATCAAAATAAGATTGACAGACAAGGAAAATGGCCTTACAGCAGTATCACTGAGAACATCACAACTGACATGTCTGGTGCAGGATAACCCCACTGTCACCTTTGGAAATGACATTACCTACACAGAGAAGGGTCCTGGAGAGGCTTCATGAGAGGGGCTACAGAACACCAAGGCCCACACGAGGCAAGAAAAATCACATGGGGCACAACGTCCACAGCCGAAGGTATGCTTTCTAGCACTTCAGAGAGAAATTGTAGGAACATGTGTTTCCTGGGCACTATGAAAGGAATACCTCCTGATCATACTCCTATGTGCTGAGGTCAGACTTGCTGGTCACACAGCAAAGCAGTCCAGCAGTCTAGGTCATGGACAGGTCTGACATGATGGGGCTTGCTTCAAAAGACTGGGAATCATTGCTCAGCTGGGTAGATAATTTTTCCTTGGACTTTTGCTTTTCAAGTCTATTAAGAGACCTCATTCCTTCACAAAGACACTAACATATTATTATCCATGAAGCTTTCAACATTTTGGTTCTCCCACAGAATTATCTATTTTGAAGTATATCAGCAGTTACTCAAATCCATTTGCTGCTACCAGAACAGAACAGTTAATACAAACTAACACAAGATAAGATGTCTCTTCAAAGCAAACGCTGTTAGCACTTATGCTCAGTTTTCCTGACAGACACTAGATATACAGAGCCCATCCCTTCCAACAGGCAAGCCGTGTAATTCACTAAACAACACTGGAAAGATCAGTAAGAACATGCAATCTCAGAAGAGAATAGCGAGTTCTTGGCATTGCCAGTTGTCATGCATCTTGCAGAGAACCTATCAGTTTTTCTCTAATCATTGCGATTTCCAGATGTCTTGCACATGAAAGCAAAAGCCTTCTGAATTCACTTGCCAGCACACAGTAATGCGGATTTTTTTTTCTTTTCTAAAAACAAACAACAACAAAAAATCCACCATCCTGATTTTTTTTTTTTAAATTATTTAATCTGTTACATAGATAAGCCGTTGGTTGGTTGTTCTTCCTTACTTGGAGATGAACGTTCACAATTTCAATTCCCTTGTGTTTAAGTGCCTGCCACAGTTTTTCTTCCATGCATGAAAAAATTACATTTCTGCTGTTTCTATTCTGAAATGAAGACCAGTGTTTTTTCACCAATCTGTTAGTAATGTTGTGTGAATGACTTCACAGTTAGATTAGTCCTTTGGCAACTGAGGCTACAGGAAAATTAGCAGGGCTTTAACCAAATCTCTAAGAACATACTGGTCTGAGGGTTGTGTAAGCACTGGATTGGAGGGCTGACAGACTTTTAGAGGGAGACTGAGACAGGTTTAGGGGCTTTTCGTTTTTAACAAGCAGCTGACTTATAAAAGATTTTATTGGGCAGGCTTAAGCTAGCACTGAATAGTGAGATACATTTACACAGCAGCTGTGATCAAGATCAACACAGCCATTTTGTTTACTCCTGAAAACGTGCCACGTTTCTGACATGTTCCAGCCATGAGATTGGACTTGCAAGCATAAATAGCTAACGCTTGAAAAATTAAATGATGTGGTGCCTGTAAACAGTCCTGTATGACTGTTCATTAAAGCCTTGGGTATGAATAGCAACTGTTCCATTACAATATAACAAAAACCAGCCTTTTCCTTTCTCTCTTTTTTGTTTTTTAATTTGTGTTTGCTCTATTTTTCTTCGCTAGGAGTTAACTTTTATACTTCCTGGTTAATTAAGATATGCCTTAGAGAGATAAGTGTGCCTCCTTGAAGACAAACCAAATGAATCATCCTTTTGGCTGGATCTGAGAACCTGCATGTTGACTCCCAATTCAGCTTTGTTTTTAATCAGCAGAAAGTATGCCCTTGAGAGCTCACTTCTGAACAGCGATGTTAATTTGCTTTTCACTTGTGCTTTTTCTGCTAAAACAGATTCTGTTAGCAATGTTCCTAAATTGCCAAATAAGAATTAAAATAAATAAAAGTAATTCAGTGTAGAAACATTAACTATAGCCTTAAAACATAGAAGTCAAAATTCGGAATGCTAGTTTAGATTTCCTTCTCCCCAGATTTATATACTATTCTGGATAAATTCTCACTATTTAAAAGCATAACTTCTGTGTTTTGAAGTCAGACATTCTTAGCTAAAGCACAGACAATGACGTTTCAGTATCTTAGGCTGAGGAATATATTTTGAAGTACATCATGCCAGGTTATATCACTGCCACGTGAAATAGCTGCAGAATAATAAGTTTAGGAATGGACCATTTGAACTGGCTTATGCTTAAATAGTTTATTTTCCCATGGTGCTGAATCACAACTGAAATTACAGCTATTAAATTTAACACCTGCTCTAATGTTATTCCAAGTGTTTTCCATTCTGGACTTTGAGACACACCTCTCCTTCACACACACATCTTTGTATTTCTGTGCTGCATCATCAATACTGTGTGTGTTACAGTGCTCCTGGCGGATTTTCTTATGGAGAGAAGCAGCAGTCTAGCCTAAGAAGTATGTGCCCCATCCTATGTGACAGATCAACATAAAAACCCTTCAGGTCTGAAAAAAACATCTCAGGGACTACAAAGAGAAACATCACATCTATATAAAAAGAAAAAGAAAAAAAAAATCCTTCATTATAACAATATGCTGACAAGCAACTTCAGATAGTTTGCAGGTCATCAGTGCAAAGTTCTTGCCTTCATTTGCAAGACATGTAGAAATCACAATGATTATGAAGAACTGCCAGCTGTGATGGTGCAGGCTCACTGCAAGATGCACAGCACCTGGTAACACTAAGAATTTACTATTCTTCTTCTGGGCTGCTGAATATAGTTCCTTCCGATATTGCTTGGTGAATTATATAGCTTGCCTATTGCAAACGAAGTGCACCATGTACCCCGTGCCTGTAAGGAAAAATGAACAAGTGGGTATAGGTACTAATACATCTAACATCTGGGTAAAGTTGAATTTCATTGTTTGAAACAGGTTGGCTTTGTTTATTTTCATGGTTTTTTTTTGTTTTTGGTTTTTTTTTTTTTTTTAAAGGTTTGAATATTTCCCTCACCTTTCAAATACAGCTGTATTAAATTATAGTTGCATATGAATGCACATGCAACATAGTTGCTTCTTGCAATTAACTGAATGCCTTATTTATTTAAATAAGTAATGTATATGAAAGACAAAAAAAAAAAAATCAATGTTATCTGTGGTAAATTGAAAATCCATTCCATTTTTGTCTTCCAGTAATGCCTACTTTGAAGCTTACAAATATTAGCTATGAATCAGTTTTCTTCAGAGCAAAGAAATCCCGGTCACAGCAAGAAAGAATGACTTCATTTGATCACGAACTGAACACAGCAGCTGTGCTGCTCGAAGATACATAATAACCTGCACTGACAGTGGTTTCCCTGCCTTCATCACAGTTAAGCCATTTTCTTACAGTACGTTCTCCTGTCCACTTCTATTTCATTCTGGGTTGGAGAAAAAAAAAAGTTGCAGATGGAATGTTTACTGCTTTTCAAATAATTCATATCAAAATGCCTCTTACACCCACTGCTGCCTCCACCTCGCCCCAGCATTACAAGGAGGAAGGGGGATGGGTGAAGAATGAAAAGAGAACAAACTGAAGGATTACAGAAATATAAGAGTCAGCACTTAATTCTAAAGAATTTTAATGTAATAAAGCACATATATCAGGGAACAGATTTGCAACTAACAACTTGAGTATCATAATGAATGTGTGGAGGCATGGAAGTGCCACAGACTCATCTGAAAATGGAAAGACTCCTCAATCTGAGTTCTTGCATTAAACGAACTACCAAGCAGCAATTACAGTCAGTCTATCTCATGAAGATCTGGAAAGTATGTTGTAATGTTTCGCTTCCAAACAATGTTCTTGTATAACCTTTTAAAGCTTTTTCAACTAACAGGGAAAAACTAAACAAACACTCCTGCCTCCTCCCAATCTTAACAAACCAAGAATCAGAATGCTGCACTGAGGATGCTGCATATTAAAACAAACGTATCAGTTTCATCTTCTGGTTGCTTTTCAGTTACACTCTGACAGATGTAAGAATATCATTCACCCTTCTACCCTTTTCCACACTACATTCCTTAGCTGAAACCAGTATTAAGAAAAAAAGAAAACACAACCACACACAAATACAATGAGAAGCCAAATGTGAAAACAATTATGACACTTTAAATACAAATAAGAAATGGAAAAATCCATCTTCACACATCATGTGTGTTCAGTTAAGAAGCTGCCCTTGGTAGCCTCCATTTCTGTACTTACAGCACAGATTAAAACTCAATCTTCCTAATGAAAATATAATTATAAATGAAATTATAATGAAAATATTTATAAACAGTGACAGAAATCATTGCATAGTGAAACTAAAGATATGTCTGATTGGGAGTTCTTCCTAGCACACATGTGCATTGGACAGGCAAGCAGAGAGATCCCATATCACTTGATACATCAAGTTCAGAAATAAACAACACAAAAGTGAACCAGTTATTCTTTCAGTTCACAACCATATCAGTAATTCACAGTTATAACAGTAAGCCACCGCTTACAGGATGTGAGGGGGAGAAAACAGAAGGTCAAGAACTTTGGAGTAGTTACTGATATTTGCAGTAGGACTTTTTTTTTTTTTTAAATACCATTACTGCTTTTTCCTCTGTAACTGTATGAGGGCTGTTCCAAAAGTCACGCCTCCTATTTTATTATGTTGGCCCATAACGTCAGAGAGAGATGCTGGTGGTATGGCAGTAGGGGTTGAACCTTCCCACCAATATCCCATCACGTTTCGTTGCCACGCTACGAAATGGCAGCAGAGGGACAGCCTCATAAAATGGCATCTGACATGAAGTGTGCATGAAGCAAAGGTATGTTATTGAATTCCTTATATTATAAATCTCTATTTAGCTGGTAACTAAGGCACATAACTTAAACTTCAGATCTATGAAAAGTGTTTCAAAGAAATCCAGTCAGAGATTTGGATCCCACAGAAATCCAAGCAAGGCAGACGCTTTTCTGGATTTGACCATCACTACCAGTCATGCTCTATTAGTCATGCAATGTATTCCTCTTATCAAAAGGAACAGATTACTACATGAATTATCTATGGCAACTGCTGTGTGTAAATACCTGCTTTTACATCCTGTGGGTCAGTCTGCCCACCACAATTACTGCAGATACACAATAACCGGATGGGTAGGATGGCTGGAGGGAAGCCGAGGACTGAAGTTATAACAACCAACTACAAGAATACTCAATGCTTGTGTGGGTTTCTATAGTTGTGCAGAATATTCTCAAGGTTTTGTTTAACAGTCTTTGCACTATTAAGTTTCAATAAGTATTCATTTAGATGTTTGTTTGTGGGATAACTACAGAGGTTTCAGAGCACCTACATGCTATGATATTCAGCCACCACATTGAATCAGCAAGTCTGAATCTGCCTATTAGACTGAAAATTATAATCCTAATCAAATATCACTGCAATATCAAATATAACTACAATATTATTATCAAACAATATTCCTATCTTACAGGCTTGCAGCTCTTTTTATTGCTAAATAGAAGTATGTAATGAAGCTCTATTAAAGGATAATCCCATAATTACACAATGCCTGAGAAATGAATTTCCTTTGGAAAACAATCCTAAACTTTCTGAAGACATCTGTGGAAGAAGTGGGAAGGAAGAAAAACTCTTACAGAAATCTTCTCCATTAAAGTGGGCTTTGTACAGTGCCAAATCCACCTTTCAAAAAAGCTTAGTACAGGAATGCAGTGAGACACTGTGAAACAGCACTTCATCAGATGCAAATGGGGAAGCCCAGGTGCAGACATCCAGCACCCTTCCACTGTGAAACTAAACTAGTTTTTGTGACATAAAGGCAAAAAGGAACAGTTCATCTCAAAAAAGGCAGGAGAAAGAACAGAAATATTACAGCTTCTCAGCTCTTTTCATATTTGCTTGCTGTTGAGGGGAGAATAAAGCAAACAATTACCAAAAAAGCCAACACCTAGACAGTGAAGGTTTGGAATAACTATTCCATGGTTAATATCCACAGAAAATGAACGTAATACATCACAGAAGTAAGATCAGAAAAAACCATGCATGACCTTTTGCACTCAGATGCTTAAAATCTTTCAGTTTCCTTTTCTTTCTTATTCCATTCAACATTCTGCTCCTGCGCTCAGTTTAGTCTTACACCTTACCTGTCCTTTGTCCACTTCCACACAACTTTATGACACTGTATCCCAAGCATCAGATTTATCCCCCTGTGCACTGAAGGATTTAGCACATCATTAGAAACATAGTAGATTCATAGTTCTCCCCTAACTGTGGTGAAACAAGGAAAACAGACCCCTGACTCATGTCTGGTTTCTCAAACGTTTTGAATGAGAGTACAACTTTCAAAGACATCCACTTGCACCTGAAATCTCCTTCTGAAAACAACCATTATCCAATAGGTTGTCTCTAGAACATCAGTGTTGATGTTTGAGAAATAGATAGGATACCCTTTCAGTAGTCAAAAAACAGGTTTCTTTTTATTTTAAAATAAGTCTTTTCTCTTTTCAGATATGAGAAGGCTTACCATCTTTATGTAATACTAATCAGGAAAACATGCATATCATCTAAAGTAAGAATTACTTTTAAAATTCAGTCTCAAAGAAACACATAGACAATAACATTTCTTAAAAGTAATTTGTATTTATGACTCTGATTTAACTTGTTGAAGGGAAAAGGACTTCCAGCTGCAGAGTCACTAAAAAAAGATTAAAAACAAAGGCATACAGTCTGTCACATGGGCATTACTAATTCATTTAGGTTCCTGTTCATTCCACTGTATTACAAGCTCTGCTTTCCCCAAACTGAAGTGGAAAATTAACCTTATTCCCCTCCCCCCAATCAAATAAAGAAACATTAATATGAACGTATTAGAAAAAATAAAATGGACAACATATATCTACATTTTGGCAAACATAAGTGGAACATAGGCAGTAGAGAAAGCTTTTTTTTTTTTTAAATATAGATTTGAACTTCTTATCACAGAATTTGAAAGCACTTACAGATGTGTGACTGAAATCTGGCTTCAGTGTGTAAAGTATATGATCAAAATATACTGGAAATAAAATACAGTTTGTGTAGTCATATTCAGAAATGCAAGGAACCAGAATCTGAAATAAATAACGTTAACATCCAGATGAAACTAGAAGCAATCAGAGAAGCAGACTTGTATCTTTAAAAATCATATTTTCAACTAAACACTATGATTTGCAGCCCATCCACTGCAGTTGTTACAGACTGCGACAATAAAACAAAATAATTGCCACGACTTTATTTTTATACGTCAGTCCAGAGGACAAGAAAAGGACACTTCACTATCAGACGGTTCTCTACAAAAATGAACCTGAAGGCACATACTTCAATCTGTTTTTCATCCTCAACTGATACACCAACCACGTATGATAGCAGTTGGCAGGGTATCTTCAAGGAAAAACTAATCCAAGGTCAGCTCATGAAAGAAAGCTTTTATTGGATGAGAACATTACTGAATCTCCTTTGGCTGCCATTGCTGTAAGGAAACTTAGAAATGTTGAACTCCACATTGAAGCACTGATGCAAAATATGGAATTAATACAATAAGCTTCATTCATACAGTGTAAGATGGCAAGATAAATGGAGAAAAGCACAGTAAGATTGCAGTACTCCATCAGTCCTTTTCTAAATGACATTATGGCATCCTAAATTCACCAAGACAACTTTAGATAAACAGCCAAGAAACTCACTCATGACTCCAGGCCTTTCTCAAAGCAACAGTCTATCTTCAAACACTTCCTAACACACAAAACAGGTCTGCCCAAGGCTCAGTAACTCAACAGTTACACGAAGCAGCGCTGGATATCCTTTTGGCCAGCAGCAGGTGCATTCAACAACTATGTCACAAGTAAGACAACTACTGCTCATTTGCTTAATTTTCTATGGCCAGTGAATTTGTATTTCCCCTTCAGCATTTTTATTGGATAAAACTGCGTTGTATGAAAACACAAAGCCTTTTAAATACCTACTTACTCAATTTTACATCCTTTTGGAGTTGCACTTGTATTTTATAACAACAAAAATTCCACTTTCTATCCAATATTTGTTTCCCACTTGGCAGTTGTTATCTCTTTTCATACTGATTGGAAAGAAAACTGACTTGACAGATTGTATTTATCAACATCCCATTTGCTAAATCATTCCAGCTAGAAACATAACTGTATTATCAAGAGCTTTAAGTGGCACACTTATATTATGAGAGAAACTTACAAAGACAACAACATCCACACATGCAAGTAAGAATACATTTGGGGAGGGTGAGGGAATACAGAAACAACAACAAAAAACAGTTCAACACTTAAAGATTTGTCATTTGTAATCCCTAAAGTGGAAGTTTATCTTCCACTGTGTACTTTAGAGAGAAGATTTCCTTTTTTAAACACTACATGCACACTTCCTGAATTCCTAAAATCTCTTCCATAGTACAGCACCAAGCAGGAAATCTGGCAAAGTTAGGAATTTGACCAATCATTCTGATAACTACCAAATCTGATAGTTTTTCCAAACACTCTATTAAAACAGTCCTGTGTTCATTGCCATCAGAAATAAGAAATTCACAGAACTAGTTCAGTCTTCAGTGATACTTTCTGTGAAAAGCTAAAGGAAAAACAACACAGTTACATAGTTTAGAATATTGGAAACAACTGTACTGACAAGAAAGGAAAAGAAGAAACAATTCTGAAGACAGAAGAGCTGAAAAATCTCATTATAATGCTGACATATATTTCCCTGTATGTGTATACATTTATCTTTAAACAGCCTTACCATGCATGATGTTTATAGTAGATTTAATAACACAGCATTTTTTAAAAATAAACAAGCAAATCTTAACATATCTCAATACTGAAATCTTAATCTATCAGGCCCCACTCAGTTACAGAATTCCTAATGGTCGAGCAAGAAGAGGTGCTCAAAACAACACACTACAAATAAAATTTACTACCACTGTTTAAATACGTGATTAATTCCTGATCAGAATCGCTTTGAAACTTTTCTTGTAATTTTATAGCTTTCTTATACTAGAATCTGATCCCTTCATAACTGAGCTAGCATCCTTAGATCACAATTAATGATTTTTAACAAAGCTGGCATCTAATGAAAGTAAAAATTTGTTTACAAACAAAGGTATTGCAGATTATGTACTATAGCATTACAAACAACTTAAGAAAAAGATGGGGGGTAGATAGACAAAATTTCCTTATCCATCTTCACAATCTCTTTCTGTAGATATGAATATGAAAGGACAAAACAGAGTGGGAACACAAATACAAAGAACAGCATCACTTACCATTTCCTGAGATGCATACTTTGGATCTTCAGGATCAACTGACCAGTAGCAGTAGTCAAAGCTGAAGGCCACAGTCTTTTCTCTTGAGTCCCAAGTGCCATCAAGCCTACTGTCAACCTGACAAGAGAAGGAAAAAAAGTCAGACTTCACTCCAAAGCAAAATAAAAAGCAAGCATTTTAGAACGAACAGGAATTTTATCTAGGATCTGTATTGTGGAAAAGGAACAACAAACAGTTAGTTCTTTTTGTTCATTTTCCTTTGATTCACAGAGTGAGGAGGCAGAGATGTCCATGACAAACCTGCTGAGGAATTTTTGCTGAAGGGTATGTTTTCTGTAAATTAGGTTCTTCAGCTTAAATACTATTGACAATTGCGAATCTCCACAACATCTATATAAAGAGAGAAGCCATATAATCCTTTTTATACTTCTCAGTGAAACTGAGAAATGACACAGACATGCATCACAGAAACGAGGCACAAGAAGAGCTAAACTCTCACTCTATTTAAAAATCCACATCTATTCTCCCTTTTCCCCTTTGTTATGTTGACAAGTTAATAGATCTTTTGCTGTGACTGCATGCTACAAATGCAGCCAGTGAATTAATCAATAACTTTATCATAACCTTAGCATGTGCAATAATATAAGCAGAAAATCCATTACTCCATATCTAAACAAAGTTCTTCACTGATGTCACCACAAACCAGGGAGCGACTATACTGTCTGTCAGATTACTGAATAAATGGCATTAAATGCTGAAGACTAACATCAACTGTAAATCTACAGGCAAAATAAATCTATAGGCTCATCGGAGGGTTTTGTGGTATTTTTTGTTGTTGTTGTTCCTTTAAGCCAAGAAACAGCAAAATAAAATGTTAGAAGTAATCTTTGAATTTGACAGGTTGTGTGTATTTAAAATCTCACTTGGTTTTACTTGATTCAACATAATATCTTTAGAATCAAAATTTCCTCCAGCTAAACTTCACACCTTAGTGAGCCTGCTGATCATCTTCACCATGCTTTGATTCAGAGATCTTTTTATTAAGTAATCTTTTATTTACTTAAATTTTCTACAGCAATAAAGAGACAGGAAGGAAATACTGCAAGCTATCACAACTTTTAAAAATGAAAAGCAAAAGAACCAAACAAAAAACCCCAAATCCCTTCACCTCAAGGGAATGTGCTCCTGCCTGACAGAAGAAAATGCGTACCTTGTAAACCTTGGCATCCTTTCTAATTTTCAAGGTTTTCTTTAGTTTTTAACTACAAAGCAAAAGCACTTCACATGCAGTGCAAACATTAGCGTATAAATGCTAGTTCGTGCACTGCAGTAAGCAGTCTAAATTTAGTTCATGCATTAAAAAAAAAACTCACCAATTGTGAATGTTTTCTCTCATGATGTTTCATAAGTCAGCTCTTGCACCCCCCCAAACAACCCAGCCTATGGAGCCTGCTTTGACTTTCCAGTGCCCCAAGGAGCACACAGACACTCTTTAGGAACAAGAATTTAAAGTTTGTTGTGTCATACGACTCAGCTGGACCCACTTACCCAGCTGTGGGCCCCCACCTGCCTGCAGAGTCAGTCCCAGCTGGTGGGGGTGGGGTTGCTGCAGCATCACCATGGCAACCAAAGCCCTCCCCAAGAAAATTAGGGATAGCTTGCAGCTGGAAAGCAACTGCCTCTTGGAGAGGTTTATTACACATGCAAAGAATTAGGAAAAATTGTTCAAGGGAATACTGAATTTTGGGCTCTGTAAATACAGACTTGCAAAGTCATTACACCTGACCAGGAGGGAGATCACTGCAAGGTACTTTTAGTCCTATTTTCAGGAGAAGTGTTGTCTTACCAATGGTAAGTCATGGTCAGAACAATGGCACTTCTGCTGACTGAACTAAGCAAACGCTGGAAGCATCAGCACCTCAACACCAACCCCAGTAAAGAAATGCAATACAAAGATAATTTGCAACAATTTACATCCATGAGACATTCCATACAGCTAACTTTTTTCCCCTTCTGTCTTTAAGAAAAGAGCACCCACAGTCATTAACAAAAAGTTATAACAGAAAAAGGTAAAAAAAAACTAAAAGACCATCCATTCTATTTTTCCCCGTCTTTCTCTTCAAAACCCCATGAAATGCTTCTCTTTAGCCAACCAGCTAGAATAACTAGGTTCCTCATAGCTATAAAGAAACAGAACAGATCCATCTCTTAGAATCCCTACCTTCACCTCGGTAATTCCACAGTTCATTTATTTGCTTTTCAAGCAGACAGAAGTTTGACAACACGAAATTACTTGGTTTCCATTCCATTAGTTTAGTTAAGGCACACCGCAGTTCTAAGTCGTTTAAGAGTCTAAAACAGAGGGTTGATTCCTATGTATGTAGACTCTAGAGCTCTCAGAGGAAGACAGCCACATTAATTTCATTCTAATAGCTCTTGGTCTTTTACTAAGGCCTGAAGTGTAGCCGAACACATTTTGCTCCATTTCATGTAAGCCAGTCACATTTTAAGTACAAATAGGAGAGGAGGAGACAAACAGAGAAAGAAATCATCCAGATGTTAGTGACAGTAAGATAAGCGCAAAATCGTAAACAAATTACCAACAGCTTTGAATAATGGCCCACAGCCAAAGCACAGTAGCTTTGAAAAGAACAAAATACAGCAAACAGTCAGATGCTACATTCCCTGACATCATGGAAAAAAAAAGAAAAAAGAAAAAAAATGTTCTAGAGCTATGCTAGTTTAAATTTATTCCTTAGCATTCCTTTCAAAATGATCCGGTAGCCAAACAAACGGAGCAAAGCATCACATCAGGATCCTTAAAGGAGAAGCATAAGAAAAGAAAAGGCATACCTTTACGTTTCTGACTGTTGTCACTTTGTCGTCAACTTCTACAATCACTCTTCCTCCTTCCGCACTCTCTCTGGAATCAAAACACATTCAAAAATTCAGTTGAAATACAAAGACACAAAGACGCATTTCAAATTCATAAACTCTAGAAATTTGCATTTCCTTCCAAGAGTTTTAAAACAGACATAAAACACTTCAGAAAACATTGTATTCCTAAAGGGAACGTAATTTCACTTTAAAAAACATACACTGCATTGTTACTCTGAAGCAGAGCGGAGCCCTAGTAGACTGGCAGTGCTCTGTGCAGTAAGGATCCAAGTCACAGACCCACGAGACAGAAGTGTTGTCAGGTATTATCATCTAGTTTTTACCACATAATCCAAAGATTTTACTGTAGTCGTCAAGAAAGTTCTTTTTAGCAAAACAAGCCTGTCCTGAAATGCAATCAGACTGATTGCTCCACAGCTGTAAAGCACCGTGCACTCCTATACATTATTTGCATAAAATCACATGGTAATCACCTGGTTTGGCATCATCAAGTTTAGTTAGAAGGCAGATAAAACAAAATGAGGGTTAGAAAACTGAAATCTGATTGACCACCATTCATTTGTGACTCCAAACCTCTGTTTTAACAGATTTCTTTACATTTGTACAGGATGCTATTACTTTTTTAAGTCAGTTTCTCCTTTCATCGACAGCTAACATTCAGTCACAGCGTAGCACAGTGCAGCCTGCCTTTTCGTCAGTTGAGTAGCTTTGTTCAAATCTCAACTGAAAAAATATACACCAGATTTCCAATTCTAAACAAATGGAAAATTCAAATAAAAGGCCACCCTAGGTTACTTTTAAATATTTAACCTCGTCTTCTATAGCTGCTGAACTGTTCCAGATGAAGTTTAAAAATAATTAGAAACACCTGCCTGAAACAGGTGTTCATGCATGGAATAATTCTAGTGACTTTCAGTAACTTTAAAAGTCAAGATATTCTCACAGAATATGGAAGAAAACTTCAACAACAGCCAGCACCTTCAGTCCCACCAGTACTAAAATTACAAGAAACTCACTGCTTTCAGGCCACACTTGCCATACAAACTCTATAAACATGTGTATTTATATGGTTCTCATCACCAATATACTCATAGACTCATAGACTGGAGATCCAAGATGAAGAAATTTCAAATACAAGACGTTAAAGGTATAAAAATTATTCTCAAATATAAAGTTAAAATGCTCACATTTATATACTTACAATGACAGTACAATAGAAACAAGAGAAAATCATATTACCACACCACACTCCAGCACAGGCTAATGATGATTCTTCACTACACAGCAGCTGAGTAGCTTTGTTCAAGACTCACACTAGAAAGCCAGCAGCAAATAGAAATAAAACTAATCTGCTCTGGATGTAGATTCACAGCTTACTTTACTTATCTCAGCTGATGGCTGTTACTGGAAGGGACAATTTGTTTTCTCCTCACAAATGCCTTACATGTGTTCTCATTTCTTTTTTTGTGTGTGCATGTGTATCTGATCTAGCAATCAAACCCCCATAGAATGACTCAGATCAGCTGTGATCAGAAAACAAACACCCAACTGCTAAAGCCAAAGCATGAAAAAGTACATGGGTATGCAGTGGCAGAACAGAGAACACTTTTGCAGCAGCTTACAGCTGAGAAAAAGAGAACTGAGCTTTTTCTAAATAGAATACTTAAGGCTGGCAAAGGTCTCTAAAATCATCTAGTCCAACAGGCCATCTACCACTAATACTGCCCATCAAACCATGTTCCTAAATACTACATCTACCCATTTCTTAAAGGCCTCCAGGGACGGTGACCACACCACCTCCTGGGTAGCCTGTTCCAGTGCCCAACCACTCTTTTGGAGAAGAAATTTTTCCTAATATCCAACATACAACAAAGCTGAACTTGTAGCTGTCTCCAGTCCTAAAAACCAATTGTTCAGCCTCTCTGTAAGCATGTGTTTATTTCATACTTCGCTTAAGTACAAAACAGAGAACTTTAGGAAAGGAAGCCCAGTTTGATATCTGAAGTCCAACAAACAAAGCACATTTACAAATGTTGCAGATGTTCTGCCTTAATTCCAAACACTACAAGAAACTCTTGCAGCAAAAACCATGTTTGTTCACACAGGTTATATGTATCATAGTTTGTATTTGATTAAGAAGACAATATTTCATCCTTACTGAATGGGTGCTCTGCTCTACTGGTATGAAAGCTGTGTTACTTGTACCAAAAAAACCACCCCCAAAGTCCATTTCTCTTGTGGTATATTTGACTCTCACTGTTCAGAAGTCACAGTAATTTAAACATTCAGCTTCCCTATCATCCTTTCTCTTGCTTTTTGAATAAATCATGCTGTGTTTGGGAAATGCTTCTCTTCTAAATTACTTTGTACGAACAACTTCTCATGCAGAGCTGCAAAAGGACCATTTTGTGGTACGTGGGCCCAGGACAGCCCTGGATCTTCCCAAAAAGTTTCAGCAAAATGCAAACCTAGTGACAGACCAATAATAAAAATACAAAATGCAGCAGCAGGGCTGCAACAAGGAGTTACAGAAGAGTCCCAATGGAAGCAAAGATACTGAGGCAGTCCAGCCAAAACCATCGGGGAGCTCAATGGAATATCTCCAACAGATGCTGGTCCTTTGACAAATCATTTCTGCAGCCCATCAAAGCAAACACAGTCCCAGAGAGACAGCAGATGCTGAAAGGCCTGGAAGAAGGAGCCAGCAGAACAGAATCACGGAAGGATCAAGGCTCCCTGAGAGCAACATTTCCACATCTTGCTGGATCGCATAGAAACTAGGTCAGATTGCAGAGTGCAGAAGTGCAAATAGGTACACAGAGCAGTGAGTGGGAAGAAGGGCAGTTGTTTATTTTAGGCTTTATAAAATTTGCACCACTTCTCCTCCACCATCTCAAATAATAGTCATGCACTTAGAGAACAAAGGAGCTGACTTTTGAAAGTTGTACGTTTATTTTAAAAACATGTACATGCAGTAAAACAAAAATAGTGGAGTCACTAGCACTAGACGTAATACAACAAAACAGCTTCTACAAATACTGAGCACCAAATACTTGAGGTAATCAAACATAATAAAGCCAAAATACACCACTCAATTACGTGAGAAATCCTAAATAGTTCTTGAAAGAACGCAGTACACACCTTCTTACACATATTTAAAAAACAACCCTGCAATGCATTTCTTGCGTGCATCCTATGCTTTTCCTGCCAGTGCCTGTGACTCAAGCTAACTCCAAAACCAATTTCAGCCTTGAGAGTTCAGCACTGAGAGTTGATAGTGCCTTCAGCCATGAGAGCTTCTGCACTCTACTGACAAGTAAGGTATCCACAACCACAACTTTCCCCAGCACAGCATCTCTCCATGACAGCAGCATCATCTGTATCCTCAGCCTTGCTGCTGTAACCTGGGAGACTCACAAGCTGCAAACAGTATGAACATACTTCCTTTGGCTAATGCAGGATTTATTTTTAAAGTATCAGCAATTAAAAAAAGAAACAAACACCTAAAACTTGTTTTCAGTGTTTTTCATTATGCAGGACAACCAATACTATTTGGGGTATTTCTTACAAAGTATTTTCCCGGGTCTTGAAAAAGAGGAGTGCACACCCAGTCAGCAACTTTCCTACCAAATTCAGAACAGATGTTGATAAATAATTTAAAAATCTATATTGAAGCCAAGTACACAAAGTTCACCAAGACAACACACTGCTATACTAGACATGCAGGTCAAGTTATCTGTACAAAGCTTTCACTGGCTCTAAGAATAGCTAAGTCAGTACGATTGATGATGATTTTTGTCTATGTGGCTTCCCTCTAGTGTTCTTTGCAAATATAATACAGCAACAAAAACAGGAATATTTGGTGCAGAGAATCCTGAGCCATTGCTGGCGCTCCCTCAAGATAAAGACCTGCTCAAATGGTCAACATTTTCTTGATCGTATTCAGACTTTTGATACGTATCTTGATGGGAGGTGTTGGATGGCCTCCTCTGGTGGCTCTGTCTGCACTGTTTTTGAAGCCTTGTACTGCTGTAACAAGAGCGTCAGGCATCTTCCTGGAGCAATCCAATGCTGCTCATGATTCACCAGTGCTTTGAACAGCCTTGAAATGACACTGCTTTCTCTCTTAGGTAGAGGCATTTAGAGGCGGAGGAGGGAAGCAGAGAGGAAAAACTCATCTATACCACCAGTGCCCAAGAAGCATGAAAGGAGGAGGATTTAAAACAGTATTGCACCCCAGTCAGTCCAGTTTCAATCCGAACTGATACTTTTCCACCCTTGTTACTCAGTAAACAGCTGGGGAATCAAGACATTCATCAATTTTAGCAAAAACAAATTCTGTGCCTATGCCATGTGAAATCAGAAATCAGAATCTAGATACGCTGTTCAGTTTTCATTTCAACAGGACAGAACCACAGTCTGTGATCACAGTTAAACAAATGATTGTTTCACTGAATGCTGCAATGCACCCTCATCGCTCGTCTAATTATTTATCTCATTATACCACAATCAGCTCTGACAGTGAACAATTAAACTGTAAAAAACAGACATTCAGAACTTCTTAAAAAATACAAAAATAAAAATAAAAAATGGCACAGATGGCAAGAGAATTTTAAGAGTGGGATTAAAGAAAAGGAAACTGGGGAAACTTTACCCAAATTCCATGTGCACAGTGTTCATATCTTGTACTGCACAAAGGCTTCACAAGAGCAGCTTCAACCTCTGCACCACGCCCAGGGCAGATGGGCAGTAATACCTATGCATGCGTCACATTATCTTACATTAATACAGTTTTTCTCAGAGAGAAGCTGTGGTCTTAGAAATCAAAACTGCTCAGCACAGACTTGGTTCCTGCCAGGTTATTTAATTATATTATGTCTGATTTTTCTTTGCTGCATAAAAAAAAAATAATAATAATAATCTGATTCCTGCTCCAAATCATTCTGATGTCCATAAAGTACTTATAGGACTTGGTGCTCTATGAAAATGAACAATTACAGTTAAAAGAGTTTCAAAAGGTTGTGGTGATGTTGGTTTAGGATATCGTTGCAGATGCTTTAGCGGACAACAAGAGAAGCGAAGAAAGATCCAGCCTCTTACTTCAGACATCAGACCCACCAGCAGCTAGCACCTTGTGCTCCTCCCAGCTTGCATCAGGGCAGGCACAGGGCTGTCACATAACATCAGCAGAAACATCACTGTCTGTGGTTGCAATAGCCTCGCAGTATTTGGACACTCAGAGCACACATAGTCCCGCCCTTTAAAGAAGCCAGAAAGCTTGACCTGGGGAAAAGTTAGAAAGCGTGCTCTGTGTGACTGCAAGAATACATCTGGGAAAGGTTGCTGATGCAGTGCCCTTACAAAAACACAGATGTTGCTTATGCAAACGACCTGTTAATGCCAAGTATAGTTACTAAGAGAAAAGAGCAGCCATCTCAGTGATAGTTTACACAAAGCTTTAAATAATAGACTAGGCAAAGGAAAATAACTAATCTGAGTGAAAGAAGGGAAAAGATGTTAAGATAACCTTAACAATAGGCTAGGTCACAAAACAGGACATGTGAATGTTGAAATATATTTCTTTGGGATAGAGAACTGTTTGATAAACACAAAATCAATTTTCTTCTTCAAAAAAAAAAAAATCTCAGCTCTTCTGTGGAAAAAACAAAACAAAAAGCTTGAAATCATGAACAATGCAGAACCAGTGCAATTTGTGCAGAATTTCAGATAGCTCCTCGAGGTCCGAGATGGCTTTCCTATCATCAGGTACCAGCCCTGAACCCACAGCTTTTGGGAGAATTCAGCTACCACCACCTGAAAACAGAAACCGTCAGGTAAGAAAAGGACACAGAGGAACAGCACCCATCTAACTGCCATAGCAGACCAAAGCAGCCTGCCATTCATCTGGGCAATGGGGGTGAATCAGCAAGGTTACCTATCTACAATATGTAATTGAGAAAGGTAATAAAATACAGTCAGGGTAGAAGACAGACACTTCACTGGCATGACTGTATTCAATGGCCTGCCTTATTCTAAACATTTTTATAATGACGGGTATCCTAACAATCCTAAACAAGCTAAAAGGCGTTTCCTACTCTTGCATGTCACCTATTTTTTCCCTGTATTTAGACCTTTTCCTTTCACAGAGACATTCCAGTCTCTTAGAAATCAAGAGCAACTTCACCATTTTCTCAAAAAAAAAAAAAAAAAAGAGAGAGAGAGAAAGAGAAAAGAAAAAGCAGTATTTTGTCCTGTATTTGACAATTATGTCTACACATATACCAAAAAATAAAACCAAATTCTGCTTCATCCATTCCCCAGATAAATTTCATTTCTAACATATTTCTTGTGCTAATGTAAAATATATACATATTTCTAAGTAAGTTATTTCAATTTACATCCAGTAAAACACTTAATAGAGATGATAGCAATACTCCAATAACAGCTAATTTCTCCAACACACATTTGAGCTTCAGAGTTTTAGTCAGAGAAAAGTAACAAAAAGAAGAAAAAAATGCTCATGTCTACCATTATAATGGAAAACATATCTCCTCTCCTTGCAAACCCCATTATTTTTGTCCAAGAAAAATACAAATACAACCTTTTTAAAAAAAATTATCTAAAAAAATACAGAAAAGCTAACTTAATCAGCAACTGAAATTATAAACAAAATATAACTGTATTAATGATGCCAACACCTTGTGTCACTACACTTCAGATGTATGTAATGCAAGTGCATATCAAGTTGAATAAAGTACAGGAATTGTGGGATTTTTTTGCTTTATTTTTATTTTTTAAATATAACCTGAAAATGCTTTTGAAATATGAACCTCAGCTCATCTGGCTATATTTGCTCAGAATACATCCTCCTTAACAACAGCATTATGAAGTTTTAGGCAACCGGACCAGGAGAGCTCATTTGTGAGTTAATAAAGATACCAAGAGTACCTTTCCATTAAGAGCTCCTCACCTGTCTCTTCTTTACCAGGTTCCACAGGCAACTGAAAAGAGTTTTCCAACAGCAGAACACGCTTTCTGTTTTGCTGGGTGCTACGCATGCAGCTCCCAAACCTCAGGACTCAATTCTCAGTACTCTCTGTGACACTCCCCAGGAAGGTGGTTGAGTCACCATCCCTGGATGTGTTTAAAAACCATTTGGATGTGGTGCTCAGGGACATGAATTTAGCAGGGGGTTGTTAGTTAGGGTAGTATGGTTAGGTTGTGGTTGGACTCAATGATCTTTAAGATCTTTTCCAACCTGAGTGATTCCGTGATTCTATGATTCTCAAAAAGCATCCCAGGGAAACTTGCACGCCCTAGTGTCAAGGTAATTTACCTTGTTTCTCAGCCAGCCATGTGACTTCCATGCCTGGACCAGATCCAGTAAGTATCACACCACCATGCTGCAGCACATTCCACAGCAGCACTGGAGAAATAGGAAAGAGTGCTTGTATCCCTGCTTCGTATAGTTACACGCTAGCGTTGCGTTTTTAATCAACAGCTTTAACCCCTCAGTCAAAAACAACATTAGGCTTTCATTACAAAAGTTTGATATCTAACAGACCAAGCAAGAGCATATCTGCAAATAAACCACAAAGGATTTCACCAGTTCCTAGCTCTTGTTTAACATCTGAAAATTACTGCTGTAGTCAATTTACTGCACTCATTCAAGTTTCCACGTTTCATTCTGAGGAATGAATGTGGTTATGCACAAGTATCTGTGTACCCATACCTAACAAGTTCACTTTATTTCTTGGTACTTAGAATGATAAATGTGTAATAAAGATTTTCAGAAGCAATGCTACTCCAGGGAACACGATGGCAGGATTTTACTCTCAGGACAATGCTTTGATGACAAAAAATAGCGTAGTCTATTACTGTATAACTGATGGCATTATGAAGAACGTTGGCTACAAGCTCTTAAAAGCTTAAGGAAAGGAAAAACTGCATTCTGTACAACTGTATGTGCTTCTTAGCTACTGGGGATTATTTGTGCGTAGGAGTTCTCCAACGAAGAATGCATTGTGATGGGCACTGTACAGGCAAAGAACAAAAAGACCTCTCTTTACTTGGCCTTATGCTAAGTAACAAATAGCAGATGCGAGTAATACAGATTATAATAAATGGATACTTCAAACAGAAAGTAGGATTTTATGATTGCCCATATAAGACCTTTTAACTTCTGAATATTCTGTAAACTTAAGATGCAAAACCATAATTCACCCACTCACATAAATTAAACGTAGCAATGAACAAGTTTGGATAGTCTAGAAATGATCACTAACACTTTGGTCCTAGCCTTTGATCACAGCTTTTTTGAGCTCTTGAAAATGAAAACTTTAATCACTGGAACTGCAGTTGCACACACCACAGTACTTCAATCCAGCTTAACTCAAAGAGTTTTTGTAGGAAGCTTTTCCTTTCAAAGTACCTAGGAGGTCTCTGGAGCTGTGGCAATCTGTTAATGGCCATCACGGCTATGTGTACAGAGTGTGTGAGAGGTGCATATGACCACTACATAGAGGTGGTTTAAGAAACTAGAATGGAAAGCATAAGCCTCTATCCTCACTGATCCCTGTCAGGGTTACATTAAGTATTCAAGTATTTGCTATTTGCCTTGAATTTATCATGTTTGAGCAATTTTGGTCAAGGCCAGAAAGCAAGATCTCCCACCAGAGCCTTCACAGAAAGCATTCAATCACTTCCCCTTCCCTTTTATAAAACATAAAAAGCCATCTGGAATATTTTTGCTCATCTCAGCTGGGGCAACACAGTACAGGGAACAAATAGCTTATAGCCTGTATGGTCAAATACCACAAGCCATCAGTGAGGCTGTCATAGATGAAGCAGAAGAGCTGTTCAATGTCTGCCTGTTACTCCCTGGGCTTCCCTCTCCCCTTTGTTGCATCTCCATGTCAGTGCCAGATTCACTTTACCCTTGTGCAGGAGGCTGTCCGGGATCCCACCCACCCCTCCAAACTATGCTGCGGTCACACCACTGATCCTCTCAACTATGCCAAAGGTTTCCCTGTTCATCACACCTCACCTGGCAGAGCTATGGGCACAGTTTAATGCTATGATGACATACGCACAGTTAAGTACTACCCACTGGGGAAGAAACATTAAGTCAAATGTGATGTAAAGCCAAATGCTATTGTGGGAGAACTGTCACTGGCTGCACAATGAAATACGTCACCAAGTCAAACTTCGAAGCTCTTTCAACCTCTGGTTAACCCTGCAAGACTCTGCAAAATGGTCCCACGGTCTGAATAGCTTGGTCTCATTACCAGGTTTTCATTTTAATGTCAATACTTCTACGCTAGGAATGATGGACTATATGGAAGAAAATAAAAACGAGGAATGCCTCCAGCATTAAAGCAACACTAAGCAACGAAGGGCCAAACTTAGCTTATTTCCATGCTGCAATTCATCTTAAAATACACCATCATCTGTCAAAACGTGTTCCATTCACAGCTGTTACAGATCAGAATTATATTTTAAAAAAAGAAACATGTTTGTGTAGTATAATTATGGATTTTTAAATCCGTTCAAAGGTTAAAAAGCACAATGAGAACTCCGCTCCGCGGGAGGGCCATCTACCACAGACCCACGCAGCCAGAAGGCGCCGTGCGGGACTCACGCTAACGGGGCGGGCTGCCCCACATCAGCGCTGCCCTCGGAGCTCGGACCCGTCCTCAGATCACTTCCGCCTGAAGCGCTACAGCGTTTCTCTACCAGCAGAAGCAAATCACCGGCCGCTAAAATTTGGTTTTCTTCTCTTTTCCTCCCCAAACTTCCGAACTCCGCACGGTTTTAGCGATGCGTTGCAGCGGGCCCCCGTGCCGGTGGGAGCTGCCTCCGGGCCGCGCTGCGTGCCGGCCGGGACCACAGCCGAGCAGCCGGGAGGGAGCGGAGCAGGGCGGCAGAGGGAATATCCGGCCGTTGCCTGCTCGGGACAAACAGCCACAACCAAAGGGGAAGAGCACGTTCCCTCGCACTGGGTGACAAACGTTCTGCCTAGAGGAGCTCAGCGATAGAAACCGAGCAACCTCCCCTGCTCCGCAGCACTCCAGAGGGACGCATCCTGCCTCCCCACACCGCCCGCTCCCTCCCCGGCCGCAGCGCTGTCCTTCCCCGGCCCCTCGCAGCCGTCCGGCAGCGGCACGGCCACCCGCGCTCCCTTCACGGTCCCCGCCGCACCTTTTGCTCAGAGGCCGGACCCGCACGGCCACCTTGACGTTTGCCATGGCTCGCCTTACGCCTCGCAGCCCCGCGCCCGCATCACGCCCCCGGCGCGGCCACCCAGCGCCCGGGGTGGAGCCGCCCCGTCCCGTGCAGCTTCGCCTCGCCCCGGGGCGGGGACACAGCGGGGCACGCCTCGGCACTCCTCGCTTCGGCGGCGGGGAAAACTCCGGAGGGAGTCGGGGAAAACCCTGCCCTAAACAGCTGTGAGGGCCGGGCTGGAAATTTTTGCAGTCCTTCCAGCAGCGAAACCGGGCATTTTTAGTGCTTATTTAAAAGCACCTACCGTAGGCCGGATAAGGAGCCGGGAGCCGCCGCTCGCGCGTTGCTCCGCTACACGCGCACCGCTGCAGCGAGGGCTCGCGGCCGCTGCGGCACGAGGCCCGCCGGAGCTGTGAAGGCGGCGGCACGGGGCGTGCTGCGGAGCACCGAGCTGTAGCAGGCTTTCTTTTCAAGAATAAAACACTCTTGTTCTACTCCTTTGTACCTTTGGTACATTTCTTTTCCAAGTAAGGTGCGGGCAACCCAGAACTCCAGTGTGCTTCGAGCACAAAGGATCCCCCATTTGATTAACGTGACAGGAATTTAAGAGAGATAGTAAGGAATTGATTAGCACTAAAGGAAGGCTAAGCTTTTGAGCATTTGCAGTTGCTTTAGAAACTCCAACCTTTATAATTTATTGTAATAAACCTGGATTTATATTATACTATTATTTATATTATCTAGATTTATTGTACTGCTTTAAAATACTCCATGAACTGCAATTGAAGGCAATCTCAATCTATCAAACTGACAAAAGTTTTACACTTAATGTAAAAACCATCAAAACTTGAAAAAAATGATTTTAGAATATTGTCCTTGTCAGTTACCAACGTGATCATGGGGATGTGAGAGCATCAGGCACACCCACAGGCAGGACACAGGCTGCCCTGAGATATTTTGACAGGCAAAAAGAAACAATTTTCCCCCCAACCCACACCCATAAAAAAAGTAATCCAAACCCAATGTGGTCATTCACTTTTACTCGTTGTTGCATTTCAAAACACTGAAGATTGTGCTGAAGATTGTATCTGGATAGGCAACTACGGTACCTTTACACCAGATAATCCTTGCCATATAGGCCATTTAAACAACACTACACTTTGTACGTTAAGTATAGCTCTCCTCATGAGATCGTGTTTCTTTAACTGCGGAAATATTGAATCTAAATGAAAGGTGCCACAACGCAGAAACCTTCCAGACTGAGGTTCTTCAGACTCAACGCTCTTTCCAACTCATGACCCTTCACAAATCCCTACAAACTGTGAATTGCTGTACATTTCAATAGGTTAATGACCTCACATGTCCATATCTAATGGCATCAGCTAAATTCTACCATCTCCACAGTCGACTCTCCAATAATGGATAGAGTGGAACAAGGAAATATGTTCAACTTTTTGGATATAGGAAAATGTACATATTTATCTTTATTTAAAGGAATTATGATGAACAAAGTAACTAGAACTGTTCTCATCCTATTTCTCAAAGTCTTAAGTTACAATAGCTTTAATTTACCTGATGTAAACTATCACTGTAAGACAATTTGAGACGGGTTAAACCTGCGATAAAGGCACTGGACTAAACATCTGGATTGTTTAGTTTCTGTTACCTCCCATCTCAGAAAAACAGAAGATACAGCTCTTCTGCAACTGTGCAGAAGACCTTTTCTGAATCAGAAAGAACAGTCATGTGGGACTTTGTGCTCAGATTGCACAGTGTCATACACCAAGTGTTCACATGAAGACTCCATTTAAGGCTTACTGGACTCAGATCCTATCTCTTGACATTCTGCTCCACTTAATCCAAGCTGTTTGTCTTTTTAACTTCAGTCAGCAGCAACAGAAAGGAAAGCTAAAGGAAATTCAGCTGCACTTGTATATTACATTAGAGAATTTTTAAACTATACTTTGACATCATACCCCATAGAATGATATGGGTCTCTGAAAATTTCAAGTATTTAATATTGGGTAGACCAATTACAAGTAAATCTGATTAGAGTGTGTTCAACAAAGAGCCAAGTATTTCTTCCTTAACACTACTTTTTTGATGCAGCTCTCAGGTAAACTTGAGTGAAATGCGTGGTAGTGAGCCACCTGGTGGCTAATTTGAGAAATTAAAGGGCTCCTTTTCAGAAGCTGAAATCAACAAGTGCATACAGAGAACTCAGGTAACAGGGGCTGCAGCAATAGAAATAAATACATTTGCAGCACTTCCAGTTTGATACATGTCTTCAGGACGAAACTGGACGTCCCCCAAAGACAACCAACTTTCTTGATTTACAGATGTCCTGCCAGTGATGTTTTACTAACACATCTTTCAACGCATAAAAGTTATTAAGGCTGTGAACTGCAACCATCAATACTCCTGCAAAAAAACCAGACGTTAATACTTGTGGAGTTGTATTCTAAGAAGGTCACTGAAGACAGGGCAAGCAATAGAAGAGACTGAATAATACAGCGATCACTATCATAGAAATCTGGGTTACAAATCAGAAAAACTGCTACACATCACCAAGTCCATTCCTTGCTTTTCCAGTCAACAGCATCATACCTCTAATAAGCTGTAACTTAAAACTAGTAAAATTTCTTGGTTGGAATCCTTAGGTGCCAGTTTATGCTTCAGAACAATCAATAAGCGTACAGAAGTTAGGTTAGGTAGGATTATTGCAGTGGAAAAATAATAAATGAAAAAAATGCTCACCGATGTTGTAGGCTCACAATAAACATCACAAGGAATGACCTCTAGAAAGAGATCCTTCCTCAGTGGCAGTCAGCAGTTAAATGGGATCTAGGAGCTACCTTCTGGTAGCACAGGTGAATTGCCTTCACCTGTGCTCCCATGGCAGACTCACGCTTACCTCAGGTGGTCAATCAGAGGCTCAGGCCGTGATCAACAGTTCCCATACAGCTTCCATAGCATTTTGTATCATTGTTTTGTTTTAAATGCAGGATTCCATAACAAAATAAAAACAAAGACTTAGTTCTTGAAATCTAGTACTTTTATTGAAGTTTTATAATGGCATACAAAATATTGTGCATTATCAACATACCTCTAAAAATGAATAGAGGTTATATAGCCAACATGTGAGAAATATACAAACAAATTTGCACTGAAGATAAAGGCTCCAAGAGACTGTCAACTATTTCAAAGAGGAACTCTCTAGCAGTCCTCTCAGCAGTCCGTCTACTTACAAGCTACCACTCAGCCTTTTATCATCTGTTTTTGTTTTCAATTAGTTGGAAAACACTGAACTACAATGTCAGAACATAAATATAACTATCTACAAAATCCCTGTTAACTTAAGGCACAACTGTGTTGCAGTTTCCACAGGAGACTTGCATGGCAGTTCTTCAAGCAGTTATCTCATATGAAGAAAAACATCATTTGTTAGGTAGATAAGCCCAAGTCCAATTCAGCAGTATTGCAAATGCTGTCAGAATATACTTCCTTTTGCACTTCTCTCCACTGCAATATTTGCTCGGTCAGCTCTTCCAAGTCTGTCACCAGCACCTCTGTTTTTGTCAAAGCAATGTCCTGAAGCAGAAGAGTATGGGATTTAATCTCTACACATCCTGTCAATCTAGCAGGAAACAAAAAGATGCTAGCCAACAAAACAGCACTGAATTCTTAATGCTGGAGGAGATAAAAGGCTCAATTATTATTTTTTTTGCCACTCACCAGATTCTTCATGAAAGTTGGTACCTGAGGGATCGTTTTTACAGTCTGCAAATGGTTTTCCAACTTCTCAATGAAAGTCACAGCCTCAGTCAACAACTCCACTACATACCTGTAGCCAAGAATGAATTCTGAAGTCGTGCAAAACAATGCAGGATTTAATACATGCACATTCTTAACTCTTTCCCCTGTGGGTTTTCTTAGTCCTCTTCTCCAGTTTTGAGTTCCTAGTCATCTAATTAACTTTTGTGCAATTACAATTCTTCTGTGACTCTCAGCACCATGTAGGGCAGGAGTTACAGAACTAAGTATGCACTTCAGTAGCTGGACTAGATTTTTAGACCATGAGAAGAAAGACTAGTTTTAAAACATGTACTATGTAAATCTGAGAATCGTCCACACATTTATTCTGCGCAAGTCATAATGGAAAAACACCAAAGCTGAAATAGTATTCTTACCTATGCAGAAGCATAATGAATCGAGCATTTTACACACTCATTTGAAAATACATATTTTTCGTTGTGTAATATTCAGAAGACAAATCAACTAAGCAAACTGTCACAAAAAATAATTATCACTACTGTTCCATGAATTTAGCAGTTAATAGAATTTTAGCTTTTAGCTTTGGTCCTGCTATCATTTTACCTCTTATTGATGTGAATTAAAGTATATGATGTTTAGTGCCTATGAGTTACAATTAATTTTGACTCAATCAAACAAACAAGTATTATTTTTTTATATGCCTACTTGTGAAAATCAGCCTTAATAGGCAGCGTCTCTTGACATATGGGCTTAATCAGCCTCTGCCTAAGTCTTCTCTTCTCTTTCAGTACTGCTTCCAAGTGTCTGTTCACATCTTGCAATATCTGATATTTTTTACCTACAAAATAAAATAGCAAAGTTGAAACTACTGTCCTGCTAGAATAAGAGCGAAATTTCTTCAGCAGAAAGGCAGAAAAAAAAAGTCTGATCTATTGCTCAAGACAATTTACAGTCAAGAAACATATCATTACTCCAAGCTACTTGTGCTGGATTGTACAGAATTTAACATCAACACTCACCTTGAAGAAAGTCATACATACTTTTTAGAGACACAGCTTTATAACTGCTTTATATTTTATATAGCTCTAAGTAAACCCACTTCTTAACCTATACCATAGGATAGCAATTTTACAATGTACTTCACTATCAAAACACATTATTAGCAAACTAGAATCTTTTTAAGCATCCATCAAGACAAAATGGAAAAAGCAAGAAAAATAAAAGAAATTAATCCTTATGCTCCCAAGAAAAACTAAAGAAAAACAAACAAACAAAAACCCTAAATAAATAAGCAAACAAACAAAAAAACCAAGGTAATTCTAGGGGCCTACAGATGGAGCAGAAATGCATGCATTAGGTTACTGAAAAATCAGCAAAGCAGCACACAAATTAAGGGAAGGAAAACAAATTACTGATGATTTCAGAACTCCCAATGCTCCACTGAATTTGGGAAGCTGAAGACACACAGACACACATGACTACAAATATATATATATTTATTATTGCGTGTATGTGTGTATATATATATACACACACACACACCCCTTCTACTTTAAGTCATTTTGATGAGATTCAAATATTATGCAAGCATTCTTCTGGAGGAAGTTAACAAAACACCTGTCACCTTTAACAAGCTATGCAGTGAAAACAGCTGCAGTCTCTTCTAGAAGCAGGATGAGCACTACGTAGTCAGATGAAACAGTCTGCTGATACGCACCTTTAACACTCCTGGTGTTTTTACAGTACAACCACACTTACTTAAATAAAAAGGATGAACTATGTCTGCTGTCTCCAGCTCCAATTGCAGAAGTTCAGTTTCCAGTTTCTTCTACAACAACAAAAATCAAATAAAAATGCATCTTAAACACACTTATTTTTTGTCTCTCTTTAGGTGGGAAGAAGAAAGGAAGGGAGGATTAAGAAGGAGGATGGTGCAAGTGTGAGAAAGTAGGAGTTTGATCACACGTATGACAGCATGCTATCAAGCTCTCTCAAGTTTTAGATTCTATTTTTGATTAATAGGAAGACAGTTTAAAAAGAACAAAACAAACACCACCAGCACACAAAGACAAGAAAATCACTATTTGATGATGTATTGGGAATTTCTGCTTCAAAAGACGGATTCTGCAACTCATTCCTAAAACACAGATGCTTACAAGTCCTACAAAGCAGTTTCATAATCCATATCCTGCTCAAGAATCTCATAGCCCAAGCTTTCTCCCTTTGGAGAAGACAGTTCTGTGGTTTTGACTGTATTAAGCTGAGAGAGAACCTCTCAGGAGAATCCTAGCTTTAATTATTTTCAACAATAAATGAGCACAAAAGCAACAGGTATCTTCCTGTGGCAGAAAATTAAGGTCATTTTGGCTAGACGGGAAAAGACTGAAGAAAGTACAGAACAGAACAATATAGTCTCTCAGGACACAGAACTGCTCCTTTGCAAGCAAGGACAAAAATTATTGTTTCACTCACAGCATATTGAACATTTGTCAGAGAGAGTACTTTGTAAGCACAACTTTTCAGCAATAGAGGCTACGTAGCCACTCCACTAGGAGCTGAAAGCGTCCCTTCTTTCTGCCAGTCATACGGGGTGATGCCAGTTAATTCATTCTCCAAAAAGTTAAAAGCTGAGGTTGTCACACTTTTGCAGTAGCTGCTGGAGTTTACATGACACAATTTAATAGACGCAGTCTGCATACCAGCAAGCAAATGCTCAGAAAACACCACCATAAAATACAAATCAACAGACAACTCAGGCAGTAGGAATTGACTAAGGTTACCTCTTACTAACCGAGAAAATGATCCAGTTGCCTACAAAGAAACATTTTTGGGGAATGTAAGTGACGTACAGACTCTTATTTGTTCTTCAGTTCCTTCAGAAAGGTAACACTTCAGTCAAAGACACAAACTGCTACATCTTTCCAGTTACACTGAAAACTTCTTTCATCATTCCACTCTTTGTTTTGTGACAAGTAAGCCTCCAGAACACACACACATTTGACAACGGCACACTGCAGTCTGATGCCTCATTAGTGACATGTATTATTTGTACATAAGAGGTGTTGAGTGCGTGTTGACAGAAGCAGAGGCCGTATGTACCTCATTGATTTCTGCTCGAATCTTTGCCATTTTTTCCCTCTCTGAAAACCTCACAAAGCATTCGAATTCTTCACAGGCTAAATCCAATGTCTCCTGTGAAAGGAACGCAACACAAAAAGGCACAGTCAGCGGCACAAGGGCAAATTCTCAATATTGGCTTTTAATAGTCTAAACTTACCGTTAGCCTATCACAGTGAACGACAGAGTTAATTTCTTCTAAACAACTAATAAAACACAAGCGTTACTTTGGGAACATCAGCACAAGCTAAAAAACCCCAAATCATAAAGGACTGTTCTGAGGGCACTCCGTGAGGTATTGTTTTACTCGCCATGGGAACACACTAGAGGACGTCTCCAGAGCAACACACATTTGCGGGTACCGTTACTCCTAGCAAGGGAAGTCACCATCAGCCAAAACGTAAAAGAATCAGAGAACGGTTTGGGTTGGAGGGACCTTAAAGCCCATCCAGTCGCACCCCGCGCTGCAGGCAGGGCTGCCCAGGACCTCTCCAACCCCGGGGACGGGGCAGCGCGGCTCTGCGGGCAGCCGTGCCAGCGCCCCGCCGCCCCCTCAGCGGAAGATCCTCCCTTTCAGCTGCAGAGGCGCCGGCGGCAGCTCCGCGCCGTACCTGGCTCACGAAGCCCTCCGCCACGCACTTCTCCAGCACGGCCGCGATCTCCGTGGGCTCGTCCGACCCCCAGGGGCCGGGGTCGCGGCCGACCGGGACGGCGCTCCACCAGCGGCTCTGTCTCGGCCCGCCGCAGGCCCGCCGCGCCTCTCGGCGGGGCCCGGGACTGGCGGGCGCCGTTGCTGCGGAAACCAAACGGCGGTGCTCCGCCATCCTGGGCGACCCGGAAGGGCGGGCGGCGGGCCGGCGCCACGGCGGGCTGACAGGGTTCCGCTTCCGGAGGAGCCGGTGAGGGTTCCCGGCGCTCCGGGTCTGGAAGGGAGGGGGAAGGCGCGGCGTGAGGCGGTTCCGGCGCGAGCCATCCCCGCGGGTGCGGCGGCCGCCTGGCCGCGTCGGGATCGGTGCGGAGCCGCGTCGGGGCTCCCCGCCCCGCTTCTGGGGGCTGGCGGAGCTGCGGCCTGGGGCTCGGTGCGGGCTGTGAGCTGCGGGAGGTGGGTGTCAGAACAATTTTGCTTTATGATGCAGAATTTGGGTCGTGGTCCTCCAGCGCAAAATAAGAGAATCTGACTGAAAGCACCGCTCGGACTCCGTACACTCGAGGAAGAAGCGTTAGGATGGGAAACAGCGCATTGAAAGCCCACCTGGAAACGGCACAGAAGACCGGTGTGTTCCAGCTGACGGGAAAGGGACTCACGGAGGTAACGTACCTGCGAGGACGCGTGGCCGTTTGTCGGTCGGGCTGACACTTCTGAAGAGCAGCTCCCACTTAGGTGTGGTCATAGTGCACCACACAGGTGCATTTCTCATAAATAGGGATGAATAATGTTATCAGAAGAACATTCTTCGAGGCAGAGCAGATTTTTGCTTGCGCTGTCTTCTGG
>JAOWBP010002559.1:21206331-21216636 GCA_028571105.1 Tragopan temminckii | reverse complement strand
AGTAGATACAGCATTGCGCTGTTAAAAAAAAAAAAAAAAAAAGGCGTGGAACTTCAGGAAAAATGTAATTTTACAACTGTATTGTTATCTAGAAAGATCCTCTACAGTTTTTCATGCTTAGATATTTGTGCTGCGTTTAACTGTAGCCTGTACAGGATGTTCACGTGGCTGCAAGCGCCTTGGATTTCAGTATACAGAAATCATCTTGACTTTGACTTAATGGCAGAAAAACAAAGGATATCTTGGGACTATAAATCTGCTGAGAGTTCACAGGATAGCCAAAATTCAAAGCTGAAAATATATGCAGTAAAGAAATTTGTCAACTACTTTCCACACTACGATGTCTGGACATTGTGATACATATTACAGTATGTAATAGCAATGTATGTTTTTCACTTAAAGTTTTAAAGCTTATCACTTGAACATTTGAAGCTGTATCAACTGTTTAGACAGTGTATCTTTTTTCTTTCTCTTAGTTTCCTGAAGAGCTGCAGAAGCTAACAAGCAACTTAAGGACAATAGATTTGTCGAACAACAAAATAGAGCTCTTGCCACCACTCATTGGAAAATTTTCCCTTTTGAAGAGCCTTGTTCTAAACAACAACAAACTGAGTATGCCTGCTAATTAATATCTCCACAGATTTTTAAAGTAGTACCTTACCTGACTTCTCTGATCAGAAACTAAATGTAGTGATTTAACTCTCACAGGATGTAAATGGGAAGCTTAGTCACATAAACTGAAATCTTTGGAATTCATGTACAGGAAAAAAGTCAAACCATAAATTCTGCAGTACTAGTTGCCAACTTAGTAGTATTATCAATTTTACAGTAACATGTAAGTACAAAAACTGTATAGTTTCTATGCTGTGACTTGTCTGATCTGAAAGTTTAACAGTGTCAGGTAGTTTAGTATTTGCTTAGAAAACAGGTGCTGAAGATGGCCTGTAGAGAATGTTGTTGGCCACTGATTAGTGGATGCTGCTTCTTTTGGACAAACATGAGTGGAAGTTCAATAAAATTTAGGGTTTATTTATGCTATGAGAGATGCCATCTTTTGGATGATAAAATTTTTGCCACTTTATGGAAAAATTAGGCTGAAGTGAAGAAGCCAACTATTTTCTGTGTGTTCTATGTGTATTAACTGCCTTTTTGAAAAAAAAATGTAATTTACAAATCTTTCTATAGTGCAGATCAGGAGTGCAACAGGTTAGATGCATGCAGATAGATTGAGGATGAACTTTAGCAGTGCTTACCTGTTGAGGCTTCTCTGCTGGTCTGATATAGTATGGCTTATCTGAGAATTTACTACTGAGTGAGTTGAGCGATACCTTTAAAGGGCTGCAGCAGACCTGAGGCTATGAACTGTGTGGTAGATGAGATGTCATAGAATACACTATTAAATTGGCTGGTAGAGAGTATAATTTATAGCATTCAATCCTCCAAGCAGCTTATGCGTTGAAGACCTGTCTTGTCTGGAGATCATTTTTAAGGTATTTTTAGAAGATGTTTAGAAAGCACATCTTGTTAGCGAGTTTAAGTTTCTATGCAGGGATCTGTGCTTTCACTGGAAAATGTGGAAGAATCCTGTGGAAAATTATGGTAATAAACCACTGTTGTTCATGCAGAAAGTTGACATAAATGGTGCTAGAAGTTTACTGTTCATTTTTTAGGTCATCTCTTTGTTGTGTGATTTATTTCTAGCTGTTCTACCTGAGGAGCTGTGCAGACTGAAAAAACTGGAAACACTGCATTTGAATGGCAATCACTTGAGGCAGCTACCAGCTGCATTTGGACAACTTTCAGCTCTCAAAACCTTGAATCTTTCTGGGAACCAGCTTCGGACTGTGCCTACACAACTTTGTGGTCTTCGCCACTTGGACGTAGTGGATCTTTCCAAAAACCAGATCCAAAATGTACCCGACAGTGTGGGAGAACTGCAGGCCATTGAACTCAATTTGAATCAGAACCAGGTCTGGTAACAGATGTTATAGGCATGTGGATGTGGGATATGGTCATTTATGTTATACATAGTTTATCCATAGACCATAGGCTGACACTATCAAAACTTAGAGCTAGAAGATGCATCTCTTCTACACAGAAGAAATAAGAAATGAGGCATCATAACTACAGTTTGTGTACTAATACATTCAACTGACTGATTTTAACAGCTAACATATCCTAAACTTAATTATATAGAAAATATTTGAACAGATATTGAGTAGGAATCTGACAAACTGAGGTATAGGTTGCCTATTATTATAGAAAAATATAAGTTCTTGGCTTTCCTTGAACATTATTATTGCAGCTTATGTACTGCTAATTAGTCATTGTTAATATAATCTATATTTGCAAAATGAAATTTGTTCCATATTAGTCTGAAGCACAGACCACTTGAAGTAATCATGGATAGCTAACATTTTAATCCCATTTTTTAAAATTTCTACCAGATTTCCCAGATCTCAGTGCAGATCTCACACTGTCCACGTCTCAAAGTCTTGCGTTTAGAAGAAAATTGTCTAGAACTTAGCATGCTTCCTCAGAGTATCCTCAGTGATTCCCAGATCTCACTGCTTGCAGTTGAAGGCAACCTCTTTGAAATCAAGAAACTCAGAGAACTGGAGGGTTACGACAAGGTTTGTATACATACACTTTTTTTTTTTTTTTTAAGAAGCTTCTGGTGAATTCTTTACATATGACTGCAGAATGACCGGAAGCATCATTAACTGTTTAATATCAGTTCACCCTTAACCCTTCAGTTTGACTTCAGCATTTGTAAGGTCTTTCATTCTAGAGTATCAATCCATTACAACAGATGATAGAAAATGGTTGGATTTATTTAAGTGTTGTTTAAATGTCTTTTTTGTTTTTCTTTGTAGTACATGGAACGGTTTACAGCTACAAAGAAGAAGTTTGCATGATTTTGTTCTGGTTGTGTGTATCCCTGGTAAGAAGAGTTAGTGACTGAGTCACCCACTTCACCGACATAAACCAAGACTGATAAAGGAGATTAGAGTATCCCCTCTATTAGTTGTATGCAGTCGGTAAGACCACATTGAATAAACTGGAACTAGAGAGCACGGGTATTGTACTGATGAACCTGCCTAGGGGCCAGTTTTCTTTTTGAGCCGCTATAACTCTTAACACAGTACATGTTCTCTGTTGTCAGGGCTCATTCTTCCATAGAGAAGGGGAAAGAGTATGCCAAATTTGCCAGTTTCCCTTTGTCAGGAAGCTGTTGATTGATTTCTAAGAGAATTATTTCTCCTGGAATCACTTTCCATGATAGTACATGGAAGTTTTGCTTTCAAAGCAGATTCAAAACATTGTATATTTTGCAGTAAGCACTCTTCTACAGAGAACTTCCACAGATGATGTTTTAGTTCTTAACTTATAGAAATTTTTCTATGAAGCACAGATAGTTATAGCTAAATTAATTTTTATTAACTGCCTCTAGTAAACAAATCATGACTTGAGCATTCTCCATTCATACTTTTCTGTATAGACTTTCTTTTCCCATAAGCAAGAATTGCACTACAGTCCTCTACTGCTTGAGCTATGTCAAATAAAAATGAAGTTCACCTTCAGTGTATTCAGTAAAAAACGTATACTGCTGGAAAATATAATATCCTTGCACTGACTCTTAGTGAAAGTCTTGCTGTCTCCCTACTGCTGCTGCCTTACTACCAAAAGCACCTAGACAGAACTGAAGATGTATGCAATTATTTAACTTATACTAAAGAAGAAAGTGTACTTGTTTATTTTAGTAAATTGTTTTCAAAAACTCATTTCGAGTTTATTTGGTGTACCTGCTGCTGTTGTCACTTTAACCAGTAGTACTAAGCTGTCACTACAAGCCACCACTTCAGATACACTGTTTCATCAGTTGCTGTTAACAGTTGTACTTCAACCCTTTGAAAAAGCAGAGAAGTCAAGTAAGTCAACACTTAGGTAGCAATTAAGTTAACATGCACAAAACAGTGAAATAGGAACTGTACTAGGTGTATTTCTTAACAAATAAACATGGATGCACCTCTTCCTAATGAGACGGTCTTCCAGTCTCACTGCATATAGTAATTATTGTTCTATGCATAACCGTTATACTTGTGGTAAGAAAGGCATTTAGACATTCAACTCCTTGAAGCTGCAGGTGTGAAAATTACATGTAGTCAATGTGTTATGCCATCTGCAACTAAGGAAAATGAAGTGACCTCTGTGCCAGTGTTTGTCCTCAATATACTACTAATCTTAATTTCAGTTACTGTTTATTTTATAAGATGCTTAGGAATATTGAGTTCCCTGGTTCCATTGAAGTCTTATTTCATTCTTACACTGTAATACTTTTTACAGTATTTCAGGGAACATCAATTAATTTAAAGGATGGGTATGATCCATCATTAAACAGGTCATGACCTGCAAGTTCCCCCAGACTATGTGTGCATAAAGATTGCAATGGCAGACTTAGAGAATTCTATAATATGCAAGGACAGGTGTTTTATTTCTTTTTAATTACTAAATACTACTATTTACCACCACTAAAGCAAGTAATTAATCATAAGTACACACTTCTAAGCACACATATATGTTATTTCAAGTGTTACCAGTCTGCTGTAATACTTGCCAAACTGCTCTCAGGACTGAGGGTAGTTGATGAGGGACAGTTTCACTTCAGAGATGATCTGCATCGTAGAGTCCAGAGTCAGCCAGGTGTTCAATCTCCAAGGTCTTATCTATCCCTTAGATCTCAAATAGAGAAGTTCTCTCAGGGGAGTCATCAGAAAGAAGTTCCATTTTGAGTACACAGCAAGTTTGGTTGGTAGGGACACAACTACCTGCCACTGCTAGCTTTTGTTCTCCTACCTAAAACCTGTCACATTTGTTTTTAATTTTTGCTTTCCCAAAGCTTCTCCTCCCACCCCTTTAATCAACAACCAAAAACAATACCATTCTCTGATTCATTTCCACTTTTTACTTGTTCTTACAGTTTGTTTTTATACTCCTCAGAGGTACCCCAGATGTCTGAGGCTCTCAGGTACCTAGAGAGATCAAGGATGGTATGGATTCTTGGGCTAATAGTTCCTTGTCTGGCAGACATCTTCTCTTAGTATTGCTGCCATTATAACCAGGTTTCCAACAGCAGGAACCAGTCCACACTTAAGGACTTCCCCATTCCAGGTGCTATCTTAAACAAGAAGTAGCTGACAGGAAAACAGTGTTTACTATACCACTTTGTTTTGCATGTCAAAATAATTGCAAGGCCAGATAATCAGAAACTCATTGCTCTATATTAATAAACTCTACAGATTGCAACTTGCAGAAGTTTAGCAGTGAATAGGTTAAGCCTCAAACTTGTTTCAAGTTCAGCTCCTTTCAACTGATACCTGAAATCCAATCTGAAGCAGTAGCTTTCTTCCTACAGACTCGCAGTGCTTGAGACACCCACAGACCACACCCCCCTCATTTTAGCAGATTTCCCAATGCATGGGACAGGAGCAACTGACCTAATAGGAATAGTACAATGGGATAATTTATCATTAATATCATGCACTTTGCAATACTGTGCTGCAGGTTTGTGGGTGTTTTTTTTTTTTTTTTTAACTGAAAATACTTGTGCTTAAGCATGCTGCTCCTCTTAAGCTTAAGATTTGTTTATCAGCATTCTTTGTCTATTCAAAGATATGTATGCCAGAACAGAAAGTAATAGGTATTAGGAAAAAGAAGAGCAGCAGAATACTTGAAAAAGTGACAGTTGGCACTGCCATAAAAAAAATCTCGCTGGTTTTGGAAATATCTGAGATACTAAGTCAGCATTTCTGTTGTTTATGTAATTGCCAGTACATTTAGAAACCTTCCAGTTACTCATGGCTAGGCTCTTCTGCTACCTTGGAGTTACAGCAGCTACCAGAAGTTTCATCAGGCAAAGGGAAGACACCAGGAAAAATACTAAATGCTGCCAAGTTAGTCTTGGACTATACAAATCTGTATCAAAATAGAAGGGGATTTGTTTCAAGAAAAAAATTTCGTGTTCTAGGTCACAGTAATAAATGTGTTCAAGTACAGAATGGCATTGTGTTAAGTGACATTTCATCACTACACTTTGGCAGTTTTACATCAGCAATTTTTGTTTTCCCTTCTCACCCCTTATGCAAAAGGATTTTATTTCCATGCACAAAAATACATCATTTTACTCTGAAAATTACTGAGTTAGAAAAAGTTAAATGAACTGATTGATAACTAGGGTATTGTATTTCATATTGATTTCATTTGCTTTTTTTTTAACTGCATGAATATACAGTTTTCATCTGTGTATTCAGTTAGTATTTAGATAAAGTACTGTTACTTCAAGTGGAAAGGCAAATAAGCAAATTTTTTCCACAGCAAAGCCTTTACAGAGGAGGGAGTTTTGCAAGCTACTGCACAAGCAATATGTACTGCAGCTCATATATAGCTAGTTACCTGTCTGTTAAAAACCTTACTCACTTTTCACCAAGACAGAGGCTAGCTCAAATTTCATAGCATAACATGAATTACTGTATAAATATGCCTAAAGGACATCTACAACACATTCAGAATAATTATATACTACATTTGTCCAATTTTAAAAATTTACTTTTAACCTAGCTCTTAGTAAAAATATACTAGGCAGCCCCACTTTATGAGAAGTGATTCTTCCAAGCCATTTCCGGATACCACTATTCTTTCTTGCAGCTCAGAACTGTTTCAAGTCTGTAATCCCTCCACCCTTAAGTGCATTCTGCCAATCTGATATTACAATATTAGAGAAAATACTATTTTAAATAGCTTTTCAAGTGCATTGCTAAAAAGTTAAATCTCCATTTTTCATCTACTGGATCCTTGCTTGATATCTGTTACTAGTACTTCATCATGAAGCGCAGTCTCATTTCTTATCAGTCCTTCAAAAAGATGGACGCATCTGATAGAATGACATTAGGTGATGTTGATTATACAGGAATGGAAACGGAATTGTTAAAAAAAACAGATCTGTCTTTTCCTCTTTTTCCAGCCACCTCCCTTCCTGTGTTAGCATCAGGGTTTCTATGAAATAAAAATAGAAGGGAAACTTCCTACTTGCATAACAGCAGCAACAGTTCTGCCAAGTTTTTCAAGGACAGGAAACTAAACAAAGACATTTCTAACTAAGACAAAATAGTTCTAAAACACATTCAGTTATAAAAGTATGTATTTTGTGCACAATATGCAGTTTAACAATCAAAAGCAGAAACTGTAAACCTTCATTCTTAATAGTATTCAGATATAAAGATGTACAAGTTTTGATTACATCCCACAAACATGAAAAGTAAGCATCTATTCTACAGACAACAGTAAGATGATTCAAGAAGCAGAATGCATTGTTCATTTACATTAAAGCACCAGCTCCCTGACAGGCTTGGCTCTTGCTGCATCAGAAGATATTGGTACTTATGTAATACTCAAATACTCAAGCTTAGAGTCTCTGAAATTATTTCCTTGTGTGATATTCACTGCAGTATTAAGATTCTGTGTACCAATCACAACATTCTCTCATCCAATTTGTGGTTAGAGCTCAGGGAAGATCAAGAATGTGGACTTGTAATAGCAAGGAAAAAAACATTTCAAGATGCTACAGAGCAGCCTTGCACTGTTCTAAGTACAATAAGGTAACAACTTTAGTTTTCTGTTCCAGGAAATGATCACAAATAATGCATGCTTTGCTTTCATGATCAGCAGCAAATATTCCTTCAATTAACCTGAAGTTTGTAGGAAGGAAAACAAGATGACCACTCCAAAATGTCACAAATTCTAATCCCTGGTGCTTTCCCACACAAAAGATTATAAGAACATCATATAGTAAATTTATAAGTACTTTTTTGCTACTTGTGTTTTTAAGCATTACCAATAGGAGCTTTTGTAATTCATTATCTTTCCAAGAACTGTCAGAAGCCAATACCTAGCATTTAAGTAACCAGACCCCATAAAAATGATGGTGTCTTACATAAGACCATCTATCACCAGCCAACTTATCACATGCAGCAGCTCCATCCTTTGGTTAGTTGTTTTCTTTGATTTTTGTTTATTATCAGGTTGTACTGGGAGCAAACTGAGAATATACTAATTATATACTACACACAAATTGTATTTCTACTGGAAACCATGTTACATCATTCATCTTCCGTTTCAGCAGATTACTGTAATCTCTTTAGCCCGAGGATTTACTATTAATGGTTACAAGATATCCGTGGACTGTCAAAATCCCTGGGAATAAATCTGGGTATATCGTAGTCAAACCAAAATGCTTTTCCTCTTCCAAAGAGGACAGCTGTACCTCCACTCACAGCTGGAGTTCTATTCTGCAGCAGGAGAGGAACTTTTTAGTTTTAAGCAACTGAGATTTCGAGTATTTCCAGCTGCCAGTCCCAAAGCCTGAAATAATAAGCTAGTCAAGAATCTATTCAGAACTAGTTTATTTAGAACTAGCAAACAGATCCTACATATGTGTACTGCTTCTTCCAGACCCGTGACAAAGTAGTATCATAACAAGATGATCTTTGATTTGGTAATTTTAACAAGCTCCCCTAAAGTCACTGCTGAGGACAAACCATACTCAATCTCAGTCATTCTATTTCAATGGAGAAAGGCCTAAACTGAACTTCAGCGAGAACTAGCCAAAACAGAATACAATATGGGATATGAGAAAGCTGTATGCTTTTCTATTGTTCCTATTCAGATCCTTCCAGTTAATATGCATTAAACACTTCAAAGCTAACTTTCAGATGGTGGACACAGTTTTTTGTCAAATAAATGCTTTGAGGATTTTTGTTTTATCTACTCACACATGCACATAGGTTTTAGATCAGCTATATCAACACATACCACAAACATTACTAGAAAAACGACACATCATTTCCTAGTCATAACCTCCAAATGTCAATTTACAGTAAAGAAAGGGAAATCTGTATACCCCTCCAGTTAGCTTTACAATAAAGTTTGTGTGTTTAAGTGTTTTTAAAGCCCTCAACCCAGAAGTAATAATTAGTGGGCTACTTGAATTCTGTAGTCCATAAGCCCAACCCCAAACCAGTTGTGGTTTGAACTGTAAAACTGTGGTTAGCCTGCTTAGATATACAAGTCAAACAATACTCACCAAGTCCCTATTTCATTGAAGACACTCAACTTATGAGGTATTTCAAACAGTGCAAAGTGCCCTCTCCAGCTTTCCACAACTGTGAATTCATGTTACCCTGCTCATTCAACTTCAGTAATGAATTGTATTTTGGATGCAAGAAAAGAGACTGGGAGGGGGAGTAAAACATGCAAGAAGGTTCTCAAAGCCATGACACTTCCAGCCCTGAGCAGTTTAAGAAAGTGAAGGCAAATGAGAAGGAAGTTACATTGACTACTTTCTTTCAGTCAAAAATCATGTTTACATGAATTAAAAAAATCCCTATAGAAAAGGTATGTTTCATTTTTTCCCAGCCCCCTCTTATTTCAGAGTAGAGAAGTTTCACAGATCCATGAATATGGTGGCTTGAAGATGGAGAGACAGTGTCACTGAACAACTGCAGTCGGTTCTAGTTGTCCATGAGTTTCTTCGCTCTGATGTTGGCTTGCTCAATGCGATCTCTATTTGTATCTGCCTGAAAAAGAAATTTATAGGTCATTTGCAAACCACACACAAAACAGTTTAAGAATTTAAACAGACACAAACTCCTGAATTACAGTATCATCATGGTAAATATAAAGGAAGCCATTTTTTATAAGCTAGATTTTATATAAAATATTGATTTGAAAAAGTAGGCCACAATATATTTCGTAACATGTTTTTAGAAATAGCTGATTTGAAAAAGTAGATATACTGTACATTTTGGTAGCATATTTTTAGAAATATAGTTGTTGAATTGTTGTATTATGTGATTAGTTCTCGCATGCAAAACTGTAATAGCTTTTAGATGTTGTGAATAGTTACATAAGTAGCACTATAGGCTAGAAAGCATGTTGTAATACCATCATTTTAATAAGAGACCTTCAGCAAAAGAAACACAATAATGAAACAATATGAGTAGGCTTATCAAACATCAAAAGCAGCCAGAGCCTCCACACAAAAAGGAATTATCTCACTCTGGGAGTAGTTTGGGATGCAACAGACAGATGTCAAGATACTCCCCTCTATCCTCATTATCTTCCAACACACCAATATATATCATTAAAAGACAGGTTGCCAAACTTATCTCTATCCAAGGATGAATCACAGAATCACAGAATTGTAGGGGTTGGAAGGGACCTCAGAGATCATCGAGTCCAACCCCCCTG
>JAOWBP010002559.1:21182911-21193426 GCA_028571105.1 Tragopan temminckii | reverse complement strand
CCCAGCCAGCCCAACCACCAGCCCATCCCCATCATGCCTTCAAAGCCATGTCCTTCAGTGCCACATCTACCATCTATCTTCTTTGAAGACCTCCAGGTTCAGTAGCTCCGCCACATCCTTAGACAGCCCTGTGCCAATGCCCCGCTGCTCCTTCTGAGATTCTTTCTAATACCCAGCCTGAATGTCCTCTGGCACAACTTGATGCCATTACCTCTCGTCTTGAAAAATGCCTTCCGATGCACCGCTGTTTGCAGCGTAGCACCAGGTTTGGTCACAAAGGAGAAGTAAAGCACCACCCAGCTGTTGAGTGCCCTCTGCCTTTCAGCAGGGTGAAAAAGGGGAAAGACAGCGGCCAGAGAAGTTGCACAAAGTGGTTTCCGAAGTTCCCCCACCTCAGCGGCCTAGGCTGTCAGACCAACTGCTGTCGTTAGACAGAAGCCGTGCTCCACTTAAAAAAAAAAAGACTGTAAGAGACAGGGTGAGAGAACACCACAGCTCCCCACAGCGCGGGGCACGCGGCCGAAAGAGGACCGGAGCCGGGGCTGTTCCACGGCCCACAGGATTGGCGGGGACTCCTCCCGCGCCCCGCCGGGCCTCCCGCGGAACCCGAGGGCCCCGAGCGGGGAGAGCTGCGACAAGGCCTCCTGCCGCAACGCCTCGGGAGCTCCAGCCGAAGGGCAGAAATGGGAACCGGCACCTCCGAGCCGTGCTCCACCCAAGGCCGAGAAAGCCGCCGAGCCCAAGCCTGCCCCACCACGCACCTACCGCTCCCGGAGGCTGCTGCGCCGCCGCCCTCAGGCCGAACCCAGCTGCCTCCAGCCTCCCCTTTAAAAGTCCAAGTCCCGCCCGTCGTCCCCGCCCACCCGTGAAGCGTCACGGCTGCTCCGGAAGCGAGAGGTGGAGCTTCCCATCGAACGGCGGCGCCACTCCCAACATGGCGCCGCGAAAGTGGCCACCCCACAGAGCAGTGCGCGGGAACGCGGCCTCACTTTCGCAGTACACCCAACATGGCGGCGCGCGGGAGATTTGCGCATGCGTCAACAGTGAGCTGCTTTCCTCGACTCCGTGCGCTTTAAAAGCAGCAGCATGTATTCTTATGCAACGTTTATCGCGCTTTATCTTTGTTTGTACTAGTATCCTTATCGATAAATTTATTGTTACGGCTTTTGTATTGTTATCATCAGTTGATAAGCGCCCCTAGCTGACAGGGTGGTGTTGCCTTTACAGTGAAGTTGGCCCCAGCACAGGTGCGCGCTACAGGTGCCGAGACTACATTTCCCGGCAGGCACCGCGGGAGCTCTTCCCGGCGTGCAGCGCGGCCGTCTGCTGCTGCCTCATTGGCTGTGGCCAGAGGCTGCCCCGCGAGTCTCTGTGGGGTCGCCTCGACACGGGCGCTGCGTGGCCGGCGGACCGCGGGCGGGCTCGGTGCCAGCGGGGATGGACGGCCCGCCTCCTGCCCTGGCCGCGATGTGTGAGTAGCGGGCGGAGCGCTCGGCTACCCGGCGGGAGCTTACCCGGTGGGGCTGAGGCAGCTGCGGAGGGGCGGCGGGCCCGGGGAGCGGGAACCGTGTGCGATGAGCATCCCGCCTTGCTGCACGCTGCTGCTCTTTGCAGTCCGGCTAACGGGGCTTTGTGAGAGCGGCTCCCTGCTAGAGGCGTGCGGGTATGGCTGTGTCTCGGTACCTGCGGAGGCTGAATTGCAGCTCTGGGCTCGAGTTGCTCAGTTACTGTCCTTCCTGTCGTGAAGCCAAAATTCATCCCGGTGAGTGTGAGTGGGTGCAGTGATGAACGCCCAGTAACTTGCAGCGAGACTAACCGTGTGTGGATCCTGAAGCAGCTCCTCACGGGGCAATGGAACAGGAGATGGTTTGCGTTGGCTAGAAGTGGCTTTGACAATTTCTGAAGTTGTTCTGTAAGGGCTTGGTTTATTATTTCTTCTTGAATTATTTCTTCTTGATAATATGGTTTCTTTCTTTATGATTCTATTTTCGGTGGCAGTGGCTTGATGGAATGGTCCACAACAATGCTGTATCTTCCTCCATCCCTTCTGCCTGAAGCACGGCTCTGAAGAGGCTTGGTGCCACGGCTGGGTGCTGAGCAGCAGCCTAAGAGAGCAAGACTGAGGTTTGGTGGACTTTGCTTTCATCTCCTGGGGCTTCTCCTGATCTCTGCTGGTTGTTTGTGGCCTTCTCACACGCGCTGCTTCCAAAAACTTGGTTAAAGGTTTTCATGAACTTTGAGAGTACTTCCCCGTTAGGATTGCAATGTTTAGTATGAATATGAATATTACACATCTTTTAAGCTGATGAAGTTTGGCTTTGTAACTTTAGAAAACAAGTTCCAATCCTGACCTGAAAGCAGACTACTACTTCTGTTAAATGCAAGTGTAATTTTTTTTTTTTTTTAACCTTTTGCTTGGCTTCAACTGAATTGTCAGTAAAAGGCAACTGTGTTTGCATCCCTATGCACGTTCCAGCATTGACTGATTTCTGTATGTGAAGTTTTTTTAATAGATGCTATGTTGTTGTATTCTCAATTTGAGCACATAGATGGTTTTGGTCAAACTATGTTAGTCTCTTGAATCACTATGACCATATGTATGGGAACTGTTGAGTCATGGCCTGAACCACTGATTGAGCACGTGGGGAAAGGACCCAGTCAGCCCTGGGAGCACANNNNTGTGTGACTGGAAGGGGTGGAGCCTGGCTGCACCTCTCTTAGACCCCATTTAAGGGCTGACTGCCACTGGGGAAGGACCTCTTTCTGGAGATCCCTCTCCTTGGTGAAGCTTTTGGGTGAGCAATCTTTAAAAAGGAAAGAGCTCCTTTAAAAAGGAGCTTCTCTTCCTTTATAGCACCTTTTTATTGTGCTGGTCCTTCTGTCATTTTACCTCTTGTGAAACACCTTTTTTCATCATATTGATCTATCTAATTGCTATACCAAGTTTCAGGTAACATCTGGCCTATATGTCTGAAAATGTTGCATGTTTGACAAGTTGTCAATCAAATGCATCTTAATCTACACAGGGCTGTGATATCTGTACAGTGCAAAGAAAAACCACAATTACTGTAATATAAATACATACCCAAATTGTCTATAGGAGTACTCAGAGGCCTAGATAAAACTAAGGCATTTTTTCCTATTGGTTTTCCACTTTATCTTTTAAAGTTTGTAAGATATCTTGAGTCAAATTTAAGTTGATAAAATTATTTTTAACATCTGACAGTTGTCTTTTGTGAACTGTGCCACCAGATGGTGTCCTAAGTTTTGAGATGTTACCTGATTCAAGCTGATGATATGAAAGCAAGAGAATGCAATAAGTTACAAAAGCACTTTTGTTTTATATTATACATATTTCTAAAAAAGTATTTCTAGTTTACTGGGTAATAGATTTTTCTTATCTGGTCTTAGATGATTTTACACTTTGATTCCAAATTAATAGAGCTGTTATTACTCTGCACTGGGATGAAATGTCTGTTATACAGGTATGAGAACTCAAACAGAAACCTGTTTTTTTGTTGCCTGATCATTGATGCCTACCAGTCTAATCTTTGGGATCCTTGACTTGAATTTGCTTGGCACCAAAACTCTGTTTTCTGTCAAGTGACCTGAGTACTGTGGTTTGAGTGCCTGAAATCACTTTCTAGTGATTCTAAATACTTTGTGGTGACTGTATTCATGGAAAAAGCCCAGTGACTGACTAAATACTTTCCACTGTGCTCTCCATTGAACAGATCTTTTTTAGGTCAGCTGAGTACGTAGTACGTGGGCTTTGTAGGGAGTTACTTATGAAGTGTGGGTTTTTTTGTCAAGGCCAGTTACCTGATTCTGTGGAACTGCAATAGATGGGTATATGAAGCAGTCTGTTTTGGTTTGGTTTCTGAGCCTCTGTTCTTAATTTACAGTCTGTGACAGAGACGCAGTTTGCAGACCTGTCAAGGGTACTACGAGCTCAAATACCTATGAGGGGGGAAAAATACACAAATTGTTAAAATACCAACCACTTTATTTTGCATCTCTTTTCTGTCATGCTTGTAAGGGCCTCTTTATCGAAGATCTTACAAAGTGATGTAAGATTATCAGGATAAGCAGACAGGACTTCTTTTGGCAGCTGCAGATACATCTAACTGAGGCAGGCTGTTTGTCCCTGATCTTGTGGATGGATCGTTATGTTGCTTCTTAATGAAACTTTGTCTCGGTCCTTAGAAAATGATGTTTGAGGCTCCTCTCCAAGGAGTGCTGGTAGGGGGCTCAGTTGGAGTGCTCTGTCATTTTGAACATGATTCTTTAAGAGTGTTTTAGGCAATTTGGAAAGAGAAACTGGAATTTTAATAGGTTCAGAAAACATGGTGTTTCAGGAAAACACCTAAAGAAATGGAGCTTGCACGAATCTAAAAAAGCCATCTAGGTGTGTGGATGTTAGCTCTCTGAAACGACAGCATACCACAGTGGTGCTGAACAGCTTTCCATTTACATCACTATAGTGCATATCCCTGTATCTGCCAGTGTGTAAAAAGTGCATGGTAAGTAAGATAGCAGTAAGGTGTTCACTTTCTCTGGGATGTGTTACCATCTCAGTTTACAGCAAGGAAAGCTTAGTTTGGTTATTAGGAAACTATTAGATTTATTGCAGGAAATCAGAAAGACAGTTTGATTCTGACTTAAGGCTTATATATTATTCTGGTCTGTGACCTATTTGTAGCCTTGCTTGAAATAAAACTGGTCTTTAATGCAGGCTCTTGTTCCTGACAGGTGTTCCTGTGCATGTGCTGTTCTGTTTGTGTAAGGTGTCTGTCTACAGTCTCCTTATCTCCAGCATACCTTCCCCACATATTATAAAAAGCCAGTGTTACTCATGGGACAGCATACAAACAGTTCCTGCAGATGTCTTGTTAGGGTAGTTAGCAAAGTCAGCTTCATTGCCTTGAGCAGGAACTTAGCAGACTTTGATCCATGCAATAACTTTTATCTCCTTCTGGCTCAGTGGCAGAGTAGTTGATTGATCATTTGGCGGCATGGCTCTGACATTTGCTGTGCGGTTGAGCTCAAGGCATTGGTTCTGGGAAGGAAAGGTGGAAGGAATGTTGGTGCTTTATTCCACGTAACTTCTGCCTGAGGTGATGAAACTTGATGAAATTTGAGTGTAGGCCTTTCTTTGTGGCAGTGAATTACTTGGTTTTGTTCAGCCATCTGACAGTGGTACAAGAGTTTTAGTATTTGGGGCAGCATGTAATACAGGGAAATGGTTTTAACTGTACACGATTTTCCTTAAGAAAATCACTATTTTACTAGTTTTTAATAAATCATTGTTTGGTTACATTTTTTAATTGCTTTGTAGCATTGGCTTGTCTCAGTAGGTGGCTGTGGTGTTCTCCAGGTTTTCCTGCAAGGACCAGGCCTCTCTGCAAATTAGCAGAACAAGTTTTCCAATAATCAAACTGCACATGGCCTAACCTAACAGTGTTTGTTTAGGTACCTTCCAGGGCCTAAGATGCACTTCCATTCCTCTGTCTCCTGGGCCTGGAGACTTCCCTCCAGGGCAGAAGGACTTCTTGCCCACCTTTTCCTCCTATCATCCAACAAAAGGTTTCGTGAAAAGGCTTTGTGGTGAGCTGCATCTTTCTAGCCTGTTGCTCCCCTCCTTTACCTGTGTCTGAGGTAGCTCTCATGTGTTCCTCTCATGCAGCTCAACCAGGTTTGTATGACTGGTTGCTGCAGGAGAGATGTCTCTGAGGCAGTGGGCTAACGCCCTTCTGAGGGGCTGAGGAAGGTGTTGCTGCAGAGCATTCTGCTGTGCTGAACTTCGAGGCTTCCATTTTTGTTAAGTGCAGAATATCCACTGCTATCTACAAGTGTGTAGAGTGGCTGTGAGATGGGCCCCAGTGCTGTTGCTGATTTCTGGGCAGCTGGCATGCTGGTCTGCCCACCCTGCTCCATGGCTTGTGGCTTTATATAGTCACTTCTCAGCCATTGATCTGCAGCAGATTTAGCCTTGACATACATTTTTAATATATGTTATCCGGTGAGGATGAATAACTGTAGACAAATGGATGTTGTAGCAGGAAGTAGCCTAATGCCCTCTTTTCTTTGTAGGCTATTTATACTTGTGAGAAGCGTTCTCCACAAGCCCTAACAGACTTGCTGAAGTTAATTAGATTTGGCTGCTGTTTCTAGGCTCTGGGCAGGTGCAGGCTGTGGGCAAATTCCGTTCACATCACTGCTGTAAAATGTATCCCTTTGCTTTAAAACAAACACAATCCCCTACTGGTTGGTAACATTCCCTCGAAATAGGGAGTTAGCATAACACCTCATTTGCTTTAAAGGCTTTACATTTTGCTGTTGAGATATGCTTCTTTTACATGATAGTGTAAAACTTTATCTTTACTAGCTGCTTTATTTTCTTTATACTTGCTTATTTTCCTCTTAGTGACCTGTGAGAGGTAATTCCTTTCTCTGTATGCAGGTGTTGTGATTGAACAGATTGGTTGGTGTGTGATGAGGGCGAATACCATTACTGACTACATAGCTCAGACACTGTCTGGTTCTTGTTAGTGCTACATAGTAAAGGAGAGGAAAGCTTGGAATTCATGTTTTTTTTGAAGTACTTGATGAGAGTCTTTACAGAGAAATTAAAGTACTTCATTTAAGTGAGCCTTAGGTTTTCTAGCAGAATTTGTGAGAAAGATGAGCATGAAGGGAAGTGATTGATCTCCACGTAGGTGCTAAGTCAAGAGGTGATCTGAAAATAGAATGTGGGTTTGTGCTTTTCTGGCCACTGTATGTACGTTATATGGCATCTACAAAATCAAACTACTTCTGAGTCCTTGCTTCCGAGAGCTTCTCTTTGTGGAATTGAAAGCTTCACTTTTCATGGCGACATCTAATAACATTTCAATTCTATTTGTATTTTTAGTACTCTAGCATAAGAAATGCCCTGTTGATTGGGCAGTTAGCCTAAAACTCTTCCTGTAATCGTGTATAGTTACTATACGTTTTAATTAGTCAAAACAGGTGTTATGTTAGATCTCCTTGTGATAGATAGCTTTTTGATGTTATGTGCAAACTGGTGTCGGCAAGTCACCATGCTTCAATGACCTGCTTGTCCTGGTTTAGGTCCCATGCTGCTGTCTTTCTCTTGTGTAGAATGAATTCCATGGATACTTGAGTAATCTTAAGCAAGATCCTAAATGTGTGTGATACTATTCCACTAAATGACAAAGTAGCGTTAGTGAAGAATACCAGGGAAGTAGAGCATATTTTTGTGCAAAATGAAGCTATCTGAAATTGGAACAAGAATCAGCATCTTTTGCTTTTCAGGAGTAGATTCATGCTTTACATGCGTGTTCTATGCGACCTGATCTGATGCAAAGTTCTGAGTGATCTTGTACTGTTGTGGATGCTTTATGAAAATAAATATCTATTACTAATGATTCCAGCACATCAGGTGCCCATGTGATAAAAGTGGAGAATGTGTACTTAAATACCACTGAGACTTCAAAAATGGCACCCTACAAATGCTGGATAAATAACATAAGGTGACGGAATCTGCTGTTGTGTTTTAAACAGGTTTGTTTTAATATGGTAGTGAATTTATTTAGGGAGGAAACTGCTTTGTTTGCCTAAAGATGATCTCAGTTGCATTCCCTTTATGCTGGACAGATGCTGATGCATGCATTAACTAAGTGTATGCCCAAATCCAGGGGAAAGGAGTTAGTTATTTCTCCAAATTCCATATTTTGGAAGTAGATGGATATGATTTTGCTTCTTCTGTTGTGCTGAATGTCAGAGCTGCTTCAACTATGTGCAGACTGGACTCAAAGTACAAGACCTGCTCAGCTGTGCTCATAGCTTCACTCACTACCGGATTGTCAGGATGCAGTGTCCCAGAAACAGAAGATGGATGGTGAACAATTGGGGTATGGTAGGGTAAGCTGTTGGAGGCTTTTGCCAGTTGAATTAGATGGTATTAGCCAAACTAGCCGTGAAGCTGACTGATGTAAAATAACAAAGTTTGAAATGGGCTGCCTTTTTATGTGGAGACTGAAAAATGCACAACAACATTAATTAGATTTTGTTAATCTGATTTGAGTGGCTGAGAGCAATCCTATGTGTCTTTGCAGAATAAGTGCCATATCTTGGAGGACAAGGAAAAAAGAAAAAAGAAAAGCTATTTTTTGTTAACAGCTTTCTAGAGGACTATTCAGAACTGCATGAGAGAGCTCTATAAGGAATTCAACACAGTCGTTTTCATGAATGGTAACTTATTTTTACTTTCCTAATCAAAATAGATTAATGATGAAAAAAATCCTGAATGTTTGTTGTTCTTGAATTATTTGCAGGTATGGGATAAGATCTACCTGGGGTGGTAAGCATGGTGCGAGAACGAAAATGTGTGTTGTGTCACATTGTATACAGCTCAAAAAAGGTAATTAATTCATACTTAGTTTACACCTAACATCAGTAGGTACTAATATTAAATGTGTATGAGAAGTACTCCCATTTCAAAACTGCATGAACTCTGAGAATGTTTTTCTTCTATCAGGAGCATATTGATCTAGATCTGTCACAAACCAAATAGTATATTTACATGTGCTTTAGAGCATCTTTCTTTAAATGAGTTCTGCAATATCCTTGATTCTAAATACAAAAAAAAATTGAGGGTTTCAGGGTATTTCTTATATTGCAGTATAGAGATAATAGGGTGAACTGCTCGAAACTTCATTTGGTTTTGAATGGTGCTGCTTTTTTTTCCTTTTGGATTTCTGTCTTGTTTCTATATGAATGAGAATGAGGAATCACACAGCAAGTATTTTCATTGATAGTGCCAGTGCATGTCTTCTTTTTCATGCAAAGCCTGCACTGAAACAGTGTTTGTTTTTTTTAATTGTAATATTTTTGTTCAGTCACTTGCCGCAAAGCTATTGTTCAAATGCCAGTGTAATAATTCACACAACTCATGAGGTTGGAGATGTTTTCCCTTTGGAGATGTGAATTCAGGGATTGGGGGAGGATAATGCTTAATGTCTGTTCTTTGAAGATTTCAAAATATTTCTGCTCAAAAGCCAAGAGAATGTGAAATTTTTGGAATGGCTTTCTTTCTATGACCAATTCTACTTTTCTTTCTCTCTATTGAAGGAGATGGAAGAACACATGAGGAGCATGCTTCACCACAGAGAACTGGAAAACCTGAAAGGAAGGTAATAGAACCACAGTGTATCTTGCCTCTTTGTGCAGTTCATTATTCTCAAGAACAACTAATGTACTTTTTCTCAAACAAGCTGAATTGCACAATTTATTTTAGGTATGGTATGTGATAAAGCTGGCAATGACCATGTTCTCTGGATACCTAAAACTCAGGAGGCTTGTTAACTGAGACAAATGATGTGGAGAAATAAAATGAAAGAAAAATGTTTTTCTAGTTCTTGGCAGCTTTTTGTTTGGTTTCCTGGAAGCACTGTAATTCTGCCTTTGGTAGAATTACAAACACTGGGTTTTTTTTTCCTTTAAAATAAACTTTATAAGTCTTCAGTTATTAACTTTTCAACCTCTGTGGGAAATCTGGCATCTTGGATGTAGGACTGCACCTGTGCTTGAGTGTCAGCCTTGTCCTCCGCCTCTCTGGTCCGGTTGTTTAGTTGTGGGAGCTAACCAGGGTGGATGATGGTTTCCATGGCTTTAATTATAATCTCTGGAAAGCGGAAGGAGGTAGGGGGTATTCAAATACCATCCTGATAATATGGAAAACGGATGCAATCAGAGTGCACTTGCAAGTTCTTTTAATTCTGTGCTGTCTTTGAGGTAGGCAGTGATATCAGATGGTCTACACTTAAATACTTGACTTTCATATGAAAATTGCACGTTTATGTTAAACAACTTCCAAAGGACTAAGAAGTTATTTTTCTTTCAACTCCTGAGAGTGGGAGATCAATTTTATTAGGACAAGTATCTTACACTCGAGGCACTCGAAGATAAATGGTAGACAGCTTCTGTTCACATTAGTTCTCAGTTAATGTAGCTTTGGTTCTCCTTTTTTTTTTCTGTAGAAGGAGAGCAGCTGCTCTGGCTCCAGGCCTCTTTTTTTTTTTTTTTTAGAAAAAAGTTTTAAGTTTAAATATTGAACACAGACATAATGAAGCAAGACTGATTAATCCCAATATGGTTAGTTTTTGCCAGTTTAGAATTCCAATCAAACTTTAAACTGCTTTGTTTTATAGCACTTCATGACTAGAGAAACTTAATTTACTTCTTTGTATATTTTTATATGCAAAGCATTGATGTAACTGCAAAAAAAGTGCCTGTTTTTGAGTGCAAGATTGCAATACCTACATGCTGCAGCTGAACACACTTGCTTGTGCCAGCTGCGTAGTATTTTATGTTGTGTACAATTGTAAATTATTGCTGTAGTTTTGTCTAAAACAATAACTGTATGTGTTTTTTATATGGGAACTGTTGAGTCATGGCCTGAACCACTGATTGAGCACGTGGGGAAAGGACCCAGTCAGCCCTGGGAGCACA
>JAOWBP010002559.1:21163378-21182732 GCA_028571105.1 Tragopan temminckii | reverse complement strand
TTCCTTTACAGCACCTTTTTATTGTGCTGGTCCTTCTGTCATTTTACCTCTTGTGAAACACCTTTTTCCATCATATTGATCTATCCAGTTGCTACAGTTTCTAATACAAATCCTCTGGAAAATATTTGGAATATGAGTATGCCCACTTATGTCTGTTAACAACAGTTGCAGTGAAATAAAAAAAAAAATTATTATAAGAAGGTGAATGCAAGTCACCATATTTCTAACCTGTTTTATAGTCTGCATTGAGTTCCAGTTGTGTTGTCTTTGATGCACCAAGACTGCTAGGATTTGAGCTCTACTGTGCCTACTACTTTATAAATTTTATTCTGTATAAATGAAAAAATATTGCTTACCTTGAACTGCATATTAACTGGCAGTAAATAACCTCTGTTGCCCAATTTCTACTTCCATCTGATATTTGATTAATCTGTCTGTGGCTTCAATTTTTATTTTGTCAGTTTGAGAAAATGTATGAAAGCAGCTTTTTTCAAATAAAAATTGCAGACTATTTTTTTTTCCTGAGTTCTGCTACTTATTTAGAAATAATAATAAAAACCCCAGGCCATCCTGCTTTCATCTCTACTATGCCCCACGCAACTGGCCTTGTCAGCTAGGAATGTTCTGAAAACGTGCCTGTGATCAAGCACATCATAATATTCGCTATGTCTGTTGAGAGTGAGAAGCACTTGTTCTGTTACTGAACAGCTGGGAAGTGGTTGCTCAGAAACCAGTATGCCCTCAGCACTAGAAGTTTATTTAGGGCTTCTGGTCAGCTAACTTGTAGAGCATTTCTATTCTAGGCTTTCTTCTGGTAGTAATTCTGAGATTAGAGTGGCTACAAGGACAGAAAAATGCTGAGTTGAAAATTTAATGTATTTTAGCATCTTGTTTCTTGCCTTCTTAGTATTTTTCTAATTCTTGACTCTTACAGATAGCACAAATTTTTTTAGAAATCACATATTACAGAAGTCCCCAGTGGCCTGTCAGTGGTCTGGTGATTCTCGGCTTCCTATTTCCTTGAGACTGAAATTAGATTACACTTCTAATCAGTATTATTTTTTCATTGGGAAAATGTGTTAATTTAACTGTACGTCACTTATTTTAGAAGAATACTTAGGAGGTGTTTGTTCTCAAAAAGAATTTATGGACTTCACTTTTTACTGTGTGGTATAACAGCCTTGTTCTCTTCCCTGTGCTTTTCCTCCTTCCTTCCATTTCAGTTTAGTAGGAGTCTTTTAGGAGTTTTGTAAAGCAAGATGTGCTCTAGGTTTAAAATGCAAAATGCAAGCAACAGCCTCATAAGGGTGTTTGAATTGCGTGAAGCAAGTTGATAATGTTAAAATTACATCAACATTTGCTACCTTCAAATTTAACATCCATCTTGAAGTTACATTTTAGACAGATGCACATACTGGTTCATGCTTTTCTTCTAAATTTAATTGGGTATCTCAAGGACTAGAACAGCTTCTTCAAACTTCTTAAGGCTCTTCTTCTTGAAGCCTTATTCCCTGTGATATGTTATGGGAGTTGGATGTCAAATAGAAAGCTTAAGCAGACTTCATTTTTGTAATTGAAAATGAAATAGTGAGCCATTTGAAATATACAGAAAATAAAGCTCTTGGGCGCTGTCATTCTGAGAATACACTTTTCCTGTTTACTTAAAACTGCGTTTGATCTCCTTGTTAAAGAACTGAGACTGTGTGGTGCTTCAGGTGAACTGAAGCCCTGACTTGTAAGGTAGGGAAATGTACATGTGGTGGGAGCGTGCCCAGTTCTGGCTGATGTTAGTAGGAATAGCGTTGCAGAAGTGGTGATAGAAATAAAATGCCCCTTTAGCATAACCATTCAAGCTCTCAGGCAGTTCTACTTCATAGAACTGTAGTTCTGCTGTAGTAGTTGTCCATGTAGGGAAGGAAGTTTTAGGGTTTTTTGTTTTGTTTCTTCTCTTCTAGGTTCTTAGAAATTAACAGCAGAACATCATTATAACTGTAAACTATTTGAGTCTTTTCTTTCCAGACTGTCAAGTGGTCTAAGAGCCGCAGCTTAGTAACTAGTCACACACGTTACATGTGATAGAAGCAACTTTGTCTGTAGCCAAGCTGTGAACTTGTCTGAGATCAGTAGAAACAGTGCATGCATTTAGTCAGTCTGCAAGTGTGAGTGATAGAAATTCTATGTGAGAATAGAAACGAAGTATTTGGAGTATTCACTAAGATGTAATATATCCCTGAGCTTTGTTTCATGTTGAAGTCTACTTGTCATGTAAATTTGATGTTATAGAGACAGAGTACCTAGGCAAGAAGCCTCTATGTACAGTTTGCCTTAAGACTAATAGTTGGTCCATTTATGGGTGTGAAGATTGTTCTTCCAATACATTAGTAAAATTCACTGATTGTATATGGGGTTAATAAAACAGACTGAATATATGTATAGAATTTATACTTTGACTGTTTATTAGTGAGTGTAAAGTCAGCAAAATGAAGTGCACCTTTCTCCAGAAAACACACTGTATTTGTAAGCTACCTCTTTCATAAATGAAATTTATTCAAATATTTCATCTGAAATGAAATATGAAGAGTGTAATTTTTATGAATTAATCTACTTACCCAGCTGTGACTGTGCCTGGATGACTTAATTGGTTAGGTTTCTCGACTAAGTTAATAAGATAAAAAAAAATTTCTGGGGAAAATAAAAACACTGTTTTTAGTAGTTTGCTGCTGACACTCCATTAAGCATTCCACTTCAGGATGCTGGCTTAGTATTTTGAGTGAAGGTGCATTTTATGATCTGTTTCTCATTTTACTTTTAACTTTTTTCTAAAAACTGGGGATTCGTGTTTGACCTTTTCCATTATGGATCTCAGTTTCTTTACTACAGTTAAGAACTGTGCTGATAAAACAGTGCTACTGTTACAAGACTTCAGTCTTGAATGTACCATGCAGTAAGGTAGATTCGCTTGTATTGTCGGAGTAGTAGGAAACATTGTGGAGGCAGGCAGTGAGTCCTGACTTGTTCCAACTGAATTGTTTGCAGTGAACTATACTTATTCATGTTTTTGTCCTTTTTTTAACTGGTGAACATACTTTCCCTGTTTAGGTTATTTTTGAATTCCTATTTTCTTAACAGTGGAGTTTCTATTGGATTTGTTAGGAGAACAAATAAGGTATTTTTAGATTTTTTTAATAAAGGAAAAAAGTTGTAACCTTAATCCAGTATTCTCTGAAACATGAGTGAAAACATTTGTCTGCCACAGCTGTCTACTTCCTCCAGCTGAAATAATTACTATATTTTTTTAAGATATGTCCTCTAAAGTGGAAAGCAGATCTCATGCACACTTGAACCAAATAAAGTACAGTGAACTGAAGACACCCTCCCATAGCTTGCTGTGCTGTGGAGTCTTTAGATTCCAGGCAGCAGTCTCAGCTGTCCCAGTTTAGGTTGTGCTGTAGTAGGATTGGCTGTATCCATGTACTGCCTCCTCCCTTTTCTAAATTTCACTGGGGGAAGGCTCAAGGCAAAGATTAAATGTAGAAGCTGTCACTAGGCTTCCCCAGTGCAGCTGGCACCATGGAAGGGCTTCAGAGCAGCTCCTGCTAGCTCTGTAAGCCTTCCATTCTGCCTCCTCGCTCACTGTGTTTCCTCTGAAAAGATTTTGAGTACAACAATTCAAGACGAATTCCTCCTCTTGTTTAACGCAGCTCTACTACCAAGTCTTCTACCTCTTGATTGTTGGAAAAAAATCTTCTAAAAAATCTTACCATCAAAAAAACCTAGACATTGAATAAAAAAAACAAACAAACAATTCAAGTAACTTAAACATACGGAGCAAAACCTAGTAGCCTTGAACACAAGCCACTGGCTAAAGATAAGTACATTCAGAGGAAACAAAGTAAGACCAGAGATAATCCACCATGCCTGTTGGCAGAACTGAAAGCCCACCCTCTGCCTCTCTTCCTAGGGACAGCAACCACGAGTGTCAGGTGTGCAGGGTGACACTGGTGGGCTTGTCAGCATATGCCAAGCACATCTCCAGTCAGCTACACAAAGACAATGTTGATGCCTACGATAAAGCGGAAGAGAAAGAGGAGGCAGAAGAAGAGTACCTTGACAAAGAACTCATTCAACTAATCAAACAAAGGAAGGAACGGAACCGGTGAGTTTTCCTTTCTTCTCTTAGTTGTGACATCGTAAGAGTGCTTATAGCACAGCTGTAATTTGCTCCTAAGGACTGGGTGCTCATGAAATGTAAACTGTGTGCAGTCAGTATGCTTGTTACAAGAACAGCCTGGGAGAACTAAGTGGAGACTAGTTTTCAATGCATAAAGATGATTCTGCTAAATGCACTTGTTTTGTTGATCTACTGTTTGTAGGGGATTACAGCTATTCTCCATTGTAGATTAAAAAAAAAAAAAACCGTTATACTGTAGCGTTCAAGTCCCTAATGTGATATCTTGTGCTTTGAGACTCCTTATGCTGTTATTTTAACATGTGATATTCATTTTAACGGAGGGGTTTAGTAAATGTGATGGTAGTGCTGTTATTGTTTTTAGTGTTCAGAACTGTTGGTGGATGTGTTCTGTTTAAAACTTTTGATCTGTCTGTTTTTTAAATAAATTGGATTGTTCTCCTAACATTACACTAAAATCCCATAATCTGTGAATGAAGTTACTTGCTTGTTTTATCGTGCTGCCTATCAGTAGCTAAAGATAATTCTTGTGACTCACTGTGAAATACAAGGCTATGGAGAGTAGCAAGTGCTGCCATTTATCTTGCATGTGACTGCAAGCGTGCATTGCTAATGTAATGTTCCAATTGGAAATTTATTTTTTCAATGTGTTTACAGCATGACAATGGTACTAAAGGGCTATGTGATTTTTTGAAAGAAGCTCTTGGTCACTACTGGAAAATTTCAATTAGTGCCTTAAAGTGCATAACTGTAGTTACTGTTTGGTTTTGAATCCATTTACTGAAGTGTCTATGTGGTGATCGTGTTTTCATAATAGTTGATGTAGATAGTAACAAAGTCATTTTTTCTTCATTCTTTAGTGAAAGTGCTGTTAGTACAGTGCTATTCTTAGACAACTAAAATCTTATAAAAAATCTCTCAGTTGAATATGGACTTGAGGGAAGAAAAAAATTACCTGGGTAAAGTTACAGCAAAACTGTTTCCATTAGATCATAGTCCAGTTGAGTCAGCTCCTAGAACTAAAGGTATCACTGAGACATCATTTATTTGATTTCTTGTTTTAAAGCTCACTTTAGCTTATACAGCAGCCCATTTCCCACTAGACATTAATTATTTGTGCATCTTTTAGCAAAACTGGAATGTGCTGAGATCTTAAAAGGCGGTACAATATAAATTTCAATTTATTCATATCAATTGTTGTTTTTTTAGCAAAGAGTGGTATGAAAGCTTCCTGTCTTGCTTGTCCAGGAACTTAGAGTGCATGCATTTGTGATCAGCTTTTGGAAACAAAGTTTTATTAAGCATTCCTCATTTGGTAGAATAGGTACTTAATATAGTTAGAGTGCTGACCCTGGGAATAGCTGCAAGTGTTAAAGTAGCATTTATCTTTAAATGTACATGTGATAATTTACCACGTGTTCTTGACAGACTGCCAACCACAAGTATTATCCAAAGGGCAGTAGATAGTGCTTTTGGGAGGCCCTTGCAGACATTGCATGCTGTGGACTCCTGGTTTGTTGTTTAAAACAAGACAAAATAGGTTTGGTTTGGTGAGGTGTTGTTTCTAGGAATGTTCGATATCTGTGTTTTAACATAAGCTTTATAAACTGAGACATGATCTCAGTTGTTTTTTCTATTAAGTAGAATAACTGCTTTTCTCAGTTTCTAATTTTCCTTCTACTTTGTATCAGTTCACTCTAGTTATGCTGTCTAGTACCAACAGAGTAGTCTTCAGGAAAAAAAATCTGACTACTTCTTAGTTTTTTTCCTATCAAGATTCCTCAAATTGCAAAGAATGTACAACAAAAATAAGCTTTCTGACAGCTCTCTTTGAACTATCCCTGAATCACATCAGTTGTTCTTGTAGGAGCAAATTTGAAATGCAAGGTTTAAGTAAAGGCATAACACTAGAGTTGAAAGTCAACTACTACAGAACCTTGAATGATAAAGTAGCTAAGTCTGTTGTCTCCGTTTCTTCTTAAATAAAATATCTCCCTAGTGCAAGATAAATGGATGGGACTTGTATTATGTTGGATTTCAGTGGAATAGCATCAGAATTTATTTTGTTCTAAATTGTTTTGTAGGCAAGTTGAACCATGCTGTACAAACCAAGAAACAGAATGTGATGATAGGAGGTCACAGAGGAGGCGAGAAGAGAGAGCTACATACAAAGAAAGAGAAGCTTATGATCAGTCATCATGGCATCATCATAATGCATTACAAAGGGACTGGAAATGGGAATGGGATGATTATATTAAGTCTAGACAGGGCAAATTTTCACACTCCCAGAGGAACCTTAATATAAGTAGGCATCCAGGTGGCCCAAGGGGACGCTCTGGGTGGCACCAAAATGTTTCAGGAAACTCTTCAAGTTGGCATAAATATGGAAATTCTGGAATTGTTTGGCATCCAAATGGGCGAGGAGGAGGAGGAACATCAAATTGGCATCACAGTGCCAGAGGGAGGAATTGTACTTGGCACACAGAAGGAACGGGTAACTTTTCTAGCTGGAATTGCAAGAGTTATGGAGGAAACTGGAAGTCTAGTTCTCATGGTGGAAATAGCTGGAATTTTGGAAGCTCTGGAGATACATACTTATTAGAACCAGCTAAATATAATAAGGAAAGATATATGTGGCAGTGGCAGGAGAAAGACATGACTGTTCTTCCATACAGAGATCGAAATAATAGGAATGACTCATTTGATTTTACTAGTGATAAACTTCCTTCTGAGGGGGCATTGGATTTTGGTACTTCAAAGCAACCAGAAAGCAAAGCTCCAAGAAACAGTGGGAAAAGTGGGAGCCCTTCAAGAGATAAAATACATCGCTGGACTCCCTACCCATCCCAAAAATCTACAGAGCAGCAATCATGGTTTGAAGATGTTTCTAAAGCCACAGAGAAAATGGATTCTATATTTTTGTCTCTTACTGAATCATCAGGAAAAGGAAAAACTTGTGAAGCCGCTGCTAGCCTCCCAAGACTTAAAAAATCGGAAGCATCTCCCCATTCTAATGTAACCCTAGATTACCTTGATTCCAGTGATGAAAAGCCTGACAAAGATGATGGCAGAAGTACTAGAATGCCATCGCTGAAATCCCCTCTTCTAAATATCACGGACATGAAATTGTCTTCCCAAAAGCAAGACACAAAAAGTCTGTTAAAAAGTGTCAAGTCTCTGTTGTCCTCACCTAATAGCAAAGAACAGAACCGTTTGAAAGCATTGAATCTGGAAGCTAACAATTTACCTTCTTATTCATCAAAGCTGCATAGTGCATCTGCTGGTAACTTACAAGGAAACAACAAAGACACACTTAGCAGTAATGTTGGGGAGCCTGTTCCTAACTTAGGTGAAGCAGAACAAAAACCCAAAGATATTCAGTCCAACCATTCCTTACAAAACGCTCCCTTAAACTCTTGCAAGAATACAAGTGATCAGAATATGGAAGGAACTGGGAAAGCATCACCAAAGAACAAGTTCAGACTACATTCATTAGAAGATGTGAGTGATGATGAGTTAACAGGAAGAGAGAAAGTAGAAATAAGAGTTGAAAAACTGAGTCCTTCTGTTAGTTCTTGTTTACCCTGTGACACTCCAGAAGGTAAACTTGCTGCCTCTGAAAAGGATGTTGATGAAAAGCCGTCTGCTTCAAGCATTGCATCTGCTGATTTGAAAGATTCTGCATTTCAAATGGAATCCAGAGTTTCTTCATCAAACAGTCAGGATCACTTGCATGTGGGTTTTAAAACCCCCTCACAGGAAAGAGAAGTGAATGAAGAGCATGTCAAGTCAGGTGGTCGCTTTGAAGTGGAAGGTTTTGAAAATCATTCAGATCATGAGCTGCAGAAAGGAGGAAGTCAATCACTAGGCCTCCTTCCTGATTTAAGCAAACTTGGCCTCCCTGCCTCTCTGCAAAGAGACCTGACACGACATATTAGTTTGAAGAGCAAAGTGGGAATACATCTTCCAGAGCCCAATCTCAATAACGCACGGCGCATTCGGAATATAAGTGGCCATCGGAGGAGTGAGACTGAGAAAGAATCGGGGCTTAAACCAACCCTCAGGCAGATTCTTAGTGCTTCCCGGCGAAATGTAAACTGGGATCAAGTCATCCAGCAGGTATCAAAGAAGAAACAGGAACTTGGCAAAGGTTTACCAAGGTTGGTAGCTTTCTAGTGTAACTGTGTGTATGTTTATGGGAGTGGGTTGTTTTCCCCTCATCTTAGGTGAATTTCAGAATGCTAAAAAGAAGACTTTATAATCAGGCATTTTGATACAACCATCTTTTTGCACATACATGTACTTGGAATTTTTTTGATTGCTTCTGTGGCGGTCTGTCCACAAATAAGTGACAGGAGTTTGCTGCTCGGAAGAGATTCTGATCAGCTCACAATAATTGCTTAATACCTGAATGTGACATCATGACATCTATGACGCTAGGAACACATTTGTGTTTCAGGTTCTAGTAAATGGAAGTATGTAAAACATAATGAGGATGTGAACAGCACTGTTGCAATTACTTCATGTACTCAGGACTACAAGAAATGCTTGCATTGTTTCAGACAATATTTCCTTTTCAGATGTTTGTCTGTTTTAATCTGATAAGCAGTTTGTATTTAGAGTGACTGTAAAATAGTTCATGCTTTAAGCCTCTTACAGGCTCTGAAGGTTTTGCAGACTCTTGAAAATATGTAATCTTTGCTTGTACCAAACTGGATTACAGGTAGTTCTGAAAATGATCTGTTTTGCTTCTGTTTGAGATTTTGCTTCAGAGTTGAGCTTTATAAGACACTGAGAAGCAAAGGTAACAGCTTTAATGTTGTTTGATGGATGAACAGATCTTCAAATTTCAAAATTCTAAAAGCTAATGAAGATTTTTTTCATGATTTGGAAATTGTCCTCTCAGTTCTGTGTATCACAAAATCATTTTGTTGCTAAGAAGATACTGCTTTGCTACATGAGACATAAATTGCAGAATACCAGTTTAATGAGTTGCTGATCTTTTCAAACAGAAACACGCAGCTAGGAAAAGGGGAATCTTTTTTTTTTAGATTCAAATGGTTTGTTACACATGTGTTTTTCTTTCTTTTTGTTAAAGGTTTGGTATAGAAATGGTGCCTCTCGTTCAAAATGATCAAGAGAGTCTAGAACTTGGTGAAGAATCTGATCTGTCTACTCTGGAGGGATTCCAGTGGGAAGGAATTTCCTTAGCAGTGCCTGGGTCAGCCAGAAAACGTAGTTTTTCTGAAAGCAGTGTCATTGCAGACAGGCACTCTTCAGCTTACAGCTTTTTTAGTGAACAACCCAAAGCAAAAGAATGTGAGGAAAGGCAAATAGTTGCAGCCAGACACCTATGTGATATAACATCTGGATACGAGGCAAGTGTTGACATAGAAGCTGACTTGAAACAGGAGACATCTTCTCTTTCTTTGTCACCATTTATATCTGAAAGAACTGAGACCACTGGAAGGAAAGACAGCGTACAGGTTACTTCTGAGCCCACTGGCCTCACAAAAGCAGAGCAAGATGGTCTAGATAAGAGAACACCTCTTCTGGAAAAACAGAATGTGTTAGATATCTCAGAAGAAAATCCTCTGGCTTCAAGTGATGTACTTCTTGCGGTGTCTAGTAACATAGATGCAGCTACGGACAGTAGTTACACTTCTGGTACCGAGCAAAATGACAGCCAAGGAATTGGAAAGAAAAGAAGAGCAACAGGAGTAAGTGTACAATTCTGTGCAGTTTTGGTGTGCTAAAAATGTTATTTCCCAGTCAGTATTTCCCAGGTTATGACCACTTTAGAATGGTCTCTGTAAGGAGGACTTTCTCTTTGTTTTATTGCCTTGTACGTTAAGTTTATTTTGCTTATTTGACTTAATTGTATTTAAAAATATTTTCAATTTCTGCTTTTTTAGCACAAGATTTTTGGTTAGTCCTTTTTTAGTAGGAACTACAAATGCTCTTCAGTTTTGATTTAGTGACAAGCATACTACGCTAGTAAATAAGCTGTTAAAATATTTCCATGAAAGTAGTTAGTGTTGCAGTGAGGATCTTTTGTGTTGTAAAACTGAAATGAAAGCTAAACTGTAGTAGACGTTTGTTTTCTTAGACATTTCAGGTCTTATGGTCAAACAAGGGAAGATAATCCTCTTTACAAAGCCAAATACTTAAAATAAGGTATAAAAAGATTGAAGATGGTAGCCTATCTGTCTCTAAGCCAGAAATTTCTCCATCTGAATTTGTTTAATTGCCTTGTCTTAGTCTTACACAAAGTAAAAAAGAAGCTTCTGAACAGATTAATCAGAATAGATTTGCTAAATGCAGGAAGTGAGAATTTAGATTCCTCACTAATTTCATCCTTTAGATTGTCAACTAAATCTATGAAGCAGAAAATCTGAACCGTGTGGTCTTAAGCATCTAAGCATGTTGAAAGCTACCTGCTTATTTAATGCTTCATGTTAGTTGAGATGAAAACATGGCACTCACTTTGTTTCATTCTCACTTTTAAGAAGAGAGGGAAGGACCAGTTAAGTAAGAATAAGCAGAATTGTACATATTCTTTCCTATGGTTAGAAGTGATGCTTCTTGAGATAACAGTGGATGTTTGCCTTCTTGATTTAGGCAAACTTGCTATTGTGTCTTTTGTTAATAAGGAATCTTACTTGTAGGAAGGATCCTCTCCTGAAATCCCCAGTCTGGAAAGAAAGAATAAAAGAAGAAAAATCAAAGGTAAAAAAGGTGAGTGACTATTATGTGCGTGTGTGTCTAGGATATAGAGATTGTAAATGCCTAGTAGTGTTCTGACTTGGCTGTAGTGGCAGTTTCTTAGTGTTACATTGGTGTCTTGGCTCTTGCTTAGGGTCATAGGGTAGACTCTTTTAGGTCTGTAAGACCTATAAAATTAGAGCTAGAACAACCAGATATGTTTGGGTCTCTTCTCTTTCCATCCTTGTTTGGAATCCTGGCTTCCAGGTGACTAGTAAAATTCAATGCATGGAAGGATTTTTTTTGTATTACTTTGTTCCATCACCATGTCATTGTAGTAAATCTATTGAAAGAAATTAACTTGAAAAAAGCTGAGGAGTGCACAAATTGAAACTTGATTGATTTGGAGCATCTCTGTAATGCCAGAGGGCCTCTAAAAAGGAGGACATTTACTGAAAACAGTGCTTGCAGATTGTTAGGAGATAGCAAACAAGTCTCGCAGCCCAGATGCTATTTTGATTAGTAAATGATTTTATCATAGAGGTCGTTTAGTCTTAATCTGCCTTTTCTTGACCTCTGAATTAGCTGAATAATTTAAATCGTGTTTAGTTTAAATTTGTCTTTGCCTTTTTTATTACTGAAAAGTATGTGTTTGTACTTTCGGTGTATATATACTTCGACAAAAGTTCCTTGTGGAAGAAGGTGACTTTCTGTTCAGTGCTGGAAAAACTGATTTAAAAAAAAGTTACTGCAGTCAAAGTTGAAATCATTTAAAGAGAATTATTCTTGTTCTTTTATGTAACGTGTGACTGTTCCTGTGCGTAGATGCTTTTCTTCAGTCTCTTGTACAACTATTAATACTTCACTGAATTCATGTGTTTATATGTTTGGAAGTGATAATATTTGAGGTGTCACTTGTCATGTATTTTAATGTGTTGCCAAGTACCATTATATGCTAAATTATGCGGACTTTTTTCCAGAACGTTCTCAAGTAGACCAATTGTTGGCTATTTCACTGAGGGAAGAAGAATTGAGCAAGTCCCTGCATAGCGTGGACAATAGTCTCTTGCAGGCTAGAGCCGCCCTGCAGGCTGCATATGTTGAGGTTCAACGGTTCCTTGTGTTAAAGCAACAGGTAACAGTAGGCTTTTGAGACTGGCAGAACTAGAAGTTAGCAGCCTGAGAAACTACCATTAGTAGAAGTGATTTAAAAACTCCTCTTTTGCAGATAACCATGGAAATGAGCGCACTGAGAAGCCAGAGGATCCAGATCTTGCAAGGGCTACAAGGTATAGATACTGTGAAACAATAGCAGTGAAATACTGACTCATTCTTTGAACTCAGTGTCTTGTAAAAATTGCACTCGTAAAAAGTAGAACAAACTTTAGGCTTTTCACAGTGAAGTCTTTATTGTTCAGATGTGATATATTGCCTTGGTAGTGCTGCATCTACTGGATTTCTTGCAAATTTTTCTCTTCCTTGTCGATCTGTCAGAAGTTATCTCTTGACACCACTGACTTTTCATTTTTTTGCTTTGTTTTTCCTCTCCTCTTTTACCATTAGAGACATATGAACCTTCTGAACTGTCAGATCAACTCCCCAGTAGTGTCTCAAGGGAGAGAAGAAACAGCAAATCTCAGGTGTCAGCTGATTTGCCTCCTGCAGGCTCTTTCTTGCCCCTTTTGGATACTTTGTCTGTACCTCCACTGGGAACTGCTGTTCGTGTAAACACATCAACACCACTCCATACTGGCATCACATTCACCACTCCTCCAGACTCCTCAGTACAAATTAAACGAGAACCTGTGTCTTTGGAAACCTCAGAAGAAAATGTGAATACTGTACTCCAGAGCTCTCTATGTGCTTCACAAACAGAAGTGGTAGCACAGAAAGATGGTATGTATGGCTCCTTCCTTAAGAAATAGCTTTATGAAAATGCAAGAAATTCTTTTGCTTTTTTCTATAGAACAAGCAAGTTGGGTAACAGATGTGCAGGCTGTTGTGCAGGGGTGAACTCCTGTTGAGCTACTGAGACACATTAGGCTTGTGTTGGTTAATAATGGTCTTCCACAGTAATGATGACTGCAGGTAAAGGAACACAGTAAAGGGTAGCAGCATCATAAGCCAGTACTGTAGGATTCACCAAAGGCTTTTTCTCAGAAGTTTGAAAGCATCCAGTCATCTAGAAACTTGAATCTTTTGCCCCCTTGCCTTTATACTCGTACACAAGTAAACATTTTATTTCCCAGTGGCATTTTTTAAAGACCAAATAGATGACTGGAAGAGCAGATGTGCATGTGCACATATCCTTTCAACATCCAGGAGTATGTACTTGTAGCAGAAATGCTATGTCATGGCTTGAAACAGAGATTAAGCGCCTGGTGGGAAGGCAGGGCCAGCCCAGTGGAGCTTAGCTGCATGCAATGCAGCTTGCATTGTGGCTCCACCCCTTTCTAGCCCTCATTTAAGGGTTGGCAGTGGTGGCACAGGTATCTTGCTGAAGATTCCTGCATACCTAAGGCCTTCCTAGGGTAAGCAAATTCTTTCCTTTGTTTCTCTGTCCATAGCTGCTGCACTTGAGCATATCCTCATTTGCTGCAGCCTAGAACTTTGCTACTACACTGTCATTGCTGTGTTTTCCATCACATTACAGTGTTACAGTACTTTACATGCACATTTAATTATAAACAAAAAATTGCAGGGAAAGCAAGCTTTGCATCTTGTAGAGAACAAATATAACACTAGTCTCTTTTCTTCAGGAGAAATCATCCAAAAAACGTCAGTATATCCGGTTATCTCTGCAACCATATCCCTATCAGAGCTGACAGCTTGTTTCCAGCACACTAGTCAAGAAGTTCACAAGCCTGCTGTGGATAGGGGAAAGGCTGGACTTTCAGAGAATCCTTCTCCTTCGCTGTCTACTTTCAGCAAAAGAGAAGCAAATGGTACAGTGACTGAAAGCTTTTTACTGGATCAGTGTAGCACCTTGCTACCAAATCGTTCAGTCCTTCTAGAAATGCCAATGGATAAAACTCCCAGATTGTCAGCAGAACCATCGGAACAACAGGCAGCAAACATTCTAGTCCCAGCAGAAAAGGGAAACAGAAGGAGAAGAAAGTTAAGGAAAAAGAAAACGCTGAGGGCAGCTCATGTGCCAGAAAACAGTGACACAGAACAGGATATAATTGACTGTAAGCCTACCCGGAAGGTCAAGAGTGGAAAAGTTCCTAAAGGAGAAAAAGTTACAACATCTGCTCCTCAAAAACAGGGAGATGGTGTTGCTATTCAAGCAGCTAGAAACAAGGATGAGAATGATAGTGATGCTTCTCTGGAACTAGTGGAAGTTGCAATGCCCCAGAATGAAGTGGTTGACGTTGGTTCATCAGAGTCAGGAGATGAGAAACCAGACAGCCCGTCGAAGAGAGAGTCGTGCAGCACTATGGACCAAGCCGTCTTAGAGGCATCTTGCTCAGGTTATGATGAAGTGAGCTCTACCAGTGAGATTGGCACAAGTTATAGAGATGATATGAAAAGGTGAGATTGTTGTAGATCTCTCAAAAGTAAAAGCATTAAATGATGCTTGGAAGATGTATTTTTTTTTTCCTGTTCGGAAAGTTTTACATCAGTAATTCTTAATTTTGTTCGGAAATTAAAATTGAGGGAAAATGTGTCTGTATGTTGTAAATTGAATTTGCTTCTTTAATCCACCTAACAAATGTGCATTATTATCTGCCAGTCTCTCTAACGATTGGAACATGGCTCTGCTGCATGGAAAATATTTTATCTTAGCCTGCAGTTTTCTGCTTAGTGCAGAGTCCTGTGTTCTGGAGTACTACTTATACCAATAACTTATTGGAAAGTGAGCAAGCAGAATCCAATCTTGCTACCTTTATTTCTGTTACAGTGTGACTGAGACACAGGCTTCTATATCATCACTAAGAGGATCAAAGAACTCATCAGGTATATCTTGTTCTTGTAGTTTGCGTGTGATATATTGCAAGAACTGAAGTCAGGCCTAGACTAAACTGCTGTCAGAGGAATTTAGCTATGAAGTACACTTAAAAAAAGCATAAAAAGTGAAGCATGCTCACCTACCTTATCCCTCACTGAGAGCTTTGTGCATTGTGCCTTTGCCACCCCATCCCACATGAACAGTCCTTCCACACAATCTCTGTGAGGCTGTGGGACAGGCAATAATACAATCCTCTTGCTGTTTTAAAGATCTTTCTGGACTTGATATATCAAGATCTTAGAGGCATTTTATGTTGTATTCTGACACTTACAGACTTCAGCTGAGAACTGCAGTGAAATCTATAAAGATGCTGAGCCTACATAATTCTGCTGTTTGGTGGGGGGGGGGAAAAAAACCAAACATTAGTATGTTTGTGTTTCTTTGCATAATCAAAGAATGTGCATCTCTGTTCTACAGAAGTGTCTTCAGAGCCAGGTGAGGATGAAGAACCTACAGAGGGGAGCTTTGAAGGACACCTGGCTGCAGTGAATGCTATTCAGATTTTTGGGAATTTGTTGTACACCTGCTCAGCAGACAAAACTGTTTGTGCCTACAATCTGGTTGTAAGTAAGGTTGCAACAGTAGTGTAAGAATAATTCCAGTCACAAGGTTGCAATTGTGTTTTTGTGAAGCCTTATATAGTTAAGGAGGTAGCTGCTTTGAGTGCTTAGATTTTTTTTTTACTCTTTATTTTCAAGCCTTTCTTCTCTCCCCTTCATCTTGTAAGAGGGGTAAAAGGCATTTGTTGCAGGTGGTCCTGCTGTTTTTATTAGCTGTTCCACCCTACTTTGTCAGGCACAGATCCTGAGAGATATTGCAGACCTTTAGTGTGATGGACCATATGCTTTGCTTTCTAGAGCAGGAAGTGCGTGGCTGTCTTTGAGGGACATACTTCAAAAGTGAACTGCCTCCTGGTCACTCAGACAAATGGGAAGAATGCTGCGCTTTACACTGGCTCAAGTGATCACACCATCAACTGTTACAATATCCAGGTACTTCAACTCTGTATTAATTAACATGTACTGCTCTATTATGCAATGTTTCTTTGCAAATATAAATGAAATAAGCCATTTAAAACCCAGTGAGCTATACATGAGCCTCACTTCATACTTCATTAGAGCAGAACAGGAAGAAAAAAATGAAAAAAGCTAATCTTTTGGTTAGTTTACCAGTGGACTCTTTGTCAGAACAGCATGATGAGATCTCATACTGGGAATACTAACGTGCAGGATGGTTGTCTGTCTGAATTTTGAATTCACTTTATCTCTAACTTCATTTCTGATATAAAATGCAGTTCTTCCTTACAGAACAGCTTTTGAGAGAACAGGCAGGGAAGGCTGAGGTTTTTTGAAGCTAGAATTTGAGAGATAAACAGTAGGAAGGCTTGGTCTACGTGTATGCTGGTCACTCCAAAGGTAGTGCCTCCCAATTATTTCGGTGGAAGTTAGAACAGATGCGAAGGGCACAATAATGCTAATTGTGATTTGACAAAGCAAATTCTCAGCTACAAAACACTATTTGAAGATAGTCACCACCATTAGCTGTGCTTTTTTGCCAGAAATGAACAAGAGCCTGCATCCTGTGCTTATAAAAACTGGCACCAGTGGAGGTCAAGCTATGCATGGCTGTCTTGAATGTGGCTTGTTTCACCTTCCTGTTGCCACTGCTGAAGTGCAGCACTTGCAGCCTGACTGTGCTCACATCCACTGTTTGATCTCCATAGGGGTTCAGCAAGCATCAATGAATGTCTGTGGGTGCCTTTTTCTCCATGTGTAGGAAATCAGTGACACCTGTGTTTTGTATGCACTTCCATGTCAGACACCATATTGTCAGACTGCCCCTCTGCTGCCATCTGTCACAAGGCAACAAAATGTAATGGAATATTGGGTCGGCTCAGCCTCTACTGCCACCCACCAATGCCTCTGATGTTGTGGGCTAACATCATAAAATAGGAGGCATTACTTTCAGAGCAGCCCTCTTAGATTTAAGGACTGGAAGGTAAATATCTGCTTTTGGGAGTAAACTGACAAATACTTTTGACACTTCAGATGATGATTCATGGCACATTCCTGTAGAGGACTTCATGGGTATTCCTTGAATTCAAGTGTGTAACAGGTTGTTTTTCATATACCTACTCTAAGTTGGTGTGTATGTTAGAGGTTGTGGCTAGAAGAAGGCTTTTAGTGCTGTAGATACTACAGCTAGTTGTTTAAGTATCATCATAAGTCAAAAGATAGGAATGAGCAGATAAAAAAAAACAGGATCAGACTTCTGGGTGACACCAGGTATTGAGATGTTTTTCTCCATCTGTGCTAGTTCAAAAAATGTAGTCTGTAGGTGAAAATCATCATTCACTCCAGACTTTTTCTTGTCCCTGAACTGTTTTCAGTTGATGGAAAGCTTTAAATTATTTCTATTGCCAGACCAAAGAATGCATGGAACGGTTTAAACTGGAAGATCGGGTGCTCTGTTTGCACAGCAGATGGCGGATCCTTTATGCGGGCCTTGCAAATGGCAGTGTGGTTACATTCAATATAAAGGTTAGTCTGTTTTAATACTGGCACCCAGAAGCCTACTCCAATGCAATTTCCACTTAGTTTTTCTTTCAGTCCTTTCTCTTGAGTAATACATGTATTTGTAACTTAAGTGTTTTGGTATAAATAGTCACTCTTGGTCCTTCTTAATCTTTCTTATCCTTTCTCTGCTATCCTCCAGTTGCTTTTCTCTTAACTGCTCTGGTGCTTTGATTTCATTAATGAGTTTTGAAAGCTGATACATGTATGTACCTGTATGTGTTTTTCTCAATGAATGCTTTTTGCTCTCCTTTTTCTAACTCTGAAGAGAGATTTACTTGGCTTTTCCTTAATAATTACTGTTTTGTTTTGCTTTAAAGCCCAATTTAAGAAGTTACTTCCTTGATTTGGAAACTTAATTCCTAGTTAGTCATAGCAAAGTTTTAATTCTTAAATACCAATTTTTCCACTCCAACAGAACAACAAGCAAGTTGATACCTTTGAATGCCACAGCCCTAGAGCAGTGAGCTGCTTGGCCACAGCTCAGGAAGGAGCACGCAAGCTGTTGGTAGTGGGCTCCTATGACTGCACCATCAGTGTACGAGATGCACGGAATGGGTTGCTTCTCAGAACTCTTGAAGGTCACAGCAAAACTATACTCTGCATGAAGGCAAGTGTCTCCAAAAATGTTTTTTGACAAAGGATCCTTTAGAACTGTGCAGTGGAATTGCCAGATCACAGCCTGAACCAATAATTGAGCACCAAGTGAGAAGGTGTGGGTAATTCAGGGTGCTCAGGTGCAAGCAACGTATCTGATTGACTGGAAGGGGTGGAGTGTGGATCTACCCTGCTCACCCTCATTTAAGGATTAGCAGTTGAGGGAGCAGCATCTCTGTGGATAGAGATTTTGCTCCTCTTGAGCTGTTACTGTCATCATAAGGGGTCAGCCAATTTTCCTTATTACCTGCTATTGCTCTGTATTGTCTGTATCCCATTTGAGGGCACTGTCATTGCTTTCTTTTGCCATACACTGTCATCTTCTTTTTCCTTCTTCATCTAATGATTAGCAGATTGTGATTAGACAATAGATGCTTTTTCTGTTTCAAAAAATAAGAGTGGTTTGATAGGAAAACTGTTCTGCTATGAAAGCTGATGTTTTTGTTTGTAGGAAGCATGTTTGTTTTTTGTTATTAAACAACTTCAGGGAATCTTGAAATGTGAGATCCCCAGAATGAAAGAATGGAGGAAAAGTTGGCAAAAAGATGAAGCTACCTTTCACATACCTTAATTGTAGAAACCTCTCAGGAAACTGGAAAAAGTATCTAGAAAACTATCCTTCAGTAGAAGAATCACTATTTATTCTGAACTAAAATATGCTTTTTGCATAATTTTTTTCCTCAAGTCTAGACTTGAAATTTTTGAGCTGCTGAATGTGGACATAATTTCAGGATACTACTAAAAGGATTCTGTTACTGTTACAGCCAGAGCCAGCTTCCCTTCCAATGAACAGTCTTCAGGGTGGCATTTATCACATTTCAGATTGTATGGCTCTATTCATGTTAAGAAGATTGTTTTAATTTTGTCATTATGAATGACATAAGCCTGCCCATTTCATGGTTACTTTATTGTTTGGCCTGACGTAATGTAGTGTCTGAAGTTATGAGTTGGTGTATATGCTTGTCTGGCTGCTTTGCTCTAACCACAGTCATTTGTAAATAGGGGATGACTGTTCCATACACAGTCCTTGTCTGGGATATGGTTCACTGACAGTGTTTTTTCCCTGTGAACTCTCTGCCCTAGTCCAGCTTGCATGTCAGTATATGTGGTTCCTTCTTGATCCATGGTGGAACTGTTAAGCATCCTTTCTAGACTGATACTTGTTGGGAGCGCTGTCATCTTTAACAAAAGCACACAGCAGATTCAGTAGTAACAGGA
>JAOWBP010002559.1:21152885-21163318 GCA_028571105.1 Tragopan temminckii | reverse complement strand
GGATCTGGAGCTCAGTTGGCCCTGAGAATAGTCTACAGGATGAATTGGCCTGGTGGGCTTCTAATGTCAGTTGTGAAGTATCAAATTATCATTAGGGTAGCTTAATATACTTCCTAGCTCTCAATTAACTTGGTGTGTGCGTTTTTGTACTCGGTTGATTTTTTTTTTTTTTCTGTCAGATACAGGAAATATTATTGTGCAACCTCGATCATGAATCAGAATGTTCTGATCTTTGATCAGAATGTTTCATTTGGTCACTTTCATGTCATTACTTAACAGTGAGTAGAATTAACACTTTTTTTTTGGAAGGTTGTGAATGATCTGGTGTTCAGTGGTTCCAGTGACCAGTCTGTCCATGCCCACAACATTCATGTAAGTCATTCTCTATGAAAAAAAAAGTGTATTTCTGTGTATTTAGCTAAATTTACTCAATGGTCCTTGTGGCTACATAAAGCTACTAGTACTAATAAGCACAGTACCAATTGCAGGATAGATGGGAACACGTATCTAATGATGGAAAGAGGGGAAGTAGATTTCTTATAGTGATGTGCATTTCTGTTGGACTGCAGTGGCTCCCTGTTAACTTAAGCAAAGAAAATGTTCTTGATCATAATCTATAAGTGCTTTTGTAGGAAATAGAAGTCTAATAAAGGATATATCTGTTCTGTGATTGGTGAGGGTTGAAGCTAGCTACTCTAAGTAAAACTAAAACAGTTTTGTTTCACTAAAAATAATAAGCTGCTTGCCTCTTGTTCTTGGCACAGACTGGAGAACTGGTACGGATCTATAAAGGTCATAACCATGCAGTAACGGTTGTGAACATTCTGGGGAAAGTGATGGTAACAGCATGCCTCGATAAATTTGTTCGTGTTTATGAACTACAGGTAAGAGTATAGGTGGTTATTAAAATCTACCTAATGTGTTAATAAATGATTTCAGGAAGTCATCTTTGTGTTTACTGGTCTCTGGCCCACTTGGAATTTGCAGCCGAAATAAGTGAGCTTTAAAAGAGCATAACCTCAACTGTTGTTTAAAAAACTTGAGTTATCCAAGGATAATTGCAGCTCAAAAAAGTGGGAAAATGATTTCATCTTCTTGAAAGATCAAATGCAACAGAAGGAATCACAGAAGTAATGGAAAATAGAGAGCTTTCATTGTGTCTACAAAACTTGTAATCCACTGGGTGGGGTGTTGATTGCTACCCAGGAAATTGGAAGCATTGTTGCTTGTATGTCTATGAAAAATACCGGTTAACTATTGTGCCAATAAATGTCTGTTTCTCTTTCTTTCAAGTCACATGACCGCTTGCAAGTTTATGGAGGCCACTCAGATATGATAATGTGTATGACCATCCATAAGAGCATGGTAACTTCCCTCTTCTCACTGATCTCAAGTAGGAAGTTGTATTTTCCACAAGCGTTTAGACAACTTTATTTTTTCTCAGATAATGAAATGAATTTGTTCTCCAGCTAAGGCAGAGGTATTCACAAATGTCAGTCAAAAAATCAAGTTGTTACAGCGTCTTTGTGGTAATGTAATATTACTGGGTAACTTCTGAAAGAACTTAACTCAAGTGCATATCTTTGTGTAAGTGCACAGATCTATTTCTTCAGGCAAGGTAGAGTTCAGAAACAGTTCTGGATAAATACTTGCATAAAATAGTCATTAAAAGTACTTATCTGCATGACATGTAGGAATTCGTTCGTGAACTTTCAGCTTTTGAAATATGTTAAAGGATCATGGACGTTATCTTTATAAACAGAATTGATCTGTGTATTGAAATACCTATCGCCCAAGCTTCACTTTCATATGAGAGAGATGGAGAACTAAGTGCAGTCAAGCTTTGTCCTTTCAGTCTGAAGCTTGAATAGTCCTGCTGTAGTAATCCATTTTGGGCATTCTGAAATCAAAGAAGCATCCAGATAAGTGGCTTTATTGAAGAGTGAAGGACAGTAATTTTCTGTGGTAGTCAAAAAAGGAAGTTGTAGTCTGTCACCCACAGCAGATAGGCTGTTATATCCTAGTGATGCATTTCGAATAAGCAGAAGGACTTGAAATAAATAAAACCTCCAGCTTGTATGGTTGTCTATATTATTGGTTTTAATAATGTATGACTACAAGAATCTTACATCTAATATATTCTACCCTGAAACCTTCTTCAGAATTTGACTTCATTTTTTCTATTCCCAGCTTTTTTCTTCATAAATACTTCTTTTACAGATCTACACTGGATGCTATGATGGCAGTGTCAGAGCTGTGAGGCTTAATCTGATGCAGAACTATCGTTGCTGGGTAATGAGCAAAACATTTTTGACCTTTCTTTGTTATAGTTTTTATGCTGATTTCTAGAGGTGGTCACTCTTCAACCTTGGGTAGCTTGACCTTTAATGTATTACTGTTCAATCTTTTAAAAATCGCTTTGAGTATATACTGCTAGTTGCATTTCTCATGCTTTGGGGCAAGTCAATGGTAGTATCTTTAAGCTATTTTTCTTTTGGGTGATCTTTAGATAGTGACATGAAATTAGTTAAAAGAATAGGAAAAAAAAAAAACCAACAAAACAATGGCTCTGTCTTTGGAAAGTATAAGTTCTGTAAAGGCGAAGGCCTTTTCTTCCTAAACCCATTCTTGCTAATGATCTAGAATGATGACTAGAAGCAGGAAAAATCTCAAACTTATTACTGAATGAAGAGAGTCCACTGAGAATGTATATGGAATAAGAACATTAAAAAGTTAGAGGAGACATATGTGTGAACAGTCCTTGATGAATACTGTTGAGTTGTAAGAATAAAGGGATTGACTACTTTTTTTTTCCCCTGGGTGATCTTGGGTATGCTTTTTTTTTTCTACCAGTGGCATGGATGTTCGCTGATCTTTGGAGTTGTTGACCACCTGAAACAACACTTGCTAACTGACCACACCAACCCAAATTTTCAGACCTTAAAATGTCGTTGGAAGAACTGTGATGCTTTCTTTACTTCCAGGAAAGGTTCCAAGCAGGTATTTGATTGAAGTAATGTGTTTGTATTTGGTAGTATAGTAGAAAGGCTTAAAAAAAAAAACGACAAAAAACAACTAAAGCCCGCACACCTAAATATGAAGTACATGCTGTCAACACAATTATGGGACTTTTATTGCTCTTAAAAATTATAAATTCTTCTATTCTTACTGAGCCTAGCTGAATATAGTTAAACCATACAAGGCTAACAGAGTTCAACTTGTGACAGCTGTGTAACTTGAGATATGGTAAATTTAAAATAGTTTGGTTTAAAATCTTATATGGAAGTGGTAGAATTCTTGAAATGCCACAAGAAATTCTGGTAACTATACTCAAGATGTTAAGTTTTTGTGGTATAATCTAATGTTTAAGATGAACAAATATCAGTTTGAAATGTTTTTTATTCATCTGTACACACAATTTCTGTGGATACTGTTGCTGTTTACTCTTTGCCTGAGACTGGTTTTGGTAACAGTCCATGTAATTGTAACATTCTGTATTAATGCTAGCACAGATGTGAAAACTGAAGAAGGCTTGGGAGTTGGCGTCTAGCTTGATCAAGTGATGCGGAAAGAGTTAGGAGGGTTAGGAATGTTGTGACACTTAGGCTGATATGTAAAATCCGTGCTTTACTCTATGGCAATGTACCGTGCCTCCCTGTTGAATACTTTTGATAATACGCAATAGAAGGATGTTTCTTTTAGAACTGAAAAACAGAAGTAGAGTCCTTAATTTCAGTTTAAGCACTTTCTTTGGATATAATGCATTTACTTGGTATGGCTTCCCTATCAGAAAGGAAGCTGTTCTATTTTCTTTGAATCATATAGTGCACAAGACTTTACGTAAATTATAATAGCTTTGTATTTTTAGAAAGGCTTATGCCAAAAATTTATTTTATCCAGAGTGTCACCCTTACTGAGGTTTATAGAATCTTTTAGTTTTTTGTCATTTTTTTTTCACTGACTTCTTTGTTTCTTTTCTAGGATGCTGTGGGACACATTGAAAGACATGCTGAGGATGACAGCAGGGTTGACTCATGAAACTTTTCACCTCCCACATTGGGAAGTTAATTTTATGTCAAGATAATTCCAAATAACATCAGTTTCTTACTCCAGTCTTTTCTCTTGTTTTTACCACTTGGAATGCGAAAAGAAAGTGGGGCTGAAAAGCTTTGCTACAGAGCTGCAGGTTATGTTGCATGCTGTAGACATGAGACTGGTCATTTAAGAAGTGGCCCAAATGTAAGATTCTTGCAAGTTTTCAATTCATTGACAAATAAGAATATTTCCCCCCTCGTCTGCCTTCTTTTATGAAGTATGTTCTTGAGAATGTTAGGGAAGTGCAGAGGGGTGTTGAGAAGTTAGATGACGATGGGTGCTGGTGTTTACACACTCAGCTTGAAACCTGTTAAGTGTCTAACTAAAATATAACTGTTTTTGTTATATCTATTTTTGCTGATTTTAATAAAAATCTGCAAACCAGAACATCAAAAAATCTGACAGTGTATCCAGAATACATATTGGCTTTCTTCATAAAAAGAAATGGTATTTTACGGAGAACTGGAATGAGTTTTTTAATGTTAACTGTAATTTATATCTTAATCTTTGTCTAAAAATTTCTATAATTGCCACAATATATATATGGTGACAGACTACCCTAAATATTACACCTCCTGAGGTGTTTTGGTGTTTTATTTGGAGGAAAGCGTCCTTTGACAGGTATGCGAGCCGCAGCAGAACAGCTCTGCTCTCATGCCTTTCAATCTTAGTCTCTTATAGGTCCTAATGTGCAGGAAGGGAGAAACCAGTATCAGCTTTTGTTTCTCAGTGTAACCACTATTGTTGTGATACATCACCAGAGTTGGATTCCTTATTTGATTTGGAATTCCATAATCCTGTATCTTTATTACAAAGCAAACAAATAGAAGTTCAAAGTCACTATGGATCTAAGTTCTACTTTAATGTTTTGTTTCTGTTGTGAACTGGCTTAATTTGCTTGGGCTGTATTAAGTTCACAAAAAGTCAACAGGATTCTATCATTCTATGATTTTTAAGTCCAAAATTCTCGAGCAGAAGCTGGGGATACAAAATGCACATTTAATGGAAAAAAAAATAAACAACACACTATCTTGTATCCAGAAATGTATGTAATGGACACAGGGAGCCAGTGCAAAGTGGAAGAGTGTCTTTACTTGTGCAGGTCCCTCTGCTGCTGTCTCCTGGGGTTGCAGACTTTACCTCATTTTTCTGTTGTGTTCAGTGAAATTGAATGTTTGCATTCATGATGCTTTTTAAATAACAAGATGAATCTGGTGAAGAACTCTCGTAAACAATGACACTAATCTGCCAAGGACCTTTTTGTTCATGTTTGACTAGCCTTCTGCTTAATTAAAGAAAAGCAGATGTTTCCTTAAACTGTAACAGAAGATAAAGATATTCCAGTGTCAAAACTGAATGACTTATAAACATATCCAGTGCTTTTCAAACTGAATGTACTGCTTTCAGTGGACATCTCCTTAACCATCCTTTCAAGACTTCATATGCTATCCATAGACCAAATGTATTTTATAGCCTCATTCTTTGACTGCAACAAAATCTTTTTAGGCCAAGACTGACTGAAGGAGGCCCGTGGATGTTCAGCTCTGCTATCAAGTCAAGAAACTTCAGGGCCTTCTCTGAAGCGCACAATTTTAATATTGTGTTGTTGCACAAGCATAATTCCTCTGTATTTGCTTGGCATTGATGTTTTTTTTCTTGAGAAAGACAGGAATAAAATAGGGACGATGTACAATAGAATCCTACTTCAAACATGGGAATTCTTGAGGTTCCAGTGCTTTTGTAGTTCTTTGGGTGATTTTTTTGGAGGTGTTTTTTTGTTGCTGTTTGTTTTTATTGTTTTAAGATGTTTGTAGACAGAAATAAAAGCAATATGTGACTTAGACTCAAGGCAGCTTTGAGAGTTTTGTGGTTTTTTTTTTTTTGAAGGGTGGGAATGCATTGTTTTCTGTGTTATTGCTCTGGAATCTAAGTGTTTGAGATTTTTTTTTGGTGGTTTTTTATAAGTAGAGGGCTTCATACGACTTAAACTATTTCTACCATTATTGATATTGAAGAGATTTTTTTGAACCACAGTGAGGTAGATGTAGAAGTGTGGAAGGAAACAATGTTGACTTTTTGAGCTATTCTTCAATCAAGTTGTGATTGGAGTGATGGTGTGGAGCTCTGTGTTCTGAGGACAAGCATGTGGAGTGCTTCTATCACTAAACATTATGTGTGAAAGTAGATTTTGATACTTGGTGATTCTTATCCTCTCAGCTGATGACTTTGTTTTCAGGAACATGCGGAGATCTTTCTCACTAAATGTTGCAACAAAGACAGTTATTACACTTTATCTGCATTCCTGGTTAGTTTTTGTGTTGATCTTTTCTAGATGGTGTGAAAGGAGGCTTCCTTTTCTTGTAGTCAGTGATATTTCCTTCTCTGTTCTTAAAAACAGTCTGATCCAAAATTTTGGTCTTCTGAAGTCCAGCTTTAGCAGTGGGTGTCTTTTGCTACTTCATAGGTTGTTGCAGATCCATTCTCAGAATCTTAAAATGGGCAAGAGACAGGAAAATAGCAGAGCTGCACAAGTGCTTATCAATTTTGCTTTGTATTTGTAAAAAAAAAAAAGTATGTATATTACTCAAGGGCTCAGAGGAAATATTGTGCTGCTTTGTCATGAGGTTATCTTAACAGGATTTGCTGTGAAGCTGTCATGCAGGTATGAAATTCCACATACTTCCTTGGACTTCTGTGGGGAATGCAGCTTCCGTTAATGGCTGTTCGTTTCCTCCTCATGTGTTGCAGAAGAGCAATGGTAAATTGGTGTGTTAGATTGGCAGCCATTGATGAGATCCTCTTCAGGTTTGCAAGTGGGGGTTCTGACTTGTGATATACCTCTGGTCAGAGGGTGAAGTAGTCTCAGGAAGGGGACTGTTTGTGAAACATGAGTGGGGTAATTTTTCTGTGAGAAGCAGCGCTACGCATCTGAAGCCTGTGTTCAGGACTGTTTTTGTTTTGGGTTTGGTTTTTATGCAACTAAGGAGTCATGGGTGTGGAAGAGTGAGTGAAGTGAGGGTTGATTTTTACGGTTAGCTGTTCTATTTCATTAGTCAAATGTTAGATATGAGCTCTGGACTTGCTGAATGCTGACTGAACATGGCAGTCCCTTTTGGGGTGGAAGCCACCATTTTCTTAACAGTACTGATGCTGCTTATTCAGCTGTGAGTCCTCAATGGGCATGAAGTGCTCAGAGCTATTGTATGTAGTCTTTTGTAATATGGAGAATGGGAGAGGCTTTACTGAAACCGGTTACATATCATTCTTTTCAAAAGTGGGGGGAATGTGTTGTGGTGTGCTTATATTAAGCCCTACCCAAGCTCAAAAAGAAGAGTGCAAGTAGCATAAAATAATCACTTTAAAGTTCAAGTGTGCCATGAAGCTTAACTTTATCTGACATGCTCACATGTGTTGAATCAAAAAAACAGTGCTAAGACTGGTCTGTATTATTTGCTCCATTTTCCTTCAAATCAAAGGAACAATAACAGCTGACAGTACAGCACTGCATGGCCTAGTGCTGTTGCTTCCCTGCCTGGAAGGGACCAGAGGGAAAACTTGCATCTGTTGGTATGAAGATGCATTTTATACCCCAGCTTCTGATTGCCTTGATTAAGGTGTGTGGGTTGTGGACCTTCCAAGCAGTTCAGCTCTGTGCTGAAGGAGTGCAGGTCTTATTGCACACTTACAAACCATGTAGTTGTGCTAAATCATGGTAAACAATGACTGAAAGCTCACAATAAACTGTAGGTTCCCAGAAACAAAAGCATGGTGCTGGAAAGATTCTTTTTCCTTCTTTTACTTTAAAAAAAAAAAAAAGTGTAGGTCCGGATAAATCTTGGTTTTCAGGCTTTTATGGTACTATCATTCAAACATAGTCTTAAGTTGTCCAGAATTGCAGAATATATGAGGATGGATAAGGAAACAGTATCAGCTGCTAATTGTAAAATATTTAATGGTGAAAGTAAAGAGCAAACTGTGTAGGTATATATTCTGTCATATGCACCTGCCAGCTTCTCAAATTTCATTTTGCTGCAAATATTAAAAAGTTTTTAAAGTGGAATAAAACAACATGGTTGAGTAATGACTTAAGCTATGTAGAACACTTGCACAGATCGACCTTGCTTTTCCTCTTTCATTTTGGTACAAAGCTGAGTGTAATAATGAAACTTTACACAGCCAAAAAATGAAAAGAAAATAAAAATAAAAGTTCTTTATATTGTTTATGGTTTGTCAGTCTGATTCTTCTTTGTTTGGAATAGAAAGATTCTTTCACTGGGTTCAGTACAACATGACATTCCCTTTGTGGCTGGACGAAGTCAGCCAGGCTGTGCTGGAGCTGTGTGTATTTTAAGCTGCAGTGGCCGAGCTCCAGTGCTGACAGAGAGGGCTGTTGCAATTTTCTGCTTGCAGGGTGCAGGAATCTAAGATGTAATAGTTCAGCAGGGAAGATGGAAACCATCCACCCAAGGCCTACAAGAGGATGCACTGAGACAGCCATGGCTTGTTGCAAAGGGAGGTTCTCTAGACCTTTTGGTTATCACTCATTGGGAAATTTAGGGCCAGTCTTGCCAGTCAAAAAATCCAGATCTTTCTGGCTGATACTTTGTTTTTCTGTGAAGACCCCAACCAAGAGCATCTGCCTTGTTTTTGTATGGAAAATAACAGCTTAGTGGAGATAATGCATGTCTGGAACCTGGGGTTCCTAGTATTCCAGTCATCATGGAGACTTAAGTTGGGTTAAAACAAAAGCTGAGTTTAAAGGATAAGTCATTACATGAACTATGATTTTCTTACTCTTTCAGAGGAAGTTACAGTGCAAGACAATAATATTAAGAACTCAGTAGTCAAAAGGTTTATCTATTTCTTAGTGATCCCTCAGATAAATGTATGAATTATCAGAATAATGCTGGGTTGTCTTTGTAGTTTTGCTTTACTGTAGCAGATTGCTTTCTGCTGCTGCTTTTTAGCCCTGTTGTCCACTGTTGCCTTGTGATCACATGTATGAGACAGTGGCTTTCCTCTCAGACGAAGTTCTCCTGATGGAGTCTGGCATTCATGCACTCTCTGTGCACATGCTGTTTTTCTATCCATTTTTCTGCTGATCTCTGACCAGTTCTGAAAGCCCATCAAGCTCACATTTTACAGTGCATTCAAAGTAAACCAGTAAGTGTCTGAGGTCTTAAGCTGATTTTGTGCTTGTGATAAAACTACACCAGCTGCTGTAGATCCAGAAGAATGATGGGACTGCTCTGTTTGTGTTGGGATCTGGGCAATTCTGAGATAAAAAAAAAAAAGAACCCAGAAACTGTTAGTTAAGAAAAATAGGACCCTGAAGACAAATAAGTGTGTGTAGCTAATATATATTTGTACATGTATAGTTAATACATTCTTTATATATTTTTTCTTTCTTGAACTGCTTCTTTGAAAGTGGAAAACCCCTTTCTCAATGTTGCAGAGAATGAGGTTACAATTTTAAAAAAAACAAACACCAAAAAAACCACTTTAAAACCATGGCAGCATGGAGATACTAAAAATGAGAGCAAGTAGCTTGGTTCTGCTGCTTCTACTGAGGCATCAGCAAGGCATACTCAGACACTGCAGGCAGTCTTCTGTGCCTGGTGCCCACTTTTCCAACACAGCAGCATCAACCCACAAAGCTACAGCTGTAATGACATATGTGATTATGACTCATTAATGTAATTAGCACAATCTCTGTGAAATAGTCAACAGTATGCAAAGGCTGAAATGGTAGTGGCAACATCAGAACAGAGTTAATGACTAATTACAAGGTGGTAGGAGACACCTCTGACTTCCACAGTTCAGATCTAGACCCAGTTTTGCCTGACCTGTACTGATGGCGCTTCAGTTGTCAGTATAAACAGAGTTACGATGATGTGTGCTCTGTATCTTTAACATGCAAGAAAAACCTAAATGCAGTCATCAATAAATTAATCCTCATGGTTGAATGTAAATGTCCTGGAGATATTACAGAAGTAGGTACAGAAAGTAAGCACTGCTTTGCTTGCTGCAGCATGGCTGTCTCTTCATTCTTTCACGCGCGTTTTATCTTGGTGAGCGAAGCATGTATCTTGCAAAATGCTCATTTGTAATTGGGGACGGATTGAGTTCATTACTTTAAAACAGCAATCTGGAACAGGTCCTTGATGAAGGCTCTCTTTGATGTTAGGCGTACATGGTGAGCTGCAGCCACTAAGAGAAGGAATTAAAGATCAGGCCAACTTGAATGTGTGAGACAGTGCTGGGAATTAATAATGAAGTACTGGGGTGTCGTGTTAGAAATACTGGCATAAAGCAGCTTACCTCCAGGACATTGAGTT
>JAOWBP010002559.1:21131295-21152785 GCA_028571105.1 Tragopan temminckii | reverse complement strand
ATGAGTTTTATGATTCCATCTCCATCTTTATCGAAGGCATGGAATGCCCCTAATTCAATGACAAAAAAATACGTGGGATAAATGATCGTGCAAGCAAAGTGTAAGGATAATCCCATGCAGCAAATCAAATCGTGTTCCCGCTGTGTTATCCAAACTTGTACACATGTTTACTTTTTTGATCAGCAAGTATTTCTGCTATGCTTTTTCATAAAGGGGATACATAATGGCTTATTATTTCTTGTATTTGTATGGGATGGCTGTCATAGCTTAGCACATATCTTACATTATTAAAACTATACGTAGGCAATAGTGCTAGGTATAATAAACTCTCCTTTAAATATCAGTGTGTGTTTTGGGGCAGGGAAGGGAACAAGGCTGTAAAATGAAGGCAGCCACTCACTGAACATAGCATCCAGTCTCACAAAGCAGCAGATGAAGCTGTCAAAGTCGATGTTCATGTTCTTGTCAGCGTAGCGCATCGTGATGATGTCATAGAGCTGGTTGTTCAGCCGAAACCCTGCAGGGGGGGCCAGAAATGGGTTTGATTGTTCCTTATACAACAATAAAGAATCCACAGCTTAAATGAGAGCAAGTAGGTAATTTTGGTGGGTAGACTGCATCATTAAAAGTTAACCTGCATACAGCTGGGCTCCCTGATGCACATCCCGTGTGCTCTTAGTGCAGTTGCACAAACATTGCACAAACTCTGCTCAAATTAAAAGGGGTAAAACTAGGCAAGTGTGAGCACTGACTTAGTACTTCTTTGATTTTGATCATTTGTGAGACTGAGATATATATGAGAACCTTTGCTGGAGGAAAAAATTTTTTTTAAATTTCTCTAGGGCCCCTCCTTAAAAGGCTGGGTTGTATTCCTGACCTCACCCTTTGATGCATCAACCAAAATAAGGTTTATTTGGCTGCTGGGCATTGGACACTGGGGGAATTACCTGCATCTTTGACTGCATTACGCATCTCATAGCTGTTAATGGTTCCTGAATGGTCAGCATCATAATGCTTGAAGATTTTCTGCAAAAAGGAAGTACACAGCAGAAATTAAAGCTTATACTTTTGTAGGACATGCCTGCTGATGTGAGTGCTACCCTGCAGCACCTGAAGGCTTTGCCATTTGCCTTATATCACTGTGGCTGCTGTTCAGCAGTCTGTACTGTTCACACACAGCTCCCCTCACTCCTGACACGTGAGTTAGATCTGTGCTGAGAGAAGAAAAAATTCTTCCCCCGGAGACCCTCCTCATTTGACTTGAGTTTATGCTGTTAATCCTCTCTCTTAATTGCCCTAATTAAGCTAATTGCAGTGCCTGGCTCTATTTCCCATCCTCCTCCTCCATTTTGTGTGCCTCCCCCCTTCTCAGGGAGATCCCCTCACATGAATGCTGTAGCTCTAGATGTTTGCTTAGGCTAAGAAAAGGCTGAAGGAAGACGTTAGTCTTCATCTTAAAAACTGGTTTGCAATTCTGGGAGCTTTTTTGGTTGTAGGGTACATAATAAGGTCTGGTTTCCCTGCACAAGCTTTTGCACTGAGCTATGAAGAGCAGCATTACCTGCCAGCTTTTGATCTTGTCCCAGAGGTGTCGAAACTCATCAAAGTTGATCTTCCCTGAGCCGTCTGTCTGCGATGCAAGCATTCAGGTAAAAAACCCATTATTTTAAATGGAAAACTAATTATTTCTATGGATGAGGGGGGGTGAGTGTGAAACCCAGCTTAGGATTTTTCATTTAGAGAGGGCTGAATGGCACAGTAAAGTGTTTGTGAGCACTTTGGTTATTAAGAGTGTTATTTTGTTTTGGGATTGTGAAGCACTATTTCCTTGTGTAGTAATAAACTACTAATACAGGTAGGAGGCTTGCTCCTGGAGCTGTTATAATGTACATAAAGCAGGGTGTTTTAGTGGCTTTTTCCAAGTGCCCCCACTGGTGAAGTTCCCCCAGAACTGCTTAAGACAAATGAGCTCTGTCTTGGAGTGAAGCTTTTTCTGCCTTGCTGAAATGAATTGAGAATCAAGCAAAATGTTGACTAAAATTTACTGAACTGTGTTCAGCCTCCAGCCGTTATGGTTCTAGGCTGTAATTGTAAGTTTGGTCTGGTCAGGTTTGAATGTGCCTATGTTCCCTCAAAATCATATGTTGTGGAAGCATATGGAAACACGTTTTCCCACTCAGGTAGGAAAACTGAGCGATGCTGTATTGGAGGTAATGCCACGTGATGCCTTGCAGTGTGTTTTATTGTACTTGCTCTGAGACAGTTACTATATGCTAAGTGCTAAGCACAGGTGGAATGTGTGATGTGTTGAAAACGTAAAGACAAGAGAAAGACACTGAATTTGTTGGCAAGAACTGTAGTTCTGTTGAGATGACTTAAAGAAATGGTATCATACTTACTCCATAGATCTGTGTTCTGAGATATTTTCATCTGCAGCTATGCTAACATTGAGATGACTGCAGTTAATACGTGCCACCCTGGAATGCTGGGTTATCTGACAGCAGCCTGTAACACACTGGTCTGCTTTCCAGCTTACTAAAAACAATTTGTGTGTGTGGTCAGGGAGTAAAACTCATGTGGAGCAGTGTGCTGTCAGGCACTCCTCTTTCACTGGCAAAGGATACATCCATCAAAGCGATCATGCTGCGACAGGATTCTAGTTCAAATCCTTCTGTTTTTAGGTCCTTATCTGAAATAAATGATACAAAATACCATGTAAGTCAGCAATTGCTTCTTCCTCTTAGGTAGGACTCTGAGTACTCAGAGTATAAGCCAAACTGACTTAATTCATCCCGTGAGGTATAAGTGAGAAAAAATATCTGTAAAGGCTCTAAGTAACAGTATTGCTTGTGTATCATAGGTGAGTTATGACCTGCTATCTACAATAAAAGCCTTTGGAAAACTCTAAATCAATTTCCAAGCCTAGGGTTTGTAGGCTAAAAGAACTGCTAAATGGGAAAGTTCCTCCCCTGTATTAGGACTTGTTTAAAGGGACTTTGCAGTCTGCTAGAAATGTTGTATTAACCTGCGTGGTGCTTCCAGTGAACTTTTGCTTATTTCTGTATTATCCATATGTGATCACTCATAGAGACCATCTCTATGAAAAGTTTTCTAGCTAAAGTCTGCAGAAGTGAAAGTAGAAAATCTGTGAATTTGAAACCATAAATAATTTTGAGAATGTTGCTCGGGGTGAAGGGGTATGTTATATCATAGCTGCCTTTGTCTGGGGTTACTGAAAAGCACATTCAAACTCACGTTTTTTAACAACATTGTTGAGAACATTCCTGAGTTCTTCGGCATTGATCTCCATGTCCTGGTGGGAAACATGGGGACGGTACAGTTAATTGCAACATTCCTTATTATGAAAATCATTATATGAATGGATATGCTAAAAGCATGAAGTCTCTGGTCACTTTTCATCATGGCGTGGGATCCAAAATAGAGAGCTTTCTATCTTTGTATAATCTTTCTTGAGGCCACAGCTACACCTTCAGTGTGAAGTAAATCTAAAGTGATTGCATGGTATTTACTAAAAAAACATCTGGGAGAACAGGCAGCAATTCCAAGCCAAAGTATAAGCAAAATGCGAAAATCTCTACAACTCTTCTGCAGCCTCTTGGTTTATGCAGTTTTGATCTGTTCTGATTTCTTTAATTCAACGTGCAAACATGTCTGAATACATACATGTATCTATGCATTACTTATACATACTATGCAATACTGATTAAGAAATCATTGATAGCTTCACATAGTAGTGATAGAAGTAAGTGCCTGAATTTAAATAAGACTCCTTTGCACGCAGTGAAAATAAGTTGCATATGCATTTGGGCATAGCTGTGTGCTTAACTGAATTTCCATTTGATTTTGCTTAACTTCAGCTCCCAGAGGAAATTTGGTGAAGGAAAACTTAAGTTTTCCATGTTTTGAATCTGTGAAGAAGTTGGATTAGGTGCTGCTGTAGCTTAGCTGCTCTGTGGAGGTAGGGATTGGTCGTATACTCACATCCCCTGCAATCTGTCGGAAAATATTCCTGAACTGTGTTTCCTCTTCACTCTTCTCGTGAGCTTTTGTTGAAGAACGCTGGAAAGATACAAGCAAAGAACACATGCAACGTTAGCTTTGCAGGAAAATGAAGGGATCTGGGTGGTTCACCCCCTTCACACAAATAAGCCTCTTAGTGATAGTGGAACTCTTCAGAGAAACAAGTTATTCTCATGGACTTCTCCCCTTTTTTTCATTAAATGCACTCCTTAATGAACCTGCTGCATTGTTACCATCCCCTCATTGTTCTCATAAGTCTTGAAACAAATCTAAATGATTACTTTCACCAATGGATCTTTGCATTCTGATTTTTTTTTATTTTTTTTATTTTTTATTTTTTCATTTCAAAACACTGCAAAGGAGAAATCTGGAGCAGAAGAGGAAAACATGCTCCATAGCTATACTCTAGCCTAAGAACTGCTCAGATGGGCTCGGTGGCTTTGGAGCATTTTGCAGTGTGGGAGGCCCTGTTCTGGAGACTGTAATACTGCATTAGATAGCCTCACTGTTATCATTTCCATCTTTCTCAGACACATGCAGAGAGCAAGCCTCAACTCTCAGACTGTTAAGTATCATAAGGACACTCCTTTGTCCCATTCCTGCTCTCTCCAACTGCCATTTTAATGCTGGCCAGACCAAGCTCTATCCCCCCCCTTGCCAGTTGCTGGAGAACCTTTTTCTCATCTACGTAGGTTTTTTCACCATCTTTGCCAGCATCTTCATCTGTTGTCAGCTCCTTATTGCTGTTTGCTCTGTCAGAAACAAAGATGATAGGCTAGAAGAAGAAGGAAGAGAGCAGAAGAGAAGTAGAAATTACACAAGAAATAGTGTTAGGGAAAGTATCTGGGGCCATCCATTCTGTGGCAAAGCACATGCAGCCAGACCTGGGAATGCAAAATAAAAGAAAAGAGGAATTTCTCAGGTTACTACTATCCTCATGCTAAAAAAGAAATCTGCAGAGCTTGTGTAGGAGCTTGTTAATTATATGAGGCATGTGTTAGTTTTCTATTAATTGCTGAGGCATTCAACTGTAAGGAGACGCACGCAGTTGTTCTGTTTTAGTATATTTAAAGCAGGGAAAACTACTATCAGATGTGAATGTGTTATTCTGGAGAAATAACTGCAATTGACCAGTCTTGAGATTAAAGTGTTACATTTTCAAAGTCCTTGTAAGAAACAGAGATCGCTCTTTTATGTGGCGCTCTGATTTATGAAGTTTCATGGATTACTTTGGGTATATATGAAAGAGGAATGCAAATTAGAGTCAACCACTCTCCTCTTCAAAATCTCTCCCCTGTGGGCCTTTTTGTACCCTTCCTCTGGCCGATAATTTTCCTTGTAACCTCAGAGTATCTTTCTTTTCTTTGCTAAATGTGTTGCGTAGACTCAAAAGGGCGATCCTGGACTCTGGTGAGCAGAAACTGCAGGAAGGAGGAGTAGCTGCATTGGGCAGTGGAGGGTGTGTGTCTGGAGGAGATGAGATTCTCACTGGCAAAGGTTCAGGATGCCTGTGGAGGGTCAGACAGGCAGGATACTTAAACTTAAAGGATCAAGCTCGTAAAACTGAAAGGTTTATGCTTTTGCCTCCCACTTAAGAAAGAGAAATATCTGATGCTATAGCTGTACTTCATTAGATTTTTGTATAGGAGGACAAAATCATTGCTGCCTCAAAATGGTCTCTTGTCTCCAGTGTTCTTTATTAACTAGATCAGCTTCCAGAAGCAGAGAAATCACTAATGGTAGCAAGCAACTCCTGCTGCATGCACTGCACATGCATCTTGCCTTTTGACACTCAGCACGTTGCACAGGTACTCACCTTGCCTTTTTTCTTCTTCTATACAAACAGAAACAAAATAAGAATGAAGTGTTTTTAAAAAGAGTTATGGATTGTACCAGATCACATTATTAAATAGCAATGTTTCATTTTTTTCTTTCACTTTCTCACATTTGTTTTTCCCATTCCTATAGTCATACTTTTTTTCTTCAATTTTATATATTCACATAGATTTCAAATCTCAAAAAAAAAAAAAAAAAAGGGGGGGGGGGGCAGGGAGGGGAATGAAGCCATGAAGAAACTGCATGTTAAAATTGCAGAAGCCATATCAAATTTTCAGTCCATCTAATGGATGGCTTTGTCTGCTTGAATAAAATCCATTATCCCTAACTACTCCTTTTATTTTTCCCAACTAATCAGTGCAGTGTAGATTGGACTTCTGTGCCCACGTATCCATGGCAATTAAATTCCATCAGATCTAGGCAGAAATTTTGGTATCATAACAGCAAATGGAAGGCGAAGGCTTCTGAACAAGGTTGGATGGAGCTCAGTTTCGTGCAAGAGCATTCTGTTTTTTTCAAGACTGGCTGTATTGTATGCTCCAATTTATTCCCACACAGATGTGGTATGCTCTGGTTTATTTCCATACAGATGTGTAAAAACCCCAGGCTAAAGAGTTAATTTGTCATGGATGCTAGTTTGAGTCACAATACTATTAGAATCCTTTTTCAGAAAGTTCATACTTCAAAATAAGGCACTCTTTTTCTTAACTAGATGAGCTGCCAGGCTCACAGACAGAAAACACCCCGAAGGATGGAGCTAAGCCTCCACCAGGGCGTGAATACTCTCAACTGATGGAAGCAAAGGCAATGCTTGGCATGAGGCTTCTTTATGCGAAGAACAAGTTTCAAACCTGGCAAAAGATTCTGGTCTATCCAAACCAAAAAGTAGCATATATAAATTCAAGTGTTAATAGGAATATCTTGATGAGAAAATGTGGGAATTTGTTAAAGGAGCTGTCGTGTGGCTGCAAATGGTTTCCTGCTATGGGTTTCCCTAAATGTGACACTCCTCCCCTCTGTTCCCACACAGAAGAGGACAGGATGGTACTCACCGATGGGCGATCTGCCTCAATCATGTTTTCAACTTCCCTAGAAGAAAGCAGAAAGTAAATAAATCAGGAAGGAGTCTGTTTCCAACACTGTTTCTTTCTGTATGTGGTTTGTAAGTAGGCAGTGGTGTGGGCTTCCAGGCATTACAGCTCAGACTCTGGTTGTAGTTTTTCAGAGTTTGAGCTGAGCATCCTGAGTACTGCTTCCAAGAAGACTGCTGCTAGCTTTATTCTTTTTATAGCCACAGCATCACTAAATCTTGACGGGGGAGCAAACCAGAAGTTTTTTGGCTAAGCAAAGAGATACTAGCTGCAATTTGAGCTTTGGGAAGCTACTTAGCAGGATGCAAAAGAAATAATGCCTATTTCTGGATTTTGTTCATGACCAAAATTAGATCTGTCTCAGTGGTCTATCTGACAAAAACTTTCATATGGGATATAGCAGTGGCATATAGCATTAAATAACAAACTTGTTGGTTTTCATTATAAAAACAGCAGAAATTATGTTCACAAAGGATATCCTGCCAGTAGTCTCCAGCGTCTCCAATGGAAATTCAAAACAGGTTTTTGTTACACTACAAGGTAATACTGGGGATATGAGTTTGCATCTTGGAGTTCCTAACGGGATTAAGGAAATTAAGAGTAGAGTGTTGCAAGCAGGGAACACAACTATAACAGAGTAGTGAGCTCAGTTCCCCCTTTAGAGCCAGATGAAAGATCTGCAACTTACTCTGAAAGACTTCTTTTCTCTGAGAAAACCCTCAGGATGAATTCTCCCTCCTGGTGGGGTTCGTATGTGGATGGGATGATAACATACTCGCTGGGAGGCAGCCGGAAGCGCTCAGAGATTTCTCGCATGTTGATATAGGTCTTACTTCTAGCTTTGGAAGCATTGTAGAGGAAAAAATCCTTTTGCAAATGGTGCTTAGTACCGTGCATCTGCAGAACAATTGAGTCAATTGATCTTCAAGGAAGTCTTACCTGTTCCCCAGGTGGCTTGTCATGCAGGCAGCAGTGGGACAGAAAACACAAATGAAGCAGTGGAAGCTTAGCAAGCAGGGATTTGATGGGGGCTGCTAGCTTGTTACCAGTTACAGAGTCTGTCATCTTTATAAGCTGCTGCTAGCTGGGTTTAGTTGGCTTCTGAGAGTTGCCCAGCATCCCACATGGAGACTGCTGGCTGGCTGTTCTGCTGCATCCATGATTTTATCTGTATTGTTGGATGCTAATGGCATGTAACCAAAGTTCAGTTATTTTCTTTGAAGGTGGTATGCCAAGGAATGGTATGTGCAGGCTCCTATGTACTACATGGTAAAGTGAAGGTGTTTTCAGTGGTAACTCACCTGGAAAAATATGAATTCTGTATCTACCAAAAAGACACTGCATTCATTTAAATATGAAAAATAAGTCAGTGATTGTGGACTAAGAACAAGTGCTTGCGGTTGCTTTCTACAGAAATAACTGTCTGTAAAACAGGTTTGCAAACACAACAATTCAGATGGTCATCTTTTTGTTTTCCAGTGAATGCTTTTATGCGAACTCACTTGCAAACTTGTGGTACCAGTGATTCAGCTATTGGCAGGCTCAGAAAAATTCAGTCTGTGTACTTCTAATATGTTTTCTTCAGTGGCTGAAAATACCATTTGTTAACAAACAAACAAAGAAGTCTGATGCTGTAGAGCAAACTCTAGGGCTGCAGGATATAAGTTGCTGGCATTTTTTGTAGGAGGAAACAGGAGTGCTTTAGGGGTCTTTGTGGGGTGTGCTTAAAGTGCTAGCTGACACTTCTTCCTGTAGACCAGGTTCACTATGGGACAGTGAAAGCAGTGGCCAGCTCACATACAGAACAGAAAAGGACCGAATGCAGGTAAAAACAGAGTACAAGTGAGAATTTAAAATGACTCAGAAAATGTTATGAAACACTCAAAGCATAATGGTTAGCAGTTTCACTTCTGTAACGTCCCTGAAAACAAACTTGTATAGACAGTTTCCCACTGACTTACAGACAGGAGCAACAGTGACACTAGCTGTGAGCATACACCAAGTTGTCAGTCTGTCCCCATTCAGCTCATACCTCTTTGGGTACCTTAGGGAGTAACAAAGAGAAGAAACAGAAGTTCTAGGTGAGTCTGCTTATAAATCTAACAGAAGGGATTTCTGGGGTTGCAGCTAGTCATTAAATTACTTCAATTTATATAAGTTTTCTAAGAAAATTCCCCCTTCCTTTCCAGATTTCTTGTGACCTACACAAGATCCATTGAGATTTGAACCAAATATTTTTGTGCAAAGGGCTGAGTAAATTGACTTCTACCTGAACAGAGGTTGATCACTACTTTTGTGTCTTGACTGTTTCCCTTTTACATGGTTCTGCCAATTAGATATTTAGTTTCAGCACGGATTAAGGAAGTGTGGAGACTGAAGTAGATATGGGGAAGAATATGCTAAAATCTTACGTAAAATCACCATAAAATCCTATTAAGTGCGTTACTTACAGGTGATATAAACCCTGAGTTTACTGTGGGCTAAATGGTACTAAAGCTTTGAATTTTTTTCCTCTCTTCCACATTTCCTTGCAAAGGAGAAACTGCAATTCATGCAGTCGGGATGAACAGTTCAATGACTCCCTTGGTAAACATGTACTGTAAGGGCTGGGAACCTGGCACTAAGAACTAGGTCTAGAACTGGTACCTCATAGATGGCAAAGCCAATGGTGTAGAGGTTGGCTCCCAGCTTGCGTTCTTTCCTCCTGTTTTTCTGCATCAGTGCTACCAGGAAGCTGCAGATAACCTCTTCATCTTCGGGATCATCATCTTCCTCTAGGAGCTTCAAGCGATACTGGGGATTGGTCCAAAATGTATCTGTGAAATGTCACCAACAACCCAAAGCAAACATATAAATCTTCAGTTTTCTAACAATACTCTTGACCAAAGAGAACTTTTACTATTCCCTGTCTGTAGTTCCTAAGGGAAAGGATAAAGCTGGGCTTTTATTTTTATATATATAATGTATATATTTTAATGTGTTTGGGTGTCTATATCGTTCTAACAACAGTACAGCAAAGGATTTAAAGTGAAGAACTAGCACTGATTAAACTTTCAGAGAACCTAAACATGGCAGAACTTATCAGAGAATTTCCAAAGCTAAATCTAGCTGATAGAATGAAATTGATATCTCTTACCTGCAATGCAAAGTATTCAAACAATAATTTATCTTTCCAAGGTTTGCCTTCTGGGCTTGTGAGGCACTGTCACAAACACAGTGACAGAAGATAACTAGATAGAAAATCATGTGACTCATCCATTGAGGAATCAAAGCTTTCTTGTGGCTGAGCATTGATCAGGCTGTAGTGTGATTTAGCTTATGGGATGCAGTATAGTCGCCATCAGAGAGGTGGTATCTCTTGAGACTCATTGCTCACCTGGATAATTGCGGCACCCTCCAGCTGAGCAGCCTCTCACCCAGCGTCCTTCGTTGACTGACACAGTCCAGGTCTGAAGCTTATCAGCTTCCAGAGTATCAGGTGTGAGGTTACAGATCTCAAGTTTTGTGAAATGCCTCATGAAATCTTCAAATGATATCCTGGAAGAATTGAAGGGAAGCTGAGTTTGCATAGTAGGTAGTTGTCTGAAAGATATACTGTTACTAAAGAGGTAATGGAGAGCGACCCGTATTACTGCTTCTACTAGTGCAAGTTTGCAGTGGGAGCTCCAATTTCCTAATGTGTTTGGCCTATTGGTCAATTAACACAAGTACAGCTCCAAACTAGGGAACACTGGAGTGAGGGGACAGATCATAGGAAAGGGGATGGAGAGCTTGTGAAGTATGGGGTAATTAGATGAGCTGTGGGACTCAATATACCCTGGTGGGAGAGTGAAGGGAATGCAGAGCAAGGCTTGCTGGGGGAACGTGAAGGAATTAATGCCACTGTTTTAGCATGTTTAAGTTGTGCAGTGTGACCCATAGTTGCATATCTCCTACAGAAGCACAATTTTTTTGACAGATAATTCACCAGAATTCCCCATCTTCCACAATCTTGTATTGCAGGCGGATTTTCTCTTCTTCTTTGATGAAGTTCCACTCTTCTGATCTGCAAAAGTGTAAACAATCTACATTACATTTTGCAATACCCAATTTTTATTTGTATTCCCGTTCTTTACTGTAAGCCTCATAGTGAGGAAAGTCAAGCACTGTCATTCTACATTCACAAAAAATGTTCCTTCGTCATTTCTGCAACTATTTGTTCTCAGTGTTTCCATCTCCATACATTCAAATGGAGAAGAAATTGCTATGCTTCACTCTTCCTTCCCTTCAGACTTCCTATTAGAAACTCTCAGAAATAAAAAATAAATGTGTTTATTCTGTTTAGCTTAAAGACAGAAGTGCTTGTGAACTGTCATTGATGGAGTACCTACTGAACTAGCTCTTAGCAAAACCTGATACCTCATTGTTAAATGTTAGCACCATACACAAGCTGCAAAAGGAAATAAAGCTGCAATTTATTTTTTTTTTGCAAATCAGATGAAGCTCCTGGACACTTTGTACTCACTTATCACTCCAAGGTCCATTCCACTCCACCTGTCCCCACGGGTTTCTCAGCCTTATCAGACGTATCTTTTCCCCTTTAAATATTGTCTAATTGAAGGAGAAGGCAAGAAGAATCAACTTATTTTGTGAGAAAGAGGCTTAGAAAGGAAATGTTCTGTCAGTCACATCACTGATACCATCTCCCCAAGTGACAGTGCTCTCCAGGGCCATCACTCAGCCTGACCTGCCCTGAATGAGTGTAGGAAGGCTGTAAGACCAAGAGGCAGCCAGCTGTGGCCACCTTTGCCCATGTAGATCATGGAGGAACATCCATTCACACAGAAAGACAAACCTTGGATTGATTGGTTTCTCCATGAAGCTGTACTTTATTTGAAAACAAAATTTCTTTCCATTATTTCATAATTTGTATCTTTCCCCTATCTTTTGTCCCCCTGTACACAGCTCTGCTGCCATGCATGATGCTGAGCCAGTCTAGACCAAAAGACCCCACAGCAGTAGGCAAAAGACTGTACTTACCTCTTCCACAGCTGTGACAGAGTATGCATGACCTTTGACCAGCCCACAAGACATCCGAGTTTCATACTGCATTGGCATTATAGTCTGTTAGACACAGGATAAAAATACAGAAAAGGCACGTGAAGGTCAACCAGCAGCTCTGAGGCAGAAGGAGGATGACACTGTTTGGGAGACTGTTTATTTTTTTTTTTTTAATCTTGTTTTCATCTTCTATCAAGGTGACCAAACTTAGTATCCAGAGAATAAGAGAGAATAAGAGAGTAAGAAGTCAGTTTCATATAGCCTGCTGTGCTTGTAGGGAAAATCTTGGAGAATGGTGGGAAAGGAGGACTACTCAAAGTGCAGGTGGACCACGTGTGAAACTTCCCCCCTTGTTATGTTTGTCACTGAGAAAAGACTGCAAGGCTCTGCTGGTAACTCTTCCATCTGTTTTTGACGCATCTGAGGACGTGAGAAAGTCAGTGCTGGAAATGGAGAATTAGTAAGGTCACTCAGCTACATTCTCAGCTTGCACGGGGAGGAATCTCATCCAAGTATTTCCTGGCTGTCACAATTATTTTCCATTATTTCCCTTCTGCTCTTGTTTCTTTTATCTTATTCCAGTTTCCATACTTTTTCTGCCTATTGCCTCTTATCTATTTTCTTTTTTTTTCTTTTTCTTATTTTCTCCTCACATTACCATTGTTATTTAGCAGAACCTCTTTCTCTCTTTTCTACGTAAGAATATTATCTTATGCTGCGAGTGCCCTGGCCCACTTCTCTGAAGTGCTTCTGTGGCCTGCACTGTCTGCTTCTTTCCATTGAGAGTCACAAATTTTTCTGGTGATGGCTCAGAAGTGTAACAACCAGTGGTAAAACAGCAGCAACTATAGAAAGAGTTCTGTAACATTCTATTAGTTATTCATCAGTAATGTCAGCAACTGAGGGAAATTCCCCCTGAAAAACACGAGTGATGTGGAAAGTCATGCTTGCAAAAGGCAGCCATGCTGGGCTTTCCCAAAGAATTACACCATTTCAGTCATTCAGGAAAATTAAATAGGGATGTCTGAAGAGGAAAAATTGACTGCTTCTCCTGCAGGAGAGAGTTTGCACAATGAAATGTTTTAGATGATATAATATGTTTTTTCAATGGTGGGTTGGCATTTTGTTTTTTCTCCTCTGTAAAGAGAGAGAATGAGTTTCTTCCACTGAAACACAGCTCCTTAAAAAGTAAGGTATGACAACTGTCTGGTAGAAAGTAAAGGACAGCAATGTGTCAGTATCAGATTTGGAAGATTTAAGTTTGGAAGTTTTATGGGTTTTTTGTGTGTTTGAAAGGACTGAAGTTCTTTAACGTGAACATCAAATAGCATTCAGAAGGGCAGATCTTTAGTGTCGGGATAATTAAGTGAAGTAAAAGGAGAATTTAAAAGCAGAGGTGATGTGTTCTGGCTGTACACAAAAGTGCTGTGAAACTGCTTCTGTTGATGTACGAACCCAGGCTGGCCTTTCATCTGTCCCCTGGTGGTCCACAGTGGAGTGAGTCATCTGTGCATTTTCTAGATTCTTCACCATTCGAGCAATCAATTCTCCAATGTCACTTCGAGGAGCTGCTCCATAGGAAAAGCCCAGGTTATCCTGGTAGAGAACGGAAGAAAAATTGTGTGCAGAAATAGGAGACAGGGATAGAAAAGAAACTATACAAAAAGATAAGTGGTGAAAAATGGCCTAGATAACTTCTCTGCTTCCTCATTACTTGCTAGATTGTCCACAGTTACCTATGATTGATATCACCAGTTGTTTTCCTGCTTTTACTGCAACTTTACAACTATTGAAACTAGTGTTTTCTTACTTTCACTTTTAAATTAACCACAGTAAATTAAGATAATCTAAGGATATGCTGGGAATAAAATGCGTTAATTTCCTGGATATTTGCATACTGTTAACATCTCTGAAGCGAGGATTTGTATCTTAACAGAACAGTTACACCCCACTGAGAGCAGGGTGCTGGTTTTACTGATCAGATTCCTCCCTTCCTTCCTCCTGCCTCCCTATTCTGCTTCTGTCTGTCTCCCCTTTGGTGCTTGCTGTTCTCTAATAGAAAGTGTCTAGAGGAGAGTGCCCTACCGCCTGCAAATGAATGTTTGCTTACGTGGACTCAACTAAGTTGTTGCAAAAGTTGGTACATGATTATCGGTAGAGATCTCTGCCCTATCTTACGACTCATCTACAAAGTTCATATAGACTCACATCAATGGAGCTGGCCATGAGGGATCCTCTGGCAATGGCATGTTTCATGATTTTATAGATATCTTTAGGAGCATCCTTTATCTCATAGAACTCTGTCACCCCTCCAGTGAAGTCCTCCATCGCCTCTGTGGTGTTGCCTCCTTTCAAAGCTTCATAGGATCCATGGAGTCTTGGAAAGAGGGGGAAAAAAAAAAAAGACTTCTGAATGAGTAACAAAAAAAAACCCCACCAAAACCAAAAACAGCAACTGTAGAAAATATGCTTTACGTCATACTCAATTAGAATCTGTGGAAAAAGGTACTGATATGTGCCAAGCTAATGTGCATATGACAAGTTCAGTACAATGAAGTTCAACTACCAGCCCCCCAGCCCAAGAGAGTGTGGCATGGTACAGCAGGATGTGACTTACTTTGCATAGGCCTTTTCCAGGAGAGCACTCCAGAACTCATTGCGCTGGGAGGATTTGGTGAAGACCAGCTGGTTGTTGTATGTGGGTAGGCAGTCATCAATGATGACATCCACCCAGTCTCCATAGCGCCAAAACTGAATGAAGGCAAACAGAAAAACATCTAGGTTCACTGTGTGCAGGAAAGGAGGAGTCTGGCTGGAGAGCTGAGATCAGGAAGGAGAAACTCCGGACTGTTCTACAGCTGTTAAAACTTCTCCCTTTTCTGTTTCATGAGGTCAGAGCTGAGCGACGGCAGCCAGACTTATGCTGGCAGAAACTGCAGGTCCTGCTTGGTACGGTTAGATAGTTTTGAGGTCTAATACTCCCAGCAGTCATTCCTGGGAGGTTTTGAGCAAGTTGACTCTTTGCATGTGACTGTTCCACCATGGCACTGCACACTGTTCTATTCCTTCCTCCCTTTTCTTAATTTCAGGTATTTCCAGCTCATCCTTCAGAGATAGATTACAGCTGAAATTGTAAATAACAATTCCTGCACGCAGTGTGAGATTGCTGGGATGGGATGGACACACAAATGCAGCTGTGCAAGGAACCATGCTCTGGCTTTCACTGTGATCAGATGCAGAGAGTCTGTATTCCTTCAGATTTACCTGGTATTCCTCCAGCCACTTGAATTTTGGACAACTGCAGATAGAGGGCTGTGTCCTGCTTTATAATGTGCCAAAAAGCCATGTCATGGAAAGGGAGGCAGCCATGCTGAATTTCCCTTGGCAATACATCCATCTTAAAGGAGGTGTTTTTAGAGAACCATGGGGAAGATGGACAGCAGTCAATCTCTTCTGAAAAATCAGTTCTTCAGTGACTTATTTTTGACAGAGACCAGCTGCTCGTGGCCCTAAAAATAGATGCTCTTACCAACCACCAGTATCTCTGTGCTAGCTGTAGTACTGCAGCTGAGCAGGAAGGCAAGACCAAGCACCTGTTGCTATCTCTCACACACAGGCCATGCATCTGCAAATGCTTCGTGAGTGGGTTAATGTTCCCTAATTACCTTCTGTGACTGCCTTGCTGGAAGAGTTTGGGGTGAAGGAATTCAATCCTCCTTCCTTTCCTGCTGTTGCTCATGCTTTCACAGGGTGAGGAAGGAAAGGGAGCAGAGTGCCAAGTGATGAGCATGCTGTTGGGTGAACATAGTTACATCTCCTTAGTGCTAGATGAGGGGACTCACCTGGAAGTGAAAGATGCCAGCATAGTTCTGTATGAAGGACTGGTCATGAGGTATGACTCTGCAGAGCAGTTTTTTATTCAGTGTCAGGCAAGCAATGGCAGCCAGGAACCAGCAATCGCCTGTAAGCAAGCAGAAGCAGCAGGCAAAATGAGGGGAGAGAGCAGCTAGAATCAAAGGGGAAAGTTAACGTACTGGCAGGTACACTGATTTTCAATAGGGTGTGCCACGGCCTTTCAGTAAAGGGCTCTTCTCATTGTGTTCTACGGTGCTTCAGCACTTCTTACTTATTGATGCTGTGGAAATGCTCATTGGCACCACTGTCTAGACACACATCTGTCGCAGGAGAAGCAATAAAACCATGGAAGGCATGGAAAAGCTGAGTGGGAAATGTCTTTACAAAGCAGTGCAGGTGAGTGCCATGTGGCAGAGTTGTCACTTACACCCAGGTAGCAGCTTTATATATCAAAGCAGCTTTGAGCATCTGAGCTTAAGTTCTTCAATGTAGAGGTTATCCTTCAGTACAAGACACACTTGGCTGAAGGCCTCCAGAAGTTTTAAAATAACAAGACTAAATATCTGAAAAAATACAACAGTATTTGGAGAAGGGCCAGGTCTTGCCAAATGGTGCTTTGCAACACTCGTGATATTAGTTCATGAAAAGCAAAGTGTTGTTTGCTCAAAGCTCCTCCCTAGATTGGTAGTAGGCAGATGTCATCCATTTGCGATAGGGAAGGAATCGGTAGAAGTGTAGTGGTATTCTGAGAGAATTAAAACATCTCCTTGGAAGCAAATGAAAATTGAGAGTTGAAGTATGATGAATTTTAAAAAGTTTAAAATGTGTGGGATGAATGTGACAATTTCATACCTAATTCTCCTTGGCAGATATCTGTTCTGTTGGCTCCGCCGATAATAAATCGTGGATTCTCACAAATTTCCTGAAAATTAAAACAGATAGATGAGCACGGAAACATACATTGGGATGCATTGACTTTCACAGAAATTAAAGCTGTTTAAAGACAATGTGTTTTTTTGTTTGTTTGTTTGTTTTTTAATTTAATGTGAGACAGTTTGTGGATATCAAAACCTATTGCTTAGTTTTCAGGTGCTGCTGGCAACATGTTAGTGGATATCCCAGGCTTTGGGCAGTGCAGGAGTAGCAGGAAGGAAACTATTCCTGTACTGACTGCACAGATATTAAAATGAGGAAAATAGGGGAAAATATTTTTCTATACAATGAAAAAATATTATTGGAAGAGAGCAAGCAGATGGAAAGAGTGTTTGAGAACTAGATTCAATTTTTTAATACTGACTCCAGGTTACAGGAATCCAGCTTGCAACAACTAGTATGCTGATGTATATATAAATAGAGCTGAAGACTGCATTTAAGCAGGAATGATCTCCAGTAATACTCTCTGAAACCTGTCCAGGGTCAGATATTTGATTCCCACGAATAATCAAATATTGACTGAGTTATTTTATTCTTTTCCTCATGTTGCAGTATTTAACTGCCAATGCTGAATTGAAAAATGTAATACAGATATCATCTGTTTCTGAGGACAGGAATCCCTTTTGTCCTGCACTTGGGACAACATATTAGGTTTATCAGTGAGGACAGAATGGACATGAGATGCTGTACGGGCATAAGTTAAGGTATTGCTGTAGGGAGTGAAAGACTATGTAGGAAGTACCAGTAAAGGGAGATTCTGTGTTTGCACAGAACCTTTTCCACATTCATTACATCTTTTCCCAAATGGGACAAAGGGTGTAGGAAAGCCAAAGGAAGAATTAGGTATAACTTCTCATACAGGGAAAAGATTAAAACAGAAGGTCTCTGGTTTATCCTATCCTGTCCATCACACTCAAATACTTGTGTTGGGAAGAAAAGATGTAATTTTTTGACCATCTCTTGTGAGGGTAAGAAAAGAAAGATTCTACAAACTGAGGACAAATTTCCTGAGCAGTTGCAAATGGGGAAGAAGATGCAGTCCAAGAACCCAGCTGGCAGGAAGATCATGGAGTGGGAAGAAGAAAATTCCTTGTGTGAGTGGAACAATTGGCAGTACAGACAGCTGATGCTAACTCTGCAGTCTGAAGATTTTCCAGTGTAATCAGGGTAGCCCTGGATTTTCCCAGACTCAGGTTTCAGGTCTAATAGTTTTGCTTGGCTTGAACTCACTTTTTGCTCCATTGCAGTAATCAGCAGGGTTGCTTTGATATAACTGTTTGGATTAGTCATAGAGCCAAAAAGAGACCCGCTTCTGGCTTCCCAGAGCGATTGCCATATTATCCCTGAGAAAGGGAATGGAGGGGTTGTGCCATTATTTCAGGCCTCAGTCAGCTGTCCCAAGGTCCAATTCTGTCAAGATAGCTGTTTGAGATACCTTCATGCTTTTCTCCACCCACCAGCTTTTGTGAAAACATCCTTCTTCACATTGCTTTGGTGTTCTCTAGAAAACTAGGTGTGAGATATTGGGTTCTGAGATTTTATTTCTTCCTTTGCCATTACTGTGTTTTTAGCCTGACTCTGCTTCCACTGCAGTAAGCAGACCTGGAGTCCAGCATGCTGTCTTTTAGGTTACACTATGCTTAAGTGTTCACAAATGTTAAATGTGCATTGATATTTTATTGCTATTCAGTATGATTTATTGCATCTTGTGTTCGTCTGCTTTGGATGGTCTGTATACAGAGGAATACAGAGGAGGGTTTCAACGTGTTCTGAGGCTGATGAGAACACTGTCACCTGGTGTTTGAGATGCAGGTGACACACCTGATCTTCCAGTGCTGCTGGCTGAGCAAGAGGTTGCTCTTCATCTCTGAGGTCATTACCAGACAAAATGCTGACAGGCTGCACTTCACTGATGCAATGAATCACCCAGAAGGTGTCTCCTCTGATTGGAGTGCCTTAGACTGCCTTAGTACTATTCACCAGACCTTTCCTGTCCTTTGAGTTGATTCAGTTCTGGCCGCAGATTCATTACAAAGAAGCAGAGTGACTGTTACAGCAGCAGAGACAGAATCCAAGGAAATACCATTCATGATGTATATGCTGCTTCCTGGACAGAGAGTACTTGCACATCAGTTGGAAAATACCAAGGCAGCTCATGACTAAAAATGGCATTCGACCTTTGCTGCGTTTTCATTAGCTTTTCTTCTCTGTCAGGAAAAGCTCGGCAGTCAGCTTATACTGTTGCAGCAAAAAGCATTTGTTCCTTTAAGAACTGCTGGCATTCTAAGTAAATTCCCTAAACCAGTGCTATCAAGCAAAGGAAGTATCTTTTTGGCCTAAGAAGGTTTGTAGGCTTCTGCTTCCCCCTTGGCCCCCTGCGGTCCAGACTTTGTTTGCTGCTGCAGGGTGCAGGGCATTTAGCTAGTAGCTATTAGGGATCTCATCTTACAACAGAGAACCTATGCCTCCCTGTGACCTAATTAATGTAGCATTAGAAAGATTGTTTCAGAGGTCCTTGCCAGCGCACTGGGCTGGTAAGCCCTGCTGTGCACCTCAGCAGCTGGGCCAGGCATGGTGCTGTGGCCTGCTCTGGCCATGCTTGGCTTTAGTCCGAGCTGTGTGCTATGAGGGTGCATTCACATCGCAGCACAGCTGTCAGCATATAGAATTACAGGGCCCTCCTCACCACCCCAGCAGCAGGCTTCACAGATGCCCTGCATGGCAGCCACCCTTTTGATGATGGCACTCCCTGTGTTCTCACTGCCACTGGGACCAGATGCAGCAGAGCAAGGGGTAGCTCCAGGGGTCTCGTCCCTGCTACATGATCTTGCCCTAATCCCAGAAGCAACAGCAGTGTTGGTACGCCGTGCTCAGATATTAGTTCACACGTGTTGTTCAACTGAAGATTGTCACTGCTACTAGTGCTTGGTCATGGCATTTGGGAATGGCAGACGTGCTCTTCAGTCTGACTTTGTGATTCCTTGAAAAAGACTTCTGGAAAAACTTGCATTCAACAATCCCATGTGAATTGGTGTCATAGCAAATAATGCTCATTCAGTACCAGTATCACTCTTTCACTCCTGTTATATTCTACATCAACCTCTTGGGCTGGGAGGAAAGAGCTTAGATACAAATGTGTGGCATGGCATGGCTAAGGTGACTCATAAAGCCAAAGGCGGTCAGGAACACATGGCTTCTTCCCCAGCTCTCTATGTTAAACAAGATCCTATGGCACGTGGACCATTTGTTTATTCACTATTTCTGGGGTAAGTGACATACACAGTACACTACAGAGAAAGGATCTAGAACAAAGCCAGGGTTATGATACTCTCTCAGAACTTCTGACCTTCTGCTATTTTGTTTTCGTTCAGAATACATTCGCAAATTTGGTTCAATTCAACATGAATTTCAAACCAATTTGAAATTACCACTTTATAAGACTTTATAGTTTACAAGCTAGCCACTACCTTTGCCAAAAAAAGTCACTGTAATTTAATAAGAACAGAAGTTGTTCATATTATTACAGTATTACAAAGCATGGCCCATGAGGTTTATTCTTTATATTTGGTGCTTCAATGATTGCTTTAACCTCTTAACATTGTGGTCTTTACTACTGTATTACTACTTCATGTTCATTTAACTCTATAGTTTTTTGTAATACGGTTGTCGTGTCTATTTCCATGTGTAATACTATGAGACAAGTTCCGCTATCAGTGATACATATCCTACAGTTTCAAAGTCCAATGAAGCAAAGCCTTGAGCCAATCTGAGATCAGCATCAACATACACAGGTCTCTTGCATCAGGTCACAAGAGCAATCTCCTTTTGCTGTCGTGATGCGGATCCGTTATAAAAGAAGCAAGCACCATGGGCAACTCCTTCCCTCCCTCTTTGGGGACCTGCTGGGTACAGCAATGACCTGAACTACAGTGTGGTTTTAAAACAAACATTTCACAACAGAAAGCATGGGTATTTCCACCAGCAAGGCCAAGTGCACCCCAGACAGGGCAGCCCCTGCGTCCTTGTCCTGCAGTGTACCAGGACTCAGCAGGCTCAGCCTTGTGCTCTGCAGAACTCTTGCACCTGCTCTAACCTGTGACTGGCACCATGGACACGCCAGCTGCCTGAATGCTTGTGCTGAAAAACTAAGATAGCTTTAATTTTTGGTATTTAAGTTGTATTTTGAATCTTACTCAGCCTCAGGCATGTTGTAGTTACGTGAATAGTTGAGAGCTCCCAAACTTCATTGGGCAGCCCAACTTTTCCAAAAGGAGGCTGCTCATTTACATGAGACAGAAGTGATGCTGTACCATGTATTTTTAATGTTCTGATGCCTTTTCAGATGCACAGCTGCAGTTTGTTTGCCCCAAGATGCTGGCATGTATCCTCTATACCTCTTTACCATTTTTCTCTCTCTAGAAATACAGGAAATCCCCTCCCTTTCAGATGACTGGCTTGTTTCCACATTTAGCTCGTTCACACACATTTCCAGGAGTTGATGCAGCTGTGATGATGACGATGAAGGAGTGGGCTGCTCTCTGTCATGTGACAGCATGTGTACACACAACACTACAGACAAAGGGAGTCCTGTTTCTCTCCCATGATGTTTCTTGTTGCTGTTCTTTTATAGCTGCACTCTAAAGCACTTGGTCTTCTGCTATTTACTTATGTTCTTCTAGCCAGCTTTATCTACT
>JAOWBP010002559.1:21089226-21106203 GCA_028571105.1 Tragopan temminckii | reverse complement strand
GGCAGAGCGGCTCCGTGAGGCTCGAGGGGCCCGGGCGGGGGGCGGCGGCCCTGCGGCGCGGCTGGGGCCTGGCGTGGGGAGAGCCGGGCCCGGCGGGGCTGAGCGGGAGGCGAAGGGGTTTCTGTGTTTCTGTGCCGCTCTCTGTGTGAAACTGCGCGGGGAAAACTGCGTTAAACTCCGTACGTCGAAGCGTAGAAGGGAGCAATGAGTGTTTCATGTGAGAATGGGAGCAAAATTACAAGTGTTGGGATGAACGCCCCTGTTGATTTTAAGAGTGAAAGTTTCCGTGGTTGGATAAGGTCCAGACCTTCTTACTGGCAAGAAAATGCAAATCGATATAATAAATGGTGATGAAATTGATTGAGTTTTGCAGAACGACAGCAGGAAAGTCTCTCTAGCCATCTTTGAGAGCAGATTGAGCGGGTGGTGAAGCATGACTGGAAAATCCAGTAAGACTGGCTTCTGGTTGTCATTCACTTCCATTTCAGTATTGATTTAAAACTTGGAGTGCAAAGCGATGTGTAAACTGGGTGACGTGAAGCCCTCTGATATTTTCTTCTCTTTTTGCCTTTCCAGGGGAAGAAGTTCTTTAACTTTGGGAAGATTCTCTTCAGCAACACCACCATCTTCCTTAGATGTAAGTGGTCCCGAGGGCTTATGCTGTGCATGCTCTCACTCTGCTGTTTCACATAGTCTCTATTTCACATTTTGAGACCAAAAGACCATGAAGCGTTTAATGGCACTGGTTGAAATGCCACCTTGTTTCCTGTCACTGGGTAAAAGCTGCAGCTCTGATCTGATTGAGTCTGAGAACAGTGTTGAAGCTGTTGAAGACGTGATCTGTTTTGGCTACAGCAGAAATGGATGATTCTGTTCAGGCAAGGCGGTGGAAAGGGTGAGATGGGCAATGAGAGTACCATTTCAGTAGCAGCTAATGAGGTGTGGGATTTGCTGAGCTCTGCAGTGAAATTTGCTAAATGGCTCCGGTTGGAGAGAGTTTGAGCCTTGACTGGGTGAGGGGCTGTTTATATTGCAGAATCACTGGTGGGTGACTGTTGACTGTGCTTGTGAGGTTTTAGGGGAGACCTAAAACTCTGAAACTGGTAAGATGGTGAAATTAAACACTGAGACAGAACTTTCCTGAGAGCTTTTTTATCTTCCTGATCACAGTGTATGAGTGAGCTACAGAGAAAATACCTACCTTTGCAGCCTTCATGTTTGTTCTTTCTATTGTTCTGTGCTGATCTGGCCAGGGCTTTGGACTACATAGATCAGCACCCTAAGGAGAGTTTCTATCAAATAACCTTGATCTGTAAGCACAAAGGCAGTGCTGAGATGGAAACCAGATGATGTAGGTGACTTGTGGAAGTGGCTGATTTTGCAAGGGTGACGTCTTTACCATGCACTTCTAAGGGGTTGTTTGCACCAGTTCTTACTGGTGATGAGAAGGTGAAGCTCTCCACCTGCTGATTGGGTAGTTATACAGATAGAGTGTCTGTGATTGGCTTTTTGCATTTGTATTAAGTGAGGAAATGTCACTTCAGAAATAGTGGAATCTGTGCCTTTGTCACTTTCTGCAATGATTTCACTCTTTTTGTAACTGAGAAAATTATGGTGGTAGAACTATTAACTGGTGATTCTTGATTAAATTGCATATTTCTTTGTTATATTCAGTACTTACTGTATTGATTATTCAGGTTTAAATTCAGATGCCTGCCCAGCTTGGGACAGTGCTTCAAAGGGAGCTTATTAAAGGGCCTCCATCAACCCCAGGTGAATCTGAAATAGGCTAGTATAAAGGTGGTTATTAGTGAAGACCCATCAGGTCAGAGTTACCGTTTTCCCAGTTGTCAAGTATGGCTTAAATGCTGGGTTTCACAGTTCGCAGGAAGACAACAGCAAGTCTGGGGAAAAGGATGTTGTTTTGGAAGAGCATCTTGAAGTTTAGTAGGGTTTAGAAATAGCGTAGTCGTACTGATGTTGCATGTAAGGTTTAGATTCCCAAAGCAAAGTGTGTGGTAAGTCTAGTCATGAGGTGTATGGCTGAAATAACCAGCAGTAGGAAGAAACTGAGAAAAAAGAATTTGTTACAAGTCAGATTAGTGGCAGATCTGGCAGTAAGAATTTAATCTCCTGGCTCCTGATGTAGACTGCAGTTATCATCTGGTGTCAGCCTTTGAACAGAGGTAAAGCTTTAACACTCTCTGGTGAAGACATCTATTTTACATACCATTGTGTTTAAAAGATTTACGTTAACTTAGATTAGCACCTGTACTTCCTCCTGCTTTTGCTCTTTCCCTTTGGGGTGGTTTTTTTTTTTTTTTTTTTTTGTGATGTATTCTGTGTGGTGGTATCTAATACTTTCTGCTTTTTGCTTTTAACTGGGAAAACTGCCACAGTTGTATAGCATTGTCTGTAATGAATTTATTTTATCTGTTAATTTTCTTAAATGCTATTCATGAAGACATGTGGTTTCCTGTCTAGAATCATATGGGAAATCCCGCTTCATCTATAAATGAATGTAAAGAGTTCATTCCATATCATCATAGAATGGCCTGGGTTGAAAAGGACCACAATGATCATCTAGTTTCAATCCCCCTGCTATGTGCAGGATCGCCAACCACCAGACCAGGCTGCCCAGAGCAATCATCCCACTTTGTGAGATTGCATTTGATTCCATTTGAGTTAAATGTTGCTGGTTTTGTTTGAAGGCAAAGGAACTTTGATTTCCTTGTTGCTGAACTCAGTAAATGCTATGGGTGAGTTTTCTGTTCTGTAGGAGTATTTCCTTTTCAGCATTCCTGTGATGATTGCTTAGATTGGTGCATTATTCTGGTCTTGTCCTGTTTTGCTTTTAGTTGGTGTTGCTGCTGAATGCAGATCTTCAGAAATTCTATTTGTTTTTAATAGATGGAAAAGGCATTCAGAATATTTTAAAAATAATTTTCTTTGTAGCACAGCTCTGAGCTATTCCTCACTTGATCAGTTGTATCAGTGAGGTATCTGTCTCTTGAGAACTTATAATATACCCACTCCACCACTCCATTCTAAGTGTTTGTTGCTTTTTAGTGTCTTTGTTTTGCCATCTGCAGCATCTAGGGCTGTGAGGAGAATGTATGCCTTGTTTTCATGCATACCAGAACGTGTCATAAGGAAACTTATTTTTCAGTGATTGCATTCCTTTTATTTTAATTTTTTTTTTCCCCTCTATCTTCAGCATTAGGAACTAGCTGTTTGTAGCTCTACATAGGCCTGGTTTAGTAGTCATGTGGCTTAAAGCTGGGTTGGTCAGTTAGGATTCCTTGGCAGCGTCTCTTAATATCTTTTTTTTTTTCATCTGTTGTGGTCAGTAGAGGAAACATTCACTGAAAGTTCTGCATGTGTAACGAATTTGTGGATATGTAGTCTGAGATGATGTGCATTATGAAATTGTGGTGACAGCTCTAGAAGAAACATGCTGTTGTTTGTTTCGTTACCTGTTGACTGGCAAAACCCAATTATAATCATTTATATGCTTCTGAGACTGAGTAATCGCTGCTGGTTTTGCTTACATGTGAGGCTTACTTTCTGAATGTCAATTTTTCTTCACCAGGATTTAATTTGGGAATGAGATTTGAGAAACAAGAATGATGATGAAATCTTTCTTGATGGAATAAAGTATTACTTTTCTATTATTCTATTCTATTATTCTTAATATATTAAAATGGAAAGTTGTAATATTTTGACTAAAGGGAGCATTGCAGCTTTGACAGTGAGCTAATTTGGGGGTGGTTGTTGACATGCAAAGCTTTACCTCTTCATCTACTGTATTGGTGATAATATTTGTGTGTTTTAGTATTGGTATATTAAAATTATCTATACAAATTGCCCATAGTATTTACCTGCTGTATAGTGACATATAGAATCATAGGCATATGTTGGAAAGGGGAATAATTTCATGTACCGTGATCATTTGGAGTCACTGCTGTCATCTTGTTTGCTTTTTATCGTTGCTGGCACATTCCTGGTTGTCTTAAGACCAAAAAAATTCCAAATGATCTTCAGCTCTTTAAAGGAATTAATGTGATATTACAATTGAAGTCTGTTTTTTGTATGCTTCTGTTTTTTTCACTGAACAGTAGTGAATTATTTGAGGGTAATGTTTTTCTGTTGATTTACTTTTTGTGTTTAAACTCAATTACAGTAGTTTGGCACAGAATGGAAGGAGGAGACTTACATAGAAAAGACGCCTTATATGTTGTTTTCGTTTTAGTTGAAGGCGATGAGAAGTCTTGTGATCCCTCCCAAGGTTACAATGTTACATGGTACTTAAGATATTCTGATTGCTACAATGAAGTCTTCAACTTTGGGGTAAGAACTGTGTAGAAAATGTGGGCTATGATTTCTTTGGGTATAAGCAGATCTGAGGGTGAGAGGGTCAGAGACTGCTTATTTACATCCTCATTGCTCTGTTGGCCTAAAAGAGAGAACCAACTTCTGTGTCAGTGAGAAGATGATGGAGAGAAATGAATCTTCAGCTTTTGGGGATTAATGACCTTTTTTGGGTAAAGTGGATGTATTTGTCAGAATTCTTCGAAATCCAGAAGTTGAAATAAGTGTATCAAGTCTGAACTGAAGCGTGTGAGTTTATCTGTCAAACGAGAATATTATTTACAAAAGTGCTTAATGACAGCCAATAGGAAAAAATATTTTCATGTTTAGTCTTAATTCTGTTCCTTTCACATGCACGTTCTAAGAAGTAGTAGTGATTTATATGAAAGATGTAGTGTGTGTTTCAGATGTGGTAGAACACAGCTGTGGTTTATACTGTTTGTAACGCATTTTCCTTGTTTACTTAAAATATTTAACTATGACAGTTGTAACTACTAGCACAGTTCTGAGGTATTTAATCTCTTCATAATAATGTGGAGTTTATTCATATAGACTCAAGTTTATGCTGGTTGCTTCACCACCACTGCAGGAGTAGACTTTTTTTTTTTTTTTTTTAATTGAGTATTAATTCTTACTCAGATTTTGTGTGTGTTTGTGTATATCAGTATCCTTTCTGGAGGGAAAAGAGTCCTGCATGGCCTTGATGGCTTCTGGCCTATTAAACTCTGCTCAAGAGTTTATTCAGAAAGAAGTTTTGGTGCTTTCCAGGTCTTGCAGCTGCCTACTCAGATGAAGCATTTGATATAATGAATGCTAATTTAAATTCTCTTCTCTGTTTGGCAGGAAGAACAGGCAGAAAATTATTTTGGGACTACGTCTGAAGAGCATCCGGGTTGGTCAGGATACTATGCCACATCTTCTCTCCTCTTTCCAAATTGCTCCAAGCTGTTCAAGCCCCAGGTATGGATGGAAATTTTAGTTTGTCCTATTCCCTCATACAGCAGACAGATGGCATTAGATCCTAGTAAATGAGGATCACTCACATGACGATTGCTGTAGGTTGGAAAGTACTTTTTTTTTTTTTGTCTGTTTATGACAACCAAACTGCAGCAATGACTTCTGAATTTTTGCTTTATTTTTGACTTACTGTTCAACTTGTGGCCCACCTTGAGAAAAAATACCCACACTTTAAAGTTGACTGCTTCTTTTTGTTTGTGGTTATGTGTTCTGAATTTTATTTAGCACTAAGAGCTGAGTTACGGAAGTGTACTGCTAGATGAGTAACAGCATGCATCTCTGGCAATAGAATGAATCTGAATTTGGCCCAGTGGAGGACTGGGATGATTGGTTAAAAAAAAAAAAAAGAGCAAAATGGTGGTTGAAATGAATGAAATGGGAAAAACAAGAAAGACAATGGCATGTAACTTTGTGAAGTAATGTTTAAACAAAGGCTCTGTGCCAGCTATATATCACCAGAAGCTGTGCAGTCACATTAATGGTGGTGTCAGTGTAAGAGTCTGTTTTTTTTGTGGTGTACTTAAGGATTTGAAGCAAACTGTGCCATGTTGTGTCTTTATTGAACCACTCCTGATATAGACAAGAGGGTGTGAATAGAAAATACTAGGAGTTGTCTCCCAGCTATTGAACCTAGTTTTTTTTTTCTTTCCTGAAAATGGCTTGCCTAAAGGTGACTTGAAAAGGTTTTTTAATGATCTGTTTTGCACACCTCTCACTCCCTTGATATGTGAAGATGACTTGAAAGGAGTTTTTAAATACACATATACTGCCTACTTTTTAGGTTTATTAATATTAGAAATGTTTGTTCTATTTTTCCATGGTTTTATAGAAAAGCTGTTGAGGGCTTATCTATGTAATATGAACTGAGGTATCTCAACTGAATGTTGATGAAGCTGGGAATTTTAAAAACTTTAAGTGACTTTTCCTCCCATTCCTTTGCAAAGTCTACTGAAATTTTAACAGAAATTATTCTTCCCAGGTATTCATTTTTGAACTTTGATATAAATGGCTCCTTTTTAGTTTTCAGCTTTGTTTCTTGTGATACGATAGTTTCACTAGGTTTCGAGTTTGAGAGAGTTGGCAGATCCTGGATCCCTATCTGCATAATAGACATACGTTTGTCTGGAGGCTTTTCTTGCATATACCAAGGCAGAAATCCCAAAATCTTGTCTGTCCTTGCAAGTGCCATTTAGTAATGGAAGTAGCTAACAGATGCGTATTTGGGAAGTAACATTAATTTCACTGCTGTCATGTCTACGGATCCAGCTCTAAAAATACAGAGCTGTTGTACGAGAGGGGAGGGAGAGAAGCAATTCTCAAGTGACAAAATATTAATCTAAGTATTCAAAATTCCCTGGACAGTTGTTTGATTTAATTAAAGAAATGAAAACTCTCCAATGCTGCTGCTGCTGTTTCAGATAATGCTTCCTTAAAACTTTCCTGGCAGTGGTGTCACATTAACACACAGTACCTGTTAATGCTGTACCTTTTTTCTTTTTTTTTTTTTTACTCTTACAGGTTTTCTATAAAGAATTTGTTCATCCAGAGCCTCTCTCACCTGAGAAACAAGAGGTATATTTTTTCCTTCTAATGAATGAGCATAGAAGTGAAAGAAAGAGTTTTGATATCCTGGCTTATCCATTTTCTGTTTTTCTCTAAGGGCGTGAAAGATAAGACAGAGAGTGGAGGAAATCACACGATGGTGGCAGATAAAACTGTATGTATTTTGAATTGAAATGCAATTTGGAATCCAGTGGTGTAGGATTTTTTGTATTTTTTTTATAAAAAGAGCTAGAAATTATCTAGTGGTGTTTACAGGGGTAGTACAGTTTTGTTGTGGTTTGATGTGTTTGTTTTGTTTTGCAGGGACAGGTGAGTATGGAAGTGGGGGGGATACTTTTTGAGACTTTCATTTGCTTTAGCCTGAAAATAGATTTTGGGGGAGAGGAGGGGTGAACTGGCCGTAACTATATTTATAGTGATTCTTTCATGTGACATACAGAACTTTAATCATTCAAAATGATGGTATGAATAATTAAAAAAAAAAAAAAAATTAAAGACAGTAATCTAAACAATACAGAATATATCAGCCTTAAGGTAAAGTAATCAGTGCTATTAGAGATCACTAATATTTAGAGATTATGTTTGTTTTCATCTTGACCTAGTCAGTACTTTAAAACCTTGTATGTAACAAGGTGAATGATTTCTTTGGAGTTTCTGTTAGCATTTTTATTGTGTGTTATGTTCAAGTCTTAACCAGGAACAGTTATCAAAATAACTTCACACTGAATTTCCTGGATGCAATAAAAATAAAGTTTCACTTCCTTATACTATTATCAAGGCCATCTGGCTAGAAGGTGTGGTTGTGGAATAAGGAATCAGTGCCGCAAAAGATAGATGTATTTTAAAGAAAAAATCAATTTTATTTTAAGCTTGGTATGTTTTTAACTAAGCAGTTTAACTTCAGTTTAACTTATATTAGCATAAACATTTTTGATGCATAAAATTCTGTTTGCTTTAAGTCTTGTAGTCAGGACGACTCTTAGAAGAAAAGCATAGACTTAATACTGAAGTTCTCTTGGAGATGCCATTATTAAAACTCTTGCGCTAGGTCTACTTTGGTCTTGTAAGCAGCATATGTGTACACAGTCCTAGCTTTTAACTCAAAGCTTCTGGTGAACAATTGCAGTTTTTGATATGACCGGAGTTGCCTAGTTGTGGAACAAAGTTTTGTGCACTGGAACTCAAAAAAAAAAAATCTCTGATTTTATGTATTTATTTCCCTATGGTGCAAATACTTAATCCAGGCAAGCTTCCTTGCTCTTAGTTTACTAGCAATATTTGGTTCTTAGAGGTTTGAAAGCTTTGAGAGGCAGTAGTAGTTTCCAGAGGAAATGACTAATAAGGAATTTCTTAAATTCTCTTCAGCTACCTCTTTTATCTTACACTGTAAAACTTAGTCTTCGCCAGACAGCCAAGTCATATGCAGGTGTCCTGTTGCGAAACACTTACTTTCAGGAGTCAAGAAGCATCGCTGGCAATCTGTATTCCTAGACTGACAACAAGGAATAGCAGCTTTGTTGAATTCTTTGTAATGTGTACAGTACCTTTGAGATCACTCTTGCAATAAGACAGTATACAGTTTCTAAGTAAGCCCTGATCACCTCTTCAGTCTTTTAATTATTCTTCTGGATTCAAATGTAGGCAAATTTCAGACTATTTAGATATGTCTCATAAATGAATTTAAAAAAATACACATCAAATATTTGTTAACAAGCTTTATGACTGCAATCAGATGAACTTTATTTTTATATGGAAGATAGTACCCATGTATGGAGAGCGTACTTTTGTCTATTTCATGTACTATTTTGTTTTTCGTATGTTATTTACATGCAGACATTTCATTTTCAGACAATGAATGCTGTTATTAAGACTTGGAGAGATGGGCCATATATATTTATTGTGCAAATTGGAGTTACAGCTCCAAAAGATTCTGCCAACAAACTTAAAAGAGCGGAGAGAACAACACCTGCCTCAAATCCTAAAGAAAAACACTTTACAAGTAAGACAGCTAAAAACAGATATTGCTTTTTTATGTCTGCCATTCTGACTGGTTTCTAAGGTACTTCTTTATATACTGCTTAGTTCATTTTCATAAATTGCTGCCTTTGACTTCACATAGATATACATAGTACCTACCACAACTCATCTTAAGATAATGTGATTGCTAGTGGTTTGACGATCTTAAGGCTGTTGGTCTATCAGCTTAATGATGGAGGTAGAGAAAATACCCAAGCAGTTCAATTTTGAGGTTTTTTTTTTTTTTTTTAAATGATCAGACCAATGCAATGATTTACATCAATAACCTCAAATCATGTAGAACATAATTTCAAAATGACAGCTATGACCTTTATATTATCCATACACTGATAGGTAAAATATAATTATCCATATTTTAGAGAAGATTTAAAATCCACTTAAAAAGATAGTACTTGTGTTTTCAAACTTTATTGTTACACGTTAATCCACAGCACAAAGTACTGTAACTTGAAATGCAAGTTACTTGGTCACAATGCATATAATTTTAATTGCTTTAATATAATTCAATTTGTTGGATATGTTACGAGTCTTGCACTTGATTCCAAAGTGAAGTTAAATTTAAAGGTTTCTTCCATGTGAGGATGTGGAATTTCCTTATGCTTGAGTAAAAATCAGTTAAGTACCTTATAACCTGGCTTCCCATGTTTGCTTCCTGCTTAAATTGGTTATTGTATTGTTTTTTGACAGTGACAGTAGAACTCAAAGGGCCGTATGAGTATCTATCACTTGCAGATTATCCTCTGATGATTGTAAGTAAAACAGTTTTTCTATCAGGTTGTCAGTGGATGTGAATCTCTGCTAAATACTCTTTTTCCATGCTTAAGGGTGACAAAGCCTGTGGCTTTGAAGTACTAATTTGTGAGAAGTTTTTCTTGTAGTACATATGGGGTAGGGAAAACAGATGTAGGTTTCAGATATTTGCATATGCTGTTAATGTCTGCTTATGGATTGTTTGACTTGATGACTGTCAGGTTTTGTAGTTCCAGAAGGTATCAGTATCATTAAACTGAGCAATTTTACTGACGCTCTTGTTTTTTTCCTTAGTTCATATCTTAGAAAATTCACTATTCTATTGTTTTGTTTACAGCTACTGTTTCATTTGTCATTGCTTTGTTCTCTTATAGTCTCATCTTCCTTCTTTTACCAGCTGTCCTCCACACCATGAGGAGGTCCTCAATACTGCCTAATAGTGAAAGCATAATTGAACTTCAAAGAGCAAATTCCCCTTTTGTTCAAAGGGATTGCTGACTTGATTGGTAGCTGCTTCTGTCAAGGAGGCTTAGAAAATGAAAGAACTTATCCAGTGTAGGCAGACTTTAGCTGGGGATCAATAAGAAGTAAGATATCTAGCCTGTCTTTATTGGCAAGAGTAACCTGTAAATAGGAGAGCCTCATGGTGTTTTTGAAATGTGTTTTACTTGCTGCATAAGTAAGAAGCTTCCAGCAGTTCTGATGATTTGTAATTCATAGGTGTGAATATCCCCATGTGGCAGGTCCAGAAAAAGGTCTCTGTTTACTTGTTTCTGTAATGGAACATCTGAATGTGAACTGGCACGTTTAGGTCCTTAACATTTGAACTATGTGGATGCTTGGGCATGAAAACCTGTAAGGATCAGAAAACTGTTCTAAGAGACATTTTCAGTTTGTGAAAGTTTTAAAGGATCGTGTACCTAACTTCCATGCTTTTTCTGTAGTGGAATGTTTGAATTTATATGTATGATTCTTCAATTTTTATTTTTCTTTCATCTGAGTGCACTACTTCTTGCTTCTCTTTGTATAATAGTTTTTCATGGTGATGTGTATTGTGTACGTATTCTTCGGAGTTCTGTGGCTTGCGTGGTCAGCCTGTTACTGGAGGGATCTCCTGAGGATCCAGTTCTGGATTGGTGCTGTTATCTTCCTGGGGATGCTTGAGAAAGCAGTTTTCTATGCAGAGTTCCAGAACATACGCTATACAGGGGAATCTGGTAAGTGACAATTGCAACTTGCACTTTCATTGATGGGCACAGCACTAATTATGCTAACACACATTGAATTGGGGTTACGGATGAATTTTATCTATATGATTACTTGAGGATTGCCTCAAAACAAAGAACATGGAACAGAGTTTCTGCGTGTCTTTTAATATACTGTAAATTCTTTTTATGATCTCTTGACAGCCTGTGCTCTTCTAAAACTAAAATGCTGTGTCTAAAATTTCTGATGTAGTGCTTCAGGAACATAGAATGTTAGATTCTTTAAATATTCAGTGTAACACTTAAGGTTTGAAACAGGACTTCTGAAGTGTAGTTTGTAATTCAGCTCTTCCGGTTAGCCTTATAAAGAGACTTTCAACTGTTTATTGTGACACCATTGCCAATAACCTTTGGCTTTCAGCCAATAGCCTGATAACTCATCATCGGCAACTCTCTCTCTCTCAAAAAAAACCCCTTTGGGACACTGTTGTGTGCTTCCATCCTACAAATGAAATGAAGTAAAACTTCATTATGACTTTTTTTCATTGGTCACATCCATGGTACAGGAGGTTTTCTTGATTGGCTTGTTTGGAAGATTGTCCAGGCTAATATTGTGAATAAAAAAATTTATGGATCTATATTCTCCATTTTCCTTGGATTTAATTTTCACTTCTAAAAAATAATTTTATTTTTAACAGTAAGAGACTTAGGTATTCTGAAACCTTACTCCAGATGTAGGTAATAAAGGCATTATAAATTTTAATAGCCTACTTCATGAAAATAGTAGTGTCTGCTTTTATACTACAATCATATGCAGTGAATGAAATACAAGTTATTTTTTATAACCTAGCTTCTTCTTTGCTTTTGGTAGTTCAAGGAGCACTAATACTGGCAGAACTGCTTTCCGCTGTGAAACGTTCACTGGCTCGAACTCTGGTCATCATAGTCAGCCTGGGATATGGAATAGTCAAGTGAGTAAAAATCTATTTTTCTAATAACTTAAGGTAGTACTAATTTCCCTGCGCTTTGCAAGTTAAAAGATGGGTGCTTGAGTTAAGTGGTGTAAAGCTCCAGTCTTTACTAGTCAACAGAGACACATACTTCCATGTGGTGATTACTCCTTTTTTGCATCCCCTTGCTTTTACTACTGTTGTGTAGTGTTCTGAGAGTCACTGCTGAGCTCATAAATCTTTAGCAGAGATCTGCTTTAGGAGGCTTCTGCTGCTTATCTGTCTGCCCCCAGCTGTATTATGTGGTAAAACAGTGTCATGTGGCATTGGGATCTTCTGTCAAGTTGGGCTGTGTTGAGGGAACAGAAAAAGAAGATGAGGCCTGGGACTTCTTGAAATGGTGATAAAATGCCAAGTGAGTTAACTGTTACTGATCTCTTCCTTAGCCACATCGGGCCAAAAGACAAAAAAAAAAAAAAAAAAAAAAAAAAAAAAAAAAAAAAAAAAGTAAGCGTAGGAGCACAGTAATAAAATGATTCCAAAGACCTAGGGATGACTTGTCACAAGAAGCTTTTATTTGCGTGCCTCTTGCCTTATACTAAACTCAAGTTGATGTGACTTCATTCTTCTCCTGCACTAAAGATTAACTTTGCTTTGTTTTTTTACAGGCCTCGTCTTGGAGTTACTCTTCACAAAGTAGTTATGGCTGGAGCCCTTTATCTATTATTTTCTGGCATGGAAGGTGTTCTTAGAGTCACAGGGGTCAGTAACTGCTGCTTGAATTTTTCTTGTATGCTACAGGTTCTACTGTCTTAAAATTAAGTACCAAGGGAGAATCCCAGAGATTCTCCAGAAGAATCAACAAAAGAAGGGAAAAAAGACAAGCAGTTAAACTCTGGAACTGGTTTATTGATGACTGTTTTAAACTTGTCTGCTTTATGCATCTGGATGTAATTGTGTATTTTGAAATAGTTTTCATAATTTATGATTAGCTGGGTTCCAGATGCTGTTGTGACTTTAGATCAGGTAGAAATTTGAGGACGAAGGGCCAGTTTCAGACCTAAAGGTGATTCATCTGGCTATGAATGTTGTTTTTTCTTAGTTTTTTTTATTTTTAAAAAAGAAAAAAAGTATAAACAACAACAAAACCAAGCAAATCCAGCAATAAACAAACCAGTGTTTTATATTTGAGCTGTACCTGAGGAAATGTTTGTGAGTTGTGCTGTTACTTGCTTCATTCGAGAAGTACATGTTAGGGTGTAAATTTCTTTTATTGTTCACTGCTAGTGTCTCGGGACAAGATATTTAACATGTTATATATTTGGTACTTTTTCAGTTTTTCTATGACACTCTGGCTCTGATAGCAAACTTGGCCCTGTCCATGATTGATGCCTGTATTATTTTGTGGATATCCTTTCATAAACTGTAGAAAGTTACAAACTTGTTCACAGAACTGTTTGTCTAATACTTCAGAAGCAGTAAAAAATGACTTGCTTTTATTATTTAGGACTTTCATAGTTTCTTGTATACTCAAAAGACAACTTTTGCAACTTTCAGTCAAACCCCTGTGAGCACTGAGCTCTTCCATGAGTAGTGTAGAGGATGTAATTACTGTATTTCTAACAAGCTGATTGCTGACTTTCTATAACAGAAGTGGCCAGACTAAATCTTTGCAGCAGTAATCTTAACAGAGGCTCTTGTTAATGCTGCTAAATTGACTTAATCTGGAAAACTACTTCTTGCCTTGCTGACAGAGAGTTGGGAACTGACAGTGTGCTATAGTTTGCTTTTGTCTTTTATAAACCCCTCTGTGCATTGTGTTGAACACCTTGTTCAAACACTTGTTTCTGTAGTAAAACTCAGAAGCATTGTGGTGAAGTGTCTGTGGTTTCTCATAACATAGCCTGACACTCCTTGCTCCTGTACCTTGTTTCCTTTTCAGTTTGTTCTTATTGGCTCTCTCTTTGTCTCCAGGCCCAGAATGATCTTGCCTCCTTGGCTTTTATTCCCCTGGCTTTCCTAGATACTGCCCTGTGCTGGTGGATATCCTTCACTATTTTACTTGGTGGGGAGTGTGTTTTCTTTGAAATTCGGTTGTTTTTTTTTTCAGGGAGTATTTGTACTGCTGCCATAGGATGACATTCTGTTCTGCTGTGAGTCTCGTCTATGTTTTAGAGGGCTGCATTCACGGGTGTGTGTCTGGGTGGGGGCCGTTGTTCATAAAACCTATGTCCTCTTAAGTTTGTGTCCACCTTCTCCTCTCAGAGGTTTTCCTTGACTTTCTCTACATATTCATCAGCTTGACTCAAACAATGAAACTGCTAAAACTTCGAAGGAATGTTGTGAAACTTTCTTTGTATCGGCACTTCACCAACACACTCATCTTGGCAGTAGCAGGTAATTACATGAATCAAATAAGAGTGTTGGTTGTTTTGAATGTATAACTCGATTTGATCACTAAAGCAGATTTTGAATTTAGTAACCATTCTGTTAAATGTAACGGAAATACTTGTCATTTCTATCACTTGACCTGTTTCTAGTAGTTTGTCAAATGTTACATTGATGCTTTGGAGGCAGCGGACCATTAGTCAGGAAGTTAGTAAGAGCTTCTCTAACAGAGTGCTTTTGTCCCTCTTAATAATGACTGCGCTTGGAAGGTTGTTTTTTTTTTTCCTGGCTGTGCATTGCTAAGATCATTTTTTAGTGTTCCTTCCTCCTTAGCTGAAGACCAGAGTGACTCTTGAAAAAGCAGTGTTCTTAGGATTGTAACACAATGTGATACCTGTATTCTGCAAGACTGAAAGTTGAGATTCTCTCTGCAGTAGTGATAACTGAACTCCAGGAGTATATCTTAGTGCTGCCAGGTGCTTGGCTTCTCTCATATATTTGGAAATGACATTCGTATAATGAGCAAGAAAGCTTCTAACCAGTGTGTGTGTATATTTATTTATTTATTTTACATAAACAACAAAACAGCACATTCATTTAATTGCCAGCTCTCATTAAGTTCCTTGCAGCGTCTGGTTCTCTGTCATCATCAGTCTCCTTAGTAGAGGGAGGTGTCACCTCTAAAACTGTTGAGAGCTTAGTTTGAGCACTGGAAGTCTTATGTGTCAAGATCTGAATGTTTTTTGTATTCAGGCAGATCAGATGGTTCAGTTCCTGCAAGGTAGTTTGTTTGTCAACCAATAATGAAAGTGTTGTATGGAAAGCAGATGAAAGGAACATAAGAATAGTAAATAGGGATGAGGATTTTGGTTAAATAGTAAATCCCTGACTTATGCCTTGTGTCTTTGGCTGTGCCTAAACTTCATTATAAGGCCAGGTCAGTAAATCAGTCTCACGTTTTCTGAAACTAATAGTTTACTTGCCAAGAATTTTCCTATTTAAGTCTTCACCCTTCAGTTGGAAAACACAGTCCTGTTAAAATATACAAACAGTAGCGCATTTTGTAGTAATAAGCTGTTTGTTTGTTTTAATCTTGCAGCATCCATTGTATTTATTATCTGGACTACCATGAAGTTCAGGCTGGTGGACTGTCAGTCGGTGAGTTTATATTGGATGCTTTCTGTGGTAGGTGCCTCTTTTAAAAAGCTTAAATTTGTCAGTCTAGGAGATTGAGGATTCTGGAACAGATTTTTTTCTGTGAATTATGTCTAGAGTAGTAACCACACGGTAAAATTGTCACTGTTGTACGAAGTGAGCCTCTTTGACACACGTCTGTAATGCATCTTTGGAAAGAGCTGAAAACATGGACTTTCTTCCCAGCAACTTCTATTTGTGCTTCTGTTTTCCTTGACAGGACTGGCAGGAGCTATGGGTGGATGATGCTATCTGGCGCTTACTGTTCTCAATGATCCTTTTTGTCATAATGATTCTGTGGAGACCTTCTGCTAACAACCAAAGGTTCAGCTTTTCTCATCTCTTTCTAAAAATACTGTTTTGGGGAGTGCTCGTTTATCACCCTGTTGGGTGATCTTAGTTGCAGTATACTGATCTGTAGCATACTAATGTAGGATACTAAGCAGCATATGCAGGTGTAGATGGAAAAGTCAAATTTAAAATTCAGTCTGTTCTTGGTGGTGAACTTATTCAAAAAGAAGCTGCTTGAACTCTTGTTTATATAGTTGAACATAGGTCTTCAAAACAATATGCTACACAGAATAATGAATAATGTTAATGTTGGAGTAATAACTCTTAGGTGGCAGTACACGTTCCTCTAAGTTATCTTTCTTTCCCGCCTAAAGGTTTGCTTTCTCACCACTGTCTGAAGAGGAGGAGGATGATGAGCAGAAGGAGCCAATGTTAAAGGAAAGCTTTGGTAAGGGCAAAATTTCTTTCCACCTGATTTGTGTTGGAGATGTCTGGGGAGAGAAGTCTTTCTGTCAGGGAGGTAAGAAATAAAATAAAAATAAAGTTTGTTACTGGTGTAGAAGTGGAGGATGCCATTGCCTGTTGCAGAAGAGCAGTGGCTTTATATTTTGCATTTGCAATTTGGTGTTTTCAGATGACATTGAGCACACTGCTGCTGTTGTAGTTGTTTTACCATATCCACTGGACTATTTTGTTTTAATATGAGCAAAGTCCTGTTTGCATCCGGCTATGATGACAGAGGTCTCTTAGATGTTGTTAGTCAGTGGGTTAGTTTGCATTTTCTCTTTTACAATCTGTTTGAATGATTATAGTTTATTATCTGTTCTCTAACTCTGCAGAAATCATCACAGAACCATAGAATGGCTTGGGTTGGAAGGAACCTTAAAGATCATCCAGTTCCAACACCCCTGCCATGGGCAGAGTTGATGCCTGCTAGATCAGGCTGCCCAGTGCCCTGTCCAACCTGGCCTTAAACGTCTCCAGGGATGGCAGAGCCACAAATTCTCTGGACGTGAGAGTGCCTCACCATCCTCTGAGTAAAGAATTTCTGCCTGACATCTAATTTAAGTCGACCCTCTTTTAGTCTCAAACTATTCCATGTTTATAGTGAACAAGGGGGAAACGTCCACTGTAAACATACGGATGGGCCTTGAAGCAGTCCTGCTTTGTAACACTAGGTGGCACCTTTCTCTCACTCCAACTGCTTGAAA
>JAOWBP010002559.1:21046568-21060079 GCA_028571105.1 Tragopan temminckii | reverse complement strand
AAAAGAAAAGAAAAGAAAAGAAAAGAAAAGAAAAGAAAAGAAAAGAAAAGAAAAGAAAAGAAAAAGCAATAGAGACCAAATAGAAGAGAAAAGAGCTACCAGTCTCCTGTAAGAGAGCAGATAATTACACTGATGTTTGCAGCTGTACTGTTTTCAGAGGTGATGGCTGGAAGTAGGGAATAGGGAACAGATACTTTATCAGTGAGCATTTTCCCCTGCCAGAGTGGCCTGATGTGTGTGCGTCTCCATGACTCTTTTCGTACACCATGCTGCTTTTCATACCTTGTTATAACCCTTTCTTTAAGACTTACTGCGGGATACATAACAAATGCATTGCTCCTCTGGCTAAGAGAGAGAAATGTTCTGCGAAAGAAAGTACAAACTCATTTCCTATACATAGAAAGATTAATTTCCTCTACATGGATATATCTTATTATCTTTGGAGTTGCTCTCTTTCTCTCTCGCTTCTTTTACCCTGATGATGTTTATCTCTCAACATCAAGTCAAGGTAATCTCTCCACCTTGACACAGAGTTTGATTTGGTAAGCCTATTGGTATAACAGCAGTTGTGACACAAAACAGATTCTTAGGCTTTTCTTACTGATCTTTTACTTGAAAGCCAAAGAAACCAATTTGTTTTTCTTTCTAGTTTAGAAACACTATATTAACATAACAGTGAATATAGAAAGCCTGGACTATCTCCCCTCTCTCCTCTCATTATAGTAGTAATATATTAAAGTAATGCAGAGCCACATTCCTTTCACGATATTGTCACATGTACCTCTACTTTTCCATATTTAAAGAATATTAAATTAAGCATGTCAAGCTAATCGTAATACAACATAGCAAATACAATGGGTTTTGTCTTCTTCTATGACTAATTCTTTTTTTTTTTTTTTTTTCCAGTTGGAATTTCTTGGAGACTGCAAACCTTCTTTGTATTCTTTTCTTCAGAGATTAACTTACTATCCTGACAAAAAAGTCAGTGGCCATGTTCAAGCCGTTAAGAGCATACTCTTGAAATAGCGAATAATTAGCATCAAGCTCTGAACTGATGAACAGTATGAGAACATCAAATCATTGGATGTATCTAATTCTGTATCCGATAAGCAAATATACATCTTGCTGGACTGTAATCTTTAATAAGTATGAATAGAATAAGAAGCACAATGGAACCTGACCTGGACTTATATGTCTTATTACTATAGCAAGAATGACATGGTAATAATAATGTTATCAATGTATTCTCTTTCTCAGCTATTCTGAGTATTCTGGACACATGCTTGTTATGCAAATACCTAAAAGCAACATCACAGTAATGAACTAGTGAATGTTCTACTGCATTCCTTAATCTCTCTAGACTGATATTATAAATATATATTTCTAGTCTTTGTAAATGTAAATAAGAATGGATTGTTTTCATCTTATGAGCTGCTTATGAAACTTTATTATTTTTTGATAATTAATCAAGGCATGTGATTTTTACTCAATCTGCATTTTTCTTGCTTATTAGTGGTTCACCACTGAAAGAATGACATAGGAGAAAAACAGGAGAGAAAAACAACGGCCATTGATTACTGCTGTTTAACGTGAAGATATATAATATAAAGAAAAAACACATCCCAAGTTTTTATAAATATAAGAAGCCTTTCACATTTAATTTTTTGGCAATCACTAAAATGACAGCCTATTGTTTATTTTTAGAAAACTAAGGACTGTCTCAGTGTTGCTCAACTAGCTATGTAGTTTCACTAAGAGCGTGAATGCTGTCCACTTACTGCTAACTACAACCCTGGTGATCCATTAAGTACAGAAAATTCCCGCAGCAGAAAAAAGCAGTATTTTCATGCCATTGTAACTGTGTTCTGTCCCATTTGATAATTCTATACCTTTCAGAACTATGTTTTGTTTTGTTTTTCCAATGGAAGTTGTAAAACATGAAAGCGATGAAGAAAAATGTTTCTGAAAATAAGTCTGAAAGCAACAATTGGGAAGCTATAAAGCTGATCCTCCACAGGATTTTAGCTTGCTTTCTTTGTTTAGGGTACTGCTGGATAGCCATGTTGGTTACATGCTGATTCAGTCATGCTTCACAGGGCTAAAATAATGTTTCACAACATACATGCTAATTTCCATAGCTTGTCCTTCAACATCTAATTGTTTTTTGTACAGTGAAGCTGCAATGATGATATGAATGATGATACAAACAACATCCTCTGTACAGTCATTAGCACTCTTAGATATTTATCAGCACTCTTAACCTCAGCTTATAGCTGAGGAAAATGAGCTATAAAAAAATTGTGGTGAGGAGAAAAAGACCACACAAGTTCAAGATGAGGTTAGATTGCAAGAGATCCACTCTGCCAGACCAGTGTTTTTTTTTTTAATATATATATATAATTACCTCAGGCATATACATCATTGCCACAGTCCTAAGACAGTTATAGAAGCACACTCATCTCCATGACTGAATAATGTGATGTCATGTGCATGATATGCACATATCAACATTTGTGTGTCAAAGGGGAACTCAAAATTTAAAGATCTAGCAAAAAGAAATATATCTGGACAGAGTAGCAAGTAATCTAGCAGCCATTTCACTTTAGTTAAATGTTTCTTTTATCTTCAAAATTGCTCAAGTATGAAAGCCCTTCTTCATTCTTTTGAGAATGATGTTTTAATGGCAATTCATCACTAGAGGCATAGAATCTTGATGACAAATCCATAGAGCCTGAAAAAGAGTGTAGTGAAATGTGTCTCCTAATTTAACTATTAGCTAGTCTACTGCTTAATACAATGAAATAGAAAAAAAAGAAGCTAGTTGCTGTGGAGATGTGTGGAGATTTAGTGTGGCTGGAGTGCCTGCACCTAAACCAAATCTCAGCCCCCTCCTACTTTGCCTCCCCTGTGAGCAGCTTGCAGAGCAGGTGGCTGCTGGCCCAGCTGTGATTCTCAGCTACTCCCAGGCCAGCTCACCTACCTTCCTGAATAGTCCTGCACACGCTAATGAGCTTAAGAGAAACGATATTTGTGGTGTCATGAGTATGTTGCAATGCTATAAGACAAAGGAGCCAACGTGCAAGAACAAAACATGTATCTTCCAATGATTTTCTGATGCTTTAATACCTTCTACCTGCTGTTCTAATGTATTTGTGCTTTGTTTTCAACAGCTAACAGGATCAGTATATTTTCATTTTTCCCTGAAAATACTTTTCATGGCAATGCCTGTTTCTAGAAATATCAGATTTAGATACCCTGATTGATCCAGTCCCCTAACATTCCTGCATGGTTACTATGTATATTAATTCATTTTATATAGTGAAATCAGGCATATTTTAAACTATATCTTCAACATAAGGAGATGCGCTCCAATTAAACCAAGTTTGGAGGTCAGGCATCCCGACTTCTCACAGGGTTACTTCAGCTTCTGTTCTGTCAAAACATACCAACAAAAGCTGCAAATACAAATGCTTTCTGGTATGCCCCTCTATTTATATCAGATTTTCTGGATTTCTACAGAGAGATATATTTATATTCTAACATATTGTTGCTGTTTGGAAGTTCTACTTTGAAACCCAGAACTTTACATAGCTTCAAATAAGTTTACTCTGATAATTACCAGCTAAGAATCCTTCACTGCACATAGAGTTAACGAGTATATTTAATTTCTGTGAGATTAAATGTATACTACAAATATTTAAAATGTAAAGTTACTTTTTCAAGATGAATGCATTCACTCCATAATTGGATATTTCAATATCCTCAACAGTTCCAAAAGAAGCCGTTACTCATAAATGTGAGACAAATCTTTTTCTTTTTGTGCCAGAATACCAAAAGCCTAACTATGCTTTTTTTCTGGACTGCAAGGGCACATTGCTAGCCTGTGTAGAGCTTATCATCCACAAGTACAGTAAAGTCTTTCTCAGCAGGACTGTGCTCTATCCTTTAATTCCCCAGCTTGTACTGATATTGAGGGTTGCCATGATCCAGGTGCAAGACCTTGTATCTGGCTTTGTAGAACATCATGATGTTCTCCTGAGCCCACTGCTTGAGCCTGTCTAGGTCTCCCTGCATGACATCCCATCCCTCAGGTATATCAACTGTACTGCACAGCTTCGTCTCATCCGCAAAATTTCTGAGGCTGCATTTGATCCTGCAGTTGATGTCATTGACGAAGATATTAAAGAGCATCAGTACCGGTACTGACCCCTGAGGGACACCAATTGTCACTGATCTCCATCCAGTCATTGAGACACTGATCACCAATCTCTGGGTCTCATCTTGCAATCAGTTTCTTGTCCATCAAACAATCCACCCATCAAATCCATTCCAATTCAGAGAGAAGGATGTTATGGGGAACCATGCCAAAGGCCTTACCGAAGTTGACACAGATGACATCACTGGCTCTTGCTTTATCCACTGATGCAGTTACACTATCATAGAAACCCTCTAGGTTGGTTAAACAGGTCTTGCACACAGCGAAGCCATGTCAATTGTCTTGTATTACCTCCCTGTCTTCCATGTGCCTTAGTATAGCTTCCAGGAAGATCTGTTGAATGATCTACCCTCTACAAGATGAGGCTGACAGGTTTGTAGTTCCCTGGGTTGCTCCCAGGTTTCTACCCTTCTTACAAATGGGTGAGACATTACCTACTTTTTGAGTCTCCAGAGACACCTGACCTCCATGACTCCTCAAGTATCACTACTTCAGCCAATTCCCTCAGGACTGTGAGATGCATCTCATCGGGACCCATAGACTTACGGATGCTCAAGCTAATTGGGTGATCACAAACCTGATCTTTGCTTAAGGCAGGTAGGACATTGCTCTCCCAATCTCCACCTTCCAAAGGCAGTTTATAGCCTCAGGGCAGTTGAAACACAGAGCACCCCTAGGGCTGTGGATCTCAGGGAATCTATGTGGAGAAAACCATGGGGTTCAGAAAACAAACAACTCAGAGTTTTGTTTAAAGTCAAACCAAAATCGTATTTCAAAATACTATCTGAGAAATATAACTCACCATCCCTGCCAATCTCATGAACGAGATTGTTAACAACAAAGAAATTTGATACATGCAGGTTTTAGTAGCCCAGCAGCAACAAACAGAAATTGGAACAATTTTATTTCCTGATATATTAAAAGATATAGATAATGCCCAAACAACAGAAATGGATAAAGCAAGATCAATACCTCATAAATGCAAAGAATCTTCCATGTAGGAAATACAGGCACTGTTGGATTTAGCTTATATGCCCTAAGGTGCTTGATAAATTCAACTCTGTTGTTGCAATGAGATGTATTGAACTAAAAATGATGTATACAATGTGACAATAAAAATTTTGAGAAGTCAGGCTATGGATCTAGACCTTAGGAATTCCAGTCCTATGACTTATCCATGCATTTGCTGTCACTCTGCATTTCTTTACATGGCAAGGCTTGGTATTTATGCAAAGTGAGCAGAGACATGCTAGGTGGTGTTCCTTTTAGTGTGAGAGAAGAGTTGGAAACACTCTGTCAACAACGATGTTAACAGGTCGTTCTCTGCTAATCAAGATGCCAGCTGCCAGGGCACCTTTTCATCCAGTCACTTTAGTTTTGATATTCATTTAGAAAGCAATTATACTAGGAATCACCTAAGTTATTGCAAAGAGGGTTGTAGTTGTCTGACCCTCAACACAGGCTCTTTGAGTAGTAATTGTAAAGTAAGTAGCAAACACCAGTGTGTCTTATGCCTTCTCTGTAAATTAGCCAAGTCAAGTTGAACAGGTATTTGAGATCTGTGGTAAGGACTCCCAAGATGTTGGCATTGCACGGTTTCCAAGGATAAAAAAAGTGCTTCTTCTATTAGATCAGGGTGTGTTTGCAATACCAGTAGTTCAACAATAAGTCAGTAGAACATAAATTTGGTATTCTGGCACAAGGCTGAAGAAGTTTCTATTGAGTACATTACTGTTCACATGACACAATAAATATAGGGTCACATTACTATTCTTTTTTTGCTATAGATTTCAGAAATGTATTATCAGGAGCAAAGATAAAGTAGTCTGACAGATTTGACTACTGACTTTCTTTGTAAACAGTCCCTATTCACACAATCCTGCCAATGTGCTTTCAGTGGCAGCCAATGAGTGACCACAGAGACCACAGCATTTATCATTCTGCCTGGAGGTGGTTTCTCCAGATCAGAAGTGATAAAGTACTACAGGGAAAGATATTTGCAGTACTGTCTATGCTCTGTCTTTTCTGAGCATAAGCAAAAGACATCAGTCTCCAGGCCTGTAAAAAACTTGTTCTTACAAAGAATGTAAGGTATTAACGATGGAAAAGGAGTTTTAAAAGGGCAAAGCCAAGACGCTGGAATACCTGAAGAGTTATTAAGAAAGTAGAGAACATTTTGTTCTTTCTGAAGAGTTTATTTCAGTCTCAGAGACTAGTAGTAAATGAATGATAATGAGAAGTACAACAAAGAAAGATACTTTCAGTGCTTTATGATGACTCAGGTTTTCAGCACTGTGTGATCACTGAGATTCACTAAGCATGCACTGGAACTAAAAAGGGGTAAGCTATTAAAAAACTGTAGGGAGAGATATTAGTGGTAAGTTTGAATACCTGCTTCTATTCTTTCTCAGACTGTACAGTGCTTTTCCCAGGAAAAGTTTTGTTGTGGCTAGCATAAGTACTTAAGTTTTCTGTTGCTATAAGAAAGAGAATATCAGGATCAGGTTCTTAATAAAATAATAACCCACAAAGGTCTTAGTGGCCTAACTTGGGAAAATATTTTTTATTTTTCAGACATTGCTTAAGTCAAAAGAAATTTCTTGAGCTGTGGTCACAGGCAACTTGCCAAAGCCTAACAGATGGACTTAAATTTCTGCAAAGCTTAGGACTCATGGAATGGAAAGGATGATGCTGAAGTTATCAGAAGGGTGGATGGGAAATCAGAAGTATGATAAAGTAGAATAGTAGAAACAGCACAGGAGAGGAATGGAGAAGATCAAAGAATGTTTTTTGTCTGTTTGTTTAAGAATAGCATCCAAATTTACTTCATACGTAAAGGAAAGATGGGAGAAATTATCAGCTCTTGATGGCTTGTATAATAAAGAATTTATGAGACTGGCTGGCATCGCTGATGAAATCTTGTTCTCCTTTGATAAAACTTTAAATGAAAAAGCAAACCCAAACTAAATCTCAGTTTCTATTAAACCAGGTTAAATATCTCTTCAGAGATCTCTTCTTAAGACCAAGCGTTATAACAGCACTGTGCTTCTTTGCACTGTCTGAACTCTTTTTTGACTGGTAATCATAAACAAGAATAGAAATAGGAGTATACTTGATATCAGATCAAACCTACATGGCATCTCTGTAAGAACAGCAAAGAAAGTCTTTTTCAAGTTGAAGTGCTTCCACATTTCTCATCATTGTTTGTATAATAAAAGCTCTTACTATATGTAACAGAAACTAGGAGCGACATGCCCCTAGATGTGCAAGTGAATTGTTGAATTTCAGGTGGCTAAAACTACTGCACTTTGTTTCTAATAAATTGAAAAATTAAGTTCAAATATTGTCATTTTCTTCTGAAAGGTATGAAATACATGAAAGCCTCAATAAGAAAATCCATTTCAAGTAAACAGATGATGTCACTCATGCTCTGCTCTAATTTTGTGGATAACACAATCTCCATGGCTCTATGATCATGTAGTCTGACCACACAGTCTGTGGCCATGGAACAATACAAGGTGATCTCTGTCTATACAACAGTAAATAGATAACATCAAAATACACACAAGAATGGGATCAACAAAATGTACTGTTGAATGCTGTCAGCCATGTCCTCTGTGAAACACTACCTTAGGTTTACAAGAGTATAGGCCGTAAGGTTTTTGATTAAATGCTAGTTTCTAGAGGTCGAAGCTAATAGGGAATCACCGCTCTTTTCCCTTCTGAGAGAACTGAACACTTTGTATGTTCTCCAGACAATGGAGGATAAAAGATAAAAATCCTTAAGTAGCATTATTTTTGTGCTGAAGGAGGTAACAAAGACAAATATATGGGTATGTTTGTGTTACATATAAGAAGGACTAATAATCTTGCTTGAAAGATTCTTTTCCATCACCCCGAAGGGATTTTGACTAAAGTCAAAGCAAGGATATTTTAAGTGTCCACATGATACTGAAATTTCTCCCCAAAAAAATAAAAGCTTACTCTAACACAAACATGTGCTGAATTAGGCTTATTTTATAGTAATGTAGCATGAAATTGAATCATCCTGACAAATCTATACCTCTTCAGCTTCTAATGTATTCAATATTGTTTTTTAATTTTGTTTTGTTTTGTCTTTTTAAGTATTCACTTGTTCTCATTTGTTGAGTGCTCAGGTATTATGGATTATGTGCTCAGTCTTGAAATCCTTGGGTATATGCATGTGCATGCACATTTATGCAGCACTTCTGCATTGTTTTCTCTGATTGCAGAGAAAAAAATGTACTTTGTTTCAGAAGTGCAAGTTATGCATTATTCCAGCATATGAATCCCTAGGATAACACATTTCAGTGTTTGATGTGAGGCTGGAAATACAAAATGGGGGATAAAGCAGTAAAGGAATAAAGGAATGGAGGACAAGACAAAACAAAAACTGCTTTCTTCTAGTTCAGCATATGAATATTTATTTGCCTTTGCATTCTAAGGGTTACTGAATTATGACAATTTGAAGAATCTGAAGCCATGAATTCTTTGCTGCATCTAAGCTGTCTGACATGCCCTGGTATTAGTTGAACTCTCTGATATCTGGAAACATGAAAAGAAGGAATCTATCACAAGCAAAAACTGAGAAAGAAATTTTTCCTTAGCTGAAATGGTGGAGTGCTGCCTTGTGATCTGATGATAGCTAACATGATTAAGTGACTAACGTAACATTTTGCACAGATGTCGACTGAACAGTTCAGGTATAAAGTAATCTGAACAGGTCTGACTGGGGACTACACGAATGTACAGAGCTGACAGTGTCTGAGCCTAAAGGGGCTGTATATATATCAAAGGCAAGGTAGGAAATTCGTGTTGCACATGAACATTGGGGAAAGACAATTCTTGATGACATGATTTTATACAATTACGGGTGACAGAAATGCACTTTCTGGTGATGAGTTCCTTACCTCAAGTCCCTGTATACCCAAGAGTTTCACTGTGTATATGACCTATCCTCTTTTGAAACTGTCTTGCTTTTTCTAAGACCTCAAAGATCTTTCACTGCTCCCTTAATTTGTTTCCTGCGAGAAACCTGGAAGAGTTTAGAGGTATTCCAGAGATCTTTCAAGGCTGGTTACCAGGGCTAGTAGGTAAAGTATACGTGACCTGCAGCACAGGAGTGCTCCTTATACTCCTGGAATATCAGTGTATGTTTAAAGACACCTAAAAATGAGCTTTTTATCACAGGGAGATCATTAAGAAACTACAAGGAAATAAGTAATGTTAGAAACAGTCATGGTCAAAGAATCCAGAAAGGACTATCTGCATTACTATACACAGAAAATACTGCAGTCATTCTGCAGTATTCTTTTACATTGTCTCCCCTCTCTTTCTGTGCCATGAAAGCACTATCAATCTAGGTTGTTTGCATCAGGTTATGTTATCGTTTTCCCCAGAAATTTCCCTCTCTAGCATAAATCCAGTATGATGTATTCATATTCAAGAAGTTACATGTTAGAACAGACTGTCCTGGTGGTAGATTTATTAATACTACATATAATGAAGAGCCAGCTATACATTCACTATAGTATACTTCTGTTTAGCAATAGGAGAAAGGACTGCCTTCCCACAAAACACACACACAATCACTAGTGAAGTTTAAAGGGCTGGCTGACTGCCTTCAAAGATGAATTATGTATCTAAATGGCTTTTAAACAGCATATGCTAGAAGCTTATAAACCACAGTTAACTGTTCTCTGACTCTCTGAGTGGAAAAACAAAACAAAACAAAACAAAAAAAAACAACCAGCTTCTGTTATTTATTTGAAATGAAAGAGAATAATAATAATTTTAAAAAGTTAAAAAAATATGCCTGCTACCTTGCAGCAATGCAGGATTTCTTCACTGATATTAGGCAACACTGGAGGATGAAAGCGCTGACTTGGAATGGAGCCCTTGCAGAAACTGTTGTTATAGAAGAATCCTACCATTACTTGCAAACCTTTCACAGCTTTCTAAAGCCACTGTGTAACTTGTTTATGACAGCACAGAAATAGTCAGTGACAGATATAAAGTCTTCAATTAAGAACACCAAGATACAGCAATATTCTGAACACTAGCACTGATGTTATCAATATGGAGAAGTTACTGTACCTTTGCGCATGAAGTTGGAAAACATTCATTAAATCTAGAAGAGGTCTATAAAAAAAACAACAAAGGAAACAGGGAGTTAGTACAGTTGACAGCGCAGTATAAGAATATGTACAAAACTGGTACAAATAAGTATAAAAAACAGGGCTATATTAAGTCATTTAGTAGGCACTGGCAGGGAAAAATGGGGTTGACACATAGAGAGGCATTTCTCAGATCCAGGAGGTGATAAATCTTAGGGCAGATATGTAAACTTTCAGGTTGGTTTAGCACTTTAAAGGCAAGTTTTATTTGAAGTTTCTGAAGTAAATAATATTTAGCTTTCGTTACTTTGTCTGGTCCATATCATCACTGTGCTAGCTGAAAGAAGAACTACATTCTCCAGACTTATGTGAGAAGTGATGAAATATTTGACACACGGAAAACTGTAGGTAGGGCAAATCCAGGAGTGTGAGAATCACTCAGCTAAAGGGAAGATGCTTAAAGAACATCTTTCACAGACTTTACAGTCACCTATGATTTAGCCTCCCATTCTGGTTTCTGTTCTTTTTGGTATAGGCTTTTGTTTTGAGGTGGAGAGTATGCATTTATGCACAAAATATACTTAAAGTCTTTGCCACAGTATCTGTTAAGTTACAGGCCTCCATAAAAACATGTGCTGTTAGCTAAGAGCTTATACTCTTAAGGACATAGTAACATCAAATTCACTACAGTATATATGCTAATATTATACTAATTGAGTAAGAAAGATCAAAATTTCCTTATTTAGAATTAATAAAGAGATCTTACATTTTTTAGGCATATAGTCTTTCAATATTTAAAACAGAATAGGAAAAAAAAGGACATAGTTTATGATTCATCTGTAAAAACATACATAAATGTCTTAACAAATGATTAAGTTATATGGATAAACATATTGGTTACTAGATGCATAATTCCTTATCAGTATAGATATAGAATTCCTCAGCATCATTTGCTGTGTAATTCAACCTAACATTTTATTCACTGAGAGCCATTAACTACTGGGAAGCTCTTTCACAACCCCATACACGTAGTGAAGGTGATCAAATAGTTTATTACACATTTTCCTTGGTAATGCCCTACCTGATCTTCTGACAAACCTCATACGCCCTTTCTCTGCATAATCATTGCAATTGTATCTTACCACTTTGCATTTCATTTAACATAGGCTATAACTCTTTTTTGCTTGATATAAAAGAAAAAATCATGAACATCTTGACTATTGTGTGATATTCTATATGCATTTTAGAATGCATCATATTTTAACCAATAGTGGTAGAAAGCTTTCTGACATCTGATTCTGTTTTGAAAAATCAATTATAACCTTTTTTTCTCTCTTCAAAGCACTCATGCCAATGGGTCATGGCCATGAAAGTAAAATGTTTCTTAAATGCATTGAGTCGTTTTTGATATGTTGTCTACTGCTCTGCTATGGTCACTTTCATCTTGCTTCTGGAGATAATACACTGTTAGTTTGCACCTCCAAGGGAAAAAGCCTAAAGTAAAACAAAAAACATAAGGGCTTTTCTTTTTATCTGGTGTCTGTAAAAGATACATTTTCCCCTGGAAACCAAGGTCATTGATATCATGTCATCAGTACAACAGGCACAATCCTGGTGTTCATTGGGCTGAATTTAGGAGAATATCTCGAGGGCTGGAAGTGAGATTGAACTCTGTGCCATTCTGGTCACCTGGTAGAGAATTCTGCTACAGAAAACAATCTCTAATGGTAATATGCTGCAGGGAATGTATACATTTGGTTACTAAGAACTGATCCTAGATTGTTAATCATGCATATTCGTGTCAAATACATTAGCCCTTTCATAGTCACACTAAGGCTAACGTAAGTCAGATTTTCAATGGAAGCTGCAGACTGAAAGTCTCATACTGTACTACATGTAGCACAATTGTGTCATGAGGGAACATGTATCAGCAAAGTCCTGCTGATGCCATGAATTCTTCCACTGTGTTTCAGACCTGATAAAAAGCAGTGCTTGAAAAGGATAGGTAGGATAACTAACAATAATGTCTGGTGAAATAATGAGAGAGAGAGAGAGGGAGAGAGAACACACAAAAGGAGGGGTTAAGAAAGAAAGGAAGCAGACTCTTTTTAATTAGAGGAAACACCATGCTCTTTTCATGGGAAGGCCTTTACTAAGGTGGTCATTCATTCATGACTGACCCATCTGTGCCACTACAGCATAGTTAATCCCTGCAAAGACAGAAGCTACTTTTTAAAATCTTCTGAGTTTCGGCTAATTTTAAACCTACTCCTGCTGAAATATTTACTGCAAGTCCTCCTCATAAATTATATCATATTTAAAAAATGAAAATTCTCATTTCAGCATCATCAACTCAAGTGGAAGACTGCAAATCCTCCTACAGAAAATTAGCAAACATATGTTCTGCCTGTCAGCTCAAGTGTGCAGTACTTTTTCCCTGGCACATACGTATTTAGATTTGCTAGTTTGTGAAACTACCATAGCTTTCTGCAGTACTCGTGGAGACAGGTGTCCTATGGCTGCAAATGAGTATGTTATTTAATCATGAAAAGACAAGACTTTGAATAAGAAAAAACATTTCTAAGAGAAAAGTTACCAAGGCCTCTGGAATCTGACTGCATAATTCAATCTCATTCCATCTCTTAAATGAAAATGGAGTAGTGCTCAAATGATGTATTTGTGCCTTGGGAATGTACTTCATGTATATAGAAGTACAATAGTATACTTCATTTAGCCTTGGCCACAAACCAGCTTTGTATATAAAAGGACAGGAAAATACGATCTCTGAGCATTTAACAGTAATTTTTTTGTGCCACATTAAAAATGTATTTATTTTGCCTTGCATTTGCCTACTAAGTATGTACAAGTATTTTTTCAAGTTTTGGGGTACAATGTGACATTCTTTCAGGGGGCTTCAGTTTTAGAATGTCTTTGGTGTTCTCTCCTTCAAAATAAAGGTTTTTTGAACGTTACTCTAGGGAGTTTTAAAACTTAAAGAACATAAAATCATCAGTCATGAACTTTTGTACTGAACGCTGCTATTTTACACATGTAAATACAAGACAGCTTTTGTAAATTTTCCAGAAGAGACTTAGCAATAAAAGAGGCCTGGCAAAATTTGGGAAGCCAAAGAACTAAGTACATGATGCAACTAACTG
>JAOWBP010002559.1:21018566-21046468 GCA_028571105.1 Tragopan temminckii | reverse complement strand
CAGAAGAGACTTAGCAATAAAAGAGGCCTGGCAAAATTTGGGAAGCCAAAGAACTAAGTACATGATGCAACTAACTGCTAGACAGCATTTCAAATGCACATCATTGAGATTTTTATTTTGTATTTAATTTCATTTGTGTCTGGTTTACTTTACTTTCAACAAGCCCATTTTTTTTACCAGTGAAGCATCTGAGACTAAAACCATCCAAAAGTATTTACACTCTATAATCTAAAAGAAGCAGTAAATTTAGGAAAATTGGTGAGCGTGCAAAAGTAATTCCAAACTATATATAAAAATGGGAACTTAGAAATAGATTAAGATTAGTTTTATAACTTTAAAAGCTGTACAAAATATCACTTTTTTTGCTGTCTCAAAAAGATGGCAAAATTCCCTTTAGTTGGAATGAGAATTTTCACTTAAATTTTGAGATGCGACATGATTCAAAAATATGGCTCTGTGGGGTTCTTAAGGCTTGTATTCCTTGAAGTTCATGCAAATAGGTCTCTGCTGTGGTAGAATAGAAGAACATAAGACTAGTATCTATAATTCAGTTATAATTATCAGCTAACACCTCAGATCTGCTTGCCTGTCCTCTTGCCACCACCGTGACCCCATAGCTCAGTCAAATTTCAGTAAATATTACCCAGGAATACTAAAAGTGGCAAGAGCAAGACTGTGTTCCTACATTAGGGTCCAAGGAGATCATACTCATTTTGGCACCCTACTTCAGGAGCTGATTCCCAAGGTAAATGTATGTTGGTTTCTGTAGGTGTTGCCAGCATTGTAGAAAAGAACAAGTAGCATGGCTAGGGAGTTTTCCCCTAAGGTATAGACTCTCAGTGTTAAATTGAACAGTTTGCAAGAGGAGAGAATTAAGATTTGCAAAGAGTTTACAAAAGTGGATAATTAAGATTTGCTGAACCTCATCTCTCACAGAACCCCATAAACAAAAATAGTGAACAGTTGTATTATTGGTTAATTTTGTCTGAATTTTGTGACAAGTAACTGAAGTATAATAAATGACTGAACAAACAGATACCTATAGCGCTGTGATATGACATTATTTTTATGGTCACAGAATTGTAAACGCAGTTAGATCTCTCACAAACGGGCTGCATAGTGAACAATATTGCGTAGTCTCATTTACCAATACCTGAAGAAAAAAAATAATGTGCCAAATGCTTTGAAGTATTACTTTTGATGTCACTGTGACCTACAGCCTGGCATGTAGCCAAAGAAAAGGAGACACCAAGAATGGAAAAAATGAGTGCCAGAAACTTTGTGTAGACAGAGAGAAGCAGAGATTGCTAGGAATTAGATTCAGTTTTACAGTCACTGGACAATGAATGGTGAGTCACAAAACAGATGACTACACAGACCTGTCTGTAGTGTTGAATTCCCTGTTACACCAAGATTAGCCAGAAATAATAAATAACTTCCTGAGGTAAGACCATTCACTGAGTATTTCAAGCCCCAAGAGAAAAGACAAAAGGATAGCCAGACTAGTTGGGAATGAACTCAGTTAAGATTCAGCTTTAAACTGTGACTGTACATAAAAAGAAGGCCTTCTTCCCCTCTCTTAACTTGCATATTCCAATCATATTTAAAAAATAATCCTCAATTCACTACGAATACCATCACTCCCAATTTCTCTCAGAGATGTAGGCTTTTTAACTTTCTTTTTCCCCCTTCGCCTTTGAAGTCTCTAGTATGCTATTCTTCCAAACTACTTTAAAAGGAAATCAATAGTTTCTCATTATAGTAGTAATGCACATATGCCTGCAGACTAACAATCTTCATATTCCAAAATCCTCAGTTCTTAATATAAAGGAATGATTTTGATTTTTCTCATCACATCCACGCTACATCAAAATATTTGTATGTACCTCTCCAAAGTTACTAAGTCTTTATGTTGAACTGAATCTCTTTTATTACACCCCTTATTATTCCTCTACAGGCTAGAAGATCACTGTACAGAATTTCTATCTGCTCTTACTTCTCTTTCTCATCTGCAAAAGTTTATTTCCCTAGTCTTTGAATATGAGAAAACATTTCTAAGAGAAAAGTTTCCAAAGACTCTGGGATCTTACTGTATAATTCAATTTCATCCTGTCTCTTGGATGAAAATGGAATTTAGCTACATGGACTGTCGGATACTCAATTGTGATCATTACCTCCAACTGGAAGGAGACGTGGTTATTAATAGGTGGGCTGAAACCTTTATTCCTTACAGTAAGTTACTCTCTCTTCCAGATGCTTACTCATTTTCAGGGTAATAATACTGATCAAATACTTGAAAACAGATTTGCTAAAGTATGGTTTACTAGAAAGCATAGCAACTGTTATTGGCAACAGTGCTGTAAACAGATAAATTGATAAAAATATTAAATATACCATGATTTTTTCCCCCCGCAGGCTAGACACCAAAGGCTAATTCAGAATAGAATGCCTGTGTCTTTGCTTCCCATGTTCAAAATGGAATGGTAGTACAAGTCCCTTCACAGGGCTGACATAAATTTTGATGTGTCAGTACTTTCTGAGAACTAAGACATGACATTGGGAATAATGTAAATCAGACTTTAATTCTATATTTAATGAAGGTGTTGGATAGCATACAGAAAATAAAACACGGGAAACAGTGAAGAAATATTGAAGATGAAAAGTGCAATTGAATGTCTACTATCCAATAAGGGCTATCCAGTCAGTACACTAAATGAGACAGAGCATCCATGGGAAACGCTGCACTGTATATTGCAATTAAAGTCTATGAAAATGCTTACATAGAAAGGATCTGAATGAAGCACTGGAAACTTTACTATGAGAATTTCTGAACATCTGAGTTTTAGTCTTAGGTGTTGTATTAATGCAATTTTCAGGAGATATGTAATATACACTACATATGCATTAAAATATTAAACTGCTGCTGCATTTACAGCTTCTGAAGGGATGAATCATTGTCAAGGACATCAGTGAATGGTAAAATATCTATGAAATCACGAAGGAGAGTGACATCCCCTAGGCAGACCTACAGAACAATGTCAGAATAACAATAAGATGCAGAAGGGTCATGTCCTATTGTCCAGGTATATCATAAAGTGCCCCCTTACTTAAAACATTTTAGGAGTAGACACTGAAAAGTGTCTGAAAAAAAATGACCTTATTTAGGCAAAAGAAGAAAAGTCCTGACAGAACCTGAAAGGTCCGTCTCAAGCTCACATCTCAGCACTGTTTTAATCCTCTTTTACTCCATGGAGGTTCGATGCTGTACACATTTCTATTCTCTCTAGTATGATATTGAACTTTAGTTTAAGAAAATATGGCAAGGTTTATACTGAAGAGTTTTGACTCCTAGCCAGCGAATTTTGCTTAGGATCATTGTTGTCGTTCCTTACACGGTTCTCAGAAGTATTCTGAGGATCTTGCTGAGGAACTTTTAGTATTGCAGCTCTTGTGCCACAGCATCATACAGCCTGACTATTCGGTTTATCTTTAAGTACTAATATACAACTGCAGGATACATAAAGCACAAAAGTCAGTTAGTCTGATGAAAACGTGTCTTTAAGCATTTGTGATTAAGGCCATTTATTTTTATTTCATAGTAAATAAAATCCAGAGCTGTAACTACTAAATTCCAGACCAAGTTATAGAAATTTAAGCACATTATGATGCACAGTATTTAGGTGTTTGCCACGTTCCTCTAACCCCATCATAGCATTTGGGATGCTATGATGTACATCCACAGAGTCAACTGACATAGCATATAATGGAGTTGGTTGTGATTTAAACAAACACATTTTTAGGTAAGTAAATCTACAGAAAAAGTATGGTTGCTCTGGTCTCCATTTAAATTATACTATTTATTTCTTCAAACTTCTAAGTATAGAACTTGAAAGAAATATACTAAACATTACAATTCACATGTATTATAAAGTAACTTGCATTTCTGTTCTATGCATAGCATATTTTATGCCTTTGTCAGTTTGCTTTCATTAAAGCCAACTGAAACAGCAAGGAAACTTCTCTGACCTTTCTAGCAAACACAGCTTCAGACGTTGGTCAATTTTTAGTGCAAACAACAGACAGGTTAAATTACCACTATAAAAGCTTCCTACTCATCAACAGTGATTTCTACTTTCCTTAGAATGTATTTCCATCATAACACTGCAAAAGCAGAATTTTAGGGGTGCTCTTTTTGCTAGTGAATGTATAAAAGAACTCAGCCAAGTAACTAAATCAAGACAGAAGAGATCTGTATTTTCTTTTCCCCAGAATGTATCAACCGTCATTAGGAATGCAGACAGTAAAAAGGCAATTTGGGACTCTGAGAATAGGTTGCAAAAATAATTTACAGTTGTGTTCACTGTTAGCATTATACTAAATCACATCAAGACTCCTCATTTGCTGAGGCTGCGTTCAGTATGGTATTAAAAACAACTCCTTCCATCAGTATTTTTATTGTTGTTTGCCAAAAAGATATTTTCTTCAAGGTGCTTAATGTTCCAGTAGGGACTTTACTGTACAGACACCAATTAGTTACTTACACTGTAACGATAGGCATACAGAGCAGACACAGTGTGGAATGAAATTATGACTTATCAAGGTACTTGTCAGACAAAGTTGTTTCTCCTTTCTTTTTAATTATACAGTGGAATAGTTCTATCAATGTTCATACAGTAAATATATTGTCAATTTTAATCACTGAAAATCTAGGACAGACACTGAAGTCTTATGTATTTTACACTCATTTCTTTCTGAAACATTTTTCAACTGAGTGCCATCTCAAAGTGCTTTATAAATTTTGAGTTAATCAAGAGAGCCCAGTGTAGTAGCTAAACACAACACTATCTTTCCTTTCTACATTCTGTACTTAATAAAATAAATAATTTTCCCAGTATCTCAGATCAATTCAGTAGCAGAACCAGAAAAAGCTCTCAGAATTCTAATGTCTCAGTGTTCACTGAACAAAGCTACCTGCTGTTCCCATCAACTGCAGTCTGACACAGAAGCACTAGTTGGTACATAACAAATGGTGATCACATTTTCTGTGTTTCTGCTCAGCTTAGCAAAATGTTCTTCCATCTTGCTGAATTTTCTAAGTTCTCCTTCATGTACTTCAGTCTGCTGCCACTGATTTTTTCACTACATTGCATTATTAGGTCAATGGTCTTCTGTCTCTTGAAAAATTGTCTGAGCCCTCATCCTACTCATGACGCAAATTTGGTCTCTATATGATGAAATATGTACCCTAACTTTTCTTTTCCTGTACTGCTTATTTTCAAGACAGCTCTGCAACTCTGGGTTCCAGTCAAAACCACCCAATCTCTGCATCCATAAGCCATTCCACTAAGGTTTCAGACTTATCTTTTCAGACTTCTAAGTAGGTTGGGTCCGTAAATGACTCTCTCCTGTGAAAGTGTTACAAGAACTTCTTAGCAATTTTTAATACTTTTTTTCTCCCCCATTCTTCTGAAAGGCTAACATTCCCAAAAAGAGCAGAAAGTTTAGCAAAATTAGAAGTGTTTTAACCCAGACTGCAAAGCTCTAAAGAACCTAATTTCCAGGTGCTTCCCTGCAGTGCACTCCCCTCAGCTCCAGGCCTCTGCTTCCTTTCTGTAGTGTAGGATCTTGCAGAATATTTCCACATTACTCATGCTCTGTTGTGACATGCTTTTATTATTCAAAGCAAGGCTTTTACAGCTTGGTAACCACGGTAAGAACTCATTTCCTCTGAACTGCAATTTTAAAAAAGAGGCTAAGATGTCTTGTGGCACCCTGTCAAAAACTGTAAATAGTTCTCACAACACCATATTTCAAATCTGACAGCAGTGTAAACTTATGAGTGGGGATGGTTTGAAGGTAACACTAAAAGTGAGATTGGGGGGTACCAAATCTGGTCTCTGTCAAAGAGGTCAGGAAAAATTGGCTCAGTTCAGGAGATAGAATATTTTTTCTGTCATACCTTCATAGCCAGGCTAGATTCCAAATCCCATGCATAATACTTCCATCTCTTATGTTATTGGCGTATGATACGTGAGAATAGAACAAATATGAAAGGAGAAACATTTGTTCTCCTATGTTTGTGTTACAAGGAAATAAAAAGAGACTTCTGACTTTATTAATCCAGATAAATATCTTGAGACATTATGACTGTCTTGTTCTTTGTATGAGCAATTTCCAGATCTCTGTGGATTCTATAGCAAAAGAAAAAACAACTTGTGCTTGAAGACAGATTGAAGAAAAGATAATTATTTTTAAAAAAACCAACAACTGGATGTAAAATTTATTAAAAATAATTTATCTTTAATGAAGTTATGACAACTAATGTAAAGGCTTCATTTGCTGTCCTACTAAAAACATACGCATGAAATAATAATAAATAATTAGTATGTTTGCTATCAAAATGCGTATAATACAACTAAACAGATGGAAGTATGAGGGCTGCTCTGAAAGTAATACCTTCTGTTTTATTATCTTGGCCCACAATGTCAGAGGTGGATATTGGTGGTATAGCAGTAGAGGTTGAGAACCTTCCCATAGATATTCCATTATATTTTGTTGTGGTGTGACAGATGGTAGCAGAGAGGCAGTCTGACCAAATGGCATCTGACATGGAAGCACAGCTGAAGCAAACATGTATCACTGAGTTCCTCCATATGGAAAAAAAAAAAAAGGCACCTATTGGCATTAATTGATGCTTGCTGAACATTTATGGAGACCAAACAGTGGATGTGAGCACATTGCAGTGGCGGTGGTGTGTTCCAGCAGTGGTGACAGTGACAGAGAGTCACATCTGCTGGTGCTGATTTTTACAAGTCTGACATGCAGGCTCTTCTTCCTTGCTAGCAAAAATGCATAGCTAATGGAGGTAACTATGTTGAAAAATAATTTTTCGTAGCTGGGAACTTGTTCTATAAAACAGTGCTATCGTGCTCTGTGCATCTGTTGTAGATTCCATGGAAACAAACAGGAGGCATTACTTTAGGGCAACCTATGTAATTTGTTAAACTGTGGAAAATAGTTTATTGATTTGCTAAATCAGTCATAATGTCCATAGCCTTCCTTTGGTACAGCCAAAGAAGTCAGTATTCAACAAACTTATTTCAATTGGTGATTCCAATTAAGGGAAAGACTTGATGAAATGGTAAAAGTCATGCTTCATTTTCCAGATAACAAATAGAGTCTGGTTATTAAAGGAGGTGATCAACTAGTTTGGGAACAATAAGGTATATGGTGATCGGAAGCAAACTCTTAAATACATCCGTAAGAAGTGCTGTTTTCTTCCACTACTAAGCCTGTTTGCTTGCTGGTTTGGAAAAACTTATGTGAACCTAGGTCTAAATCAACTTCATTTAGATCAAAATGAGTAATATAAATAGGATTTTGGTGGCATTTCCTTTCAAACACAGCTTGGCATAAACTGCAAGATAATCATTAAACACTAAATAAAAATGTAGAATTAATCATTTTCTAACAAATCAAACATGATAATTAAGGAGTTGAATGGCTATAGATTAAGCTTTCTAAATGATTTACTTCAATGCCTATACATGTAGTGTGTCTTTCTGAGTTAGTAAAAATAAATGCCACATGCTTCGAGAAATATTCTCCCTTCAGAAAAGCAGCTGCAATGCATCAACAATAACAGAGTTAAAGATGTTTAAAACAATTTTCTCTTCATTGATTTGAATAACGATCAAAATCTAGTAGTTTTCATCACTTTGAATTAAATCAGTCTGTTTAAAAAGCACAATAAAACAATGAAAAGTACTGCCATTCAGATCACCTCCTGAACTAATAACAGTAGACATTTTGTTTGTTTTTTAAAAAGCTTAGCAAATGATTTTAGGGAATTTCAGAGTACCCAGGAAATTACTGGCCTGAGGTGATGCCCTGATCAGAATGGATACATAATGGAACACAATGAATATCAACATTTGTTTTTTATCTTTGGCTGTGTGAATCCCAATATCTAGTTTATGATAATTGTCCTCTGTGCCTTTCTCCCTTCTCCTCCCATAAAATGCAGGTCCAGCAGCAGACATGAAAGTGTTCTTTGACAGCAAACGTAGCAAAATTAAACATGCCCTGTAGAGACAGGAGGCTGGGCGCATGGGGAAATTAAATCTGTCAGTGCATCCTATTGCCCATCAGTCTTGAGCTATGATTATTTGTTTGGTAAGGTAACTGCAGAGAATGTTTCAATGAATTAAAGAGAAAGACCTGTGCCTGAACCTTATTTCTAGAGTGCAGTTTAATCAATAACATCAGGGAATACTGTGTTTAAATTATGAATATATTTATATTTACTGAAGTCAAGGCTTGTGAAAGATACCTTTCATGACAGGTCTAGAAATTAATTTCTGTCATTACATTTTATCTCAAGCCTGGCAGTGCTATAGAGGCCAAAAGCAATTTCATTTACCTAGATAGTATGACTCAAGTGTATCCTATAACACTCTCAATACAGTCAGTATTATTTACAAAACCAGCCTATGCCCTTATTTAATGATTTGGCAGTCATGCTAAACAATTGAACCTTTTAGGGAATAGTGTTAGTTGAATGTCAATATATACGTATGATTGCCTTTCATCTGTGCAGAGAAATGGCAATTAGTATTTCCATTGAGTTTTCTGACAGAGGGGAAGCTGAATTAAAGCCTATTTATAAATATTTTAATATCATAAAACAGCCTTAGAGCAATCAATTTGAGCAGCACTGTAAATATGCCCTTCATTATGTAAAGGTTGGCTGTTTAATAACAATATGCAAATAACTTTGCAAGAGTACTTCTTTAGTCTCTTTATTTTTTTGGCACAATGTTCCTCCCACTGGGGGAGTCTACAGAGAAATGTACTATCACTTTCATTGTTTGTTTGTATGTATAGGACATATTTATGTTCTGCTGAATCAAAAACTGATGCCCCTGGCAGCTTTTTTCATTAAAACTTCTATTAAAATTTGACTTGGTATCATGAGAGTGTTCATTATTCACGAGTTAATGTTTAGAGGTAGAAACAGAAAGTCAGACACTTTTGAGCCAGTACATCTTGTCATATCTGCAGTCTGTAGTTGAGGATCTGTGCCAAAAATCCTGTTTCCAGCTCACTCATCCATTCAGTCTGTTTCTAGGTGAAGCCGATCATCTAGCTACAAGGCTCTCTTCCTGCAACCATCTGCAAATGACTTTGTTTCTTTCAGACTCAGATTTTCTGCCTGAAAAATAAGTGTGAAAATACCTAGCTTATGCAAGTATTGTTTGTTTTTTTTTTTTTTAATTCATGAATTTCACTAATGTTAGAATGGTATACAGCCAGTAAAAATGAAGTTAGAATTAGAGTTTTAACACAGAGACATAGTTCACTAGTTAACCAACATGAGATGTGAAGCTGCAATAACAAGTAAAGGAGACAGACTCCAAGCTAATATTCCTGCTCATCTGCATAACCAAAACAGGACTAAAGCCTCTGCTCTTCAAATGAAAGAAGTAATGTTCCTATACTTCCATTGTCAGTAACTTTTTCAGTATAATAATTTTACACAGAATTGTCTTCCTGCTCTAATTAAAAATAATAGTATTACTCTTTTTGCATCTTTTTTCTTTCTCTTTTGTAAGGTAATTTCACTCTTCATTACTAATACTTGGTAGAACCTTAGTCCTTCAGCAAATTAAATTCCTTTCTATAGACATTATCAGTGCAATCACTTAAACTCATATTTCTGAATTTATACACTACTGACATAAATTTATTGTTTTCAATCTTATTCTGAAGCTTGTTGGATTGGTTGAAATCATACACAACAACTCATAGATCAATAAGTAATTTGTTTAGAATGCCAGGGATCATTCGTGATCTAATATTTGTGTGGGGATCAAAGTTAAAAAAGCAAAAAACATCTGCGTATGTTCTCAAAAATAAGCTTAGACAATTCAGTTTGCCAAAGTTCTTGAGCAAGAATCACCTCAAGGAATCAGATAGGAGAAATGGAAATGACAGTTCAATGTACATGTTTTTGCCATGTAAATCTTATTCCCCCAGTTGTCCAGCTATGGGCAATTACAGCTACAAAACAGTAGATTGAAATTTTTGCAATTGCTGAACTACGAGAACAACACAGAGTATCGCTTCAACATTACATGGCTTAGCTTAGCAGGAAAAGAAGTTTTCACCTGAGTTTTTAGCTACAGATCATGTAATACCATGCCATTCTAGGTTACAGGGAAAAATACTAGGTAGTCCAAATCCTTCATGGAAAATTCACAAATGTTTCCCATGGCAAAGTAAGATTTTCGCTTTGTCTTGAGAAGTTTTATCAAAAACTCAAAGGTCACTAAAACTTTGATAATGGTCTTTTGCTGGCCTGACATTAGCACAGAAGATCCTATGTTAAGTACTATTTAACTTGCACCAGCAGTTTTTTGTATGTACACGATCTGAGATCATATAAATATCTGTGAGAGAGCTCAAACTGACTCTACTGCATATTGAGACAAACCCTCAAAACAGAAACTCAGAAATCATTCTTTGCGGTAGCTGTTAGTATTCCTTACCGAATGGTCATCCTTACTACGAAGCTAACTTTAGTAGTCAACCATTCATGAAAAAACAAAAAATACTCCTGGGTGAAATACTATGCGGTTCTGTTTATGGCTTCTAACCACTTGAGTTACATCACAACTGAATGATATTTCCTTTGGAAAGAACATGAGGTATGTATTAAATCTGAAGGAAGGACACTCATTACTTCATGAAAAAGTTGTTTTCCAGGACAGCTTTGGCCTTCCTGTGCTTACCTCATGAGAATTGTCAGCACTGTGAACGTCCAGTAAACCCACTTACTTTGAAGGGATTGCTATTTATCGTAATGCTATTTTTTCCAGAGCTTAGCTTTAGAACTAAGAAGCTGCATGCTATTAGAAGGACAAAGATTTAACTGTTTCTAGGTATTAATGTTTTCATTAAAAGCACAAGCTGTAACAATACTAATTAAAGAACTGTGGATGTGTCAAAGTTATTTCTTTAGTTCAGGGAAGGAACAGGATTTTGATGTAAATCTCCTTGTCCCTAACCCCTGCATTTTACTAATAAGTGAATAATATGGATGCCAGCTCTTTGGCACACACTATTCCAAAATCCAGTCCCATTGTACCATACAGTGTGCAGATGTAGATGTATCTACATAGGCCTCTCCAAATGTAGTATCTCCTATTTATTTCCATGAAAACTACAACAGATAACAAAGACCAAAATAACACTGTTTGATAGAGGAAATTCCCAGGTACAAAAAAAACTGTTTCTCAACACATTCACCACTATTAGCTATGAATTTTTGCCAGCGATGAATGAGAACCTGAATGTCACAGTCATAAAAGTTGGCACCAATGGAGGTGACCCACTGTCTCTGTTGCCACCCACTACCTCACTATGCTCACATCCATTGTTTGGTCTCCACAACAATTAAGCAAGCATTGATGAATGTCAGCGGGTGCCATTTCTTTTGCATGGAGGAATTCAGTGATACATCTTTGCTTCATACACACTTCCATGTCTGACGCCATTTGGTCAGACCAACCCCCCCCCCCGCTGCCATCTGTCACTCAGCAACAAAATACAATGGGATATTGATGGGAAAGTTCAGCCTCTACCATACCATACTGCCATACCACCAACATATGTCTCTGATGTTGTGGGCCAAGATAATAAAACAAGAGGCACTACTTTTGAAGCAGACCTCATATTCTCCCATCTGAGCATTTTGCCAGATGATCAAGCTAGTATACACACAAGACACAGAACAGCCTCTACCCTTGTCCATAAGAATAGCACTTTAAAGGACTTTATTGAGGAATACGAAGATTTAGAAAAACTTTCAAATCTGTTGGTACACTGTAAACTATAACAATGAGTTTATATGAAATTTAGTTCTCACAAGCATCAACAATACAGACCAAAGAAAAAAAATGCTAGTCATGAACCACTTTTAACAGTTCTGAGTGCTGTTGTCAGTGGTATATACAATGCTTCACTCTTGAAACCCCTTTAGTGCAGAGACCTGCAGTTCACCGATCTACAGCTTAACGTACCAATCCAGATTTTCCCAGGAGAAGTATTTTACACATTTCTGTAACACAGTGTAGGGAAAATAACCAACTAAATGACCAGATAACTGTTTTCCATTTCTGATCCTTGGGAAATATTCTTCATTCAGAGGAAATTTTAATTCCAAAAAGAGATTTTAAAAGAAAGTGGCAGTGTTGATTGTTGGCTGACTCAGAAAGCAGCAAAGGGGAAGATGAAACAAAATGATTCAGACAAAAGGATCAAGCCCTTAATCTGGCTTGTCTGGAGACACAAGTCTCCTGAAGCAAAATAAATAAATAAATAAATAACATGACCAATCTATCTTGCTTTCCTTTCTGAGGACAAATAGGGAGAAAGCAACGCAAATACAGCAAAAGCATACAAGCTTGGCTTTCTTTGAGTAAGATCCCACCTGACAACATCATACTTTATTTTCCTGGGTGCTAGATTTATATCTGAGCTTAATTATTGTCTGCATGAGCTTGTGAGACCCAAAAGGAGTGCCCTCCAAGATGCATATGACCTGTAAATACTGGTTTGTGTTTGTGCCACAGGAGAAGGGGGAATGTTTTCTTTTTCTTTTTTTTTAACAGAAGATGTAATTGTTTATGACAAGGTCTATTATCCCCTGGAAGAAAAAGGGAAAAAGAAATGTCTATGCTGTAGCAAAAGCTAATACACTCCAAATGTCAGCCTCCATCAGGGCACACCAAGTATGGACAGTGATTGCTAAGCCATCTATCCATCAGTTTTTGAAATGTGTTATCAAATATAAATAGAGAAGTGGGGATGAATATGACTCTATAAGAATTATTCTAGTTGTTTTCTTTAGACATTCTCTACAACTTCTGATAGTTCATGTCATTTACGAGAGCAACGCCAGGAGCAGAACCTAGTGCCAGCCTTGCCTGTGGGTGCTGAGAAACATAAACTAGTATTTCTGTTCATGTTAATACAATTTGAAAAGAGTGTCCTTTCACTCCTGGAGGCTTGTCTACCAAAAGACAACATAGGTCACTTTCCTGAATCAATGTTTAGGTTAGATTTATGCAATGTCTGACATCTATAAATTAGATAACCTATACTAAAAAACTTTCAATTTCAAATATTGGTCACCTTTCTTTATACCAAAAGTTCTCAAAGCAATTCAGTTTGTTTCTATACAGAATTGAAACAGTTTGTCTGCTCTGGAAGAAGGTGGAAGGCAGATGGTAGGCAGTATTACTTGAGCTGGTGTTTTAGCAGCAGGTTCTCAGAAAGCACCTCCAGTTATGAAGTGCAGCTATTAGAATATTTGAATGTCCATGCTTTCAGATTGGATGCCTGAAGATCCATAAGGGTACAAGCAAGAAAGGATCTAAAATGTGCTCTGTATTACTATTCAATCTGTATTCCTAGTTTCAGAGACTTATGAGTTTAGAATAAATACATTTTCTTACATGTTCTTACATCTCTACAGATCCACACAGCCACCATGCGTCACAGCTGTATGACTGACTGATAAGGCTGATACTTGCTGAATCAGCTGAAAATGGCAATTTTGACAAAAAATTATGGTATTTTCTACCAATTCAGACCATCACGAATCTTAGCTTTGTTGCATAGGAGTTTTATGGTAACAAGAGTCTTGCATAAACTTCTCTTTCTAGAAACTGGGGCATTGAAAAGCCATTAGCTTTGCCAAATAGATTTGAAACTGATTATTATAGTGTAGGTGAGCTCTGAAATGACAAGGCACCTGAATCCTGCTTGTGGTACAGGCTTCTACATTTTCCTTCCTTTGCCAAACTTAATAAAACAAAAATTTTATTAATAATGTGGAATGTTGGGCATGTAGACAATTTTTTTTTTAATATCACAGTGCACAATTAGTCTCAGAAATATCTAACGAGTCTCCTCCAAAACAACAAGTGTTATTGTGTGAGGTGGTTGTTAAGACCTCTAACTGCAGTTCTGCCATATCCCTGGGGAATTCTGCCTTCAGTGACTGTGATTCACTTCAGTCTGCATTTTCACTGCTAGAGATTTTGAACCCAGAGCTTCCAAATTTTGCCATTTATATATTAGCTAACCAAGATGTCAATCTCACATCATGGATTCTTATGATATCAGTGTTGCCTACTATTTTCCATCAGTAAAAGGCACAACAGCGTCTCTCCAAGGTGAAAACAGCTTTTATGATCCCAAATCATACCAAGTGATTGCTTTTTAACTTTCGCAGACTTTCTATACTTCTGTAAATTCCAAAAGATTCTAGAATGTGTTTCCCCCAATAAACAAGTTTTTTTTTTTCATTTTTCTCTTTAAAAAAGTGTCAGCAAATCACACATGATACTTTCATGTACAGAATCAGTGTTTCAATCATCTTCATATTTTGTCAGCTTTTAAGTTCCAGCTTTTTTAATTATTCTTGCCTTCCACTCAGCATGTATTTATTGCTCACTTCCATTCTTATGTCACTTTACTGCTAGGAATGTGGCACTTGAAACTCGCTCTAAAATTAGCCCACAGATGTCTTTGGTCTTGATGAAATGTCTAGAGAATGCTTAAATTAATCTTTTAAATACTTAGTGATTTAAAGTTAACATGCAAAATTTAAAATGAAATAATGCAGTTTAGTTAGACAATTCCCAGAGTATATAAAAGTCTTGGGAAAAAATAATGTGGGAAGCTCAGGGTATTAGGTAGTCTGGTATTACCAGAATGCCATTCTCAGCCTATGCTTTGGCTACAAATTTTTCTTCTAGTCATCCACAAGGTGCTGAGATCCTGTCTTTTGATTGCCGTGACGGCTGAGCATCTTGCAAACACTATTTGACACTTCTAAGGCAACTGGATCAATGTTCTTCACTGTATCTTTAGAACTGGTTAAATTCACTGTGGAGAGACTATGACCCAGGGAGCTGACAGAAGAGTGCATTCAAGTCCACATAGGTTTGTCAAATTCTGAATACTCATGTACTGTAAGGAAAGTGAGAGAAAGTAGGATATTTCTGAGATATTGAAACATTTATATGGAATAAGTCTATGAAGAACCTCTGGGTATTGCTGTTATTCCCATCAATAATAAGAATAAGCAATAACTTTGATTATGGAAAACAAACTATGAGCAAAGTAAATATAATATACACCACAAACTGGAACCTGATAATCTCTGTTACCATGAGAGAGCAGAAAAACATTAGAATTGAGAGCTGATAAATGTTTGATTTATATAATCACATTGTTTACATTTTCCTCTGTAATCAAATAAGTAGATCTTAGGAATCTAAAAAGTATATACAGGCATGAAATTCCTTCCCAGACTTTTAAAATATGGATGTAGGTTTAGAGAAAGACTGTAGTCAAAATAAACAATAACAATGAAAACCAAACAGATTTATATATTGATTCTATAGATGGTTGGACAGAATGAAAGGTAAAAATTATTGCAGATGCATTTGGACATCTTAAAAAAACAAATAGATCAATAAGATTTATTTAGTCAGAGTAGACTAAAATTCACTAGTATAATAACAGAACTATTTGTCTTAGCAAGTATCTTGTTATTGGTGATCAATAATGCAGCTAAGATGACTGATGGCTTTGTTTTCTTGCAGTGCCTCAGCCAGCCTAAATTATTTATTTGACATGCTGCCTCTTGGCAAATGCAAGGGAACAGTGATAAGAAATTTGCATTCCTCTAATATATATTCCTCGGGATGAATGTATAACATTTCTCAAGCTTTTGGTGAATGAAATATGGCGTTAGTTTGAGGGACAATTCTGCTGACCGGACATGTTTTTGTCTTCTGGCATGAATAGCAATATAGCCATCAGAATGAAAAAATAGACAGAGTTACTTATATTTGTTGGAAATGGCAGTTGTATAATGCAGAAGAGAACGCTGGTGTTTTCAAAAATATCCAGAATTTGGATGCCTCTCAATATCCAAGGAGTTGGCCCAGTTTACCTGAAGCTATAGTTTCAAGTTGTAGCCAGTTTTGGTCTTTAGGCAGAGAAGAAGGAAGAAGATGAAAAAAAAAAAAATCAAAAAAAAACCCCCTACAAGCTTAAAAGTGGGACAGAAAAATCTACCAAGTTCAGTGTACTGCTACTGACAGTGGCCAACTCTGAAGCTGAGGTGAAGAGTGAATAGAAGAGTCAACACAGAAAAATATTTCCCTCTCTGTATATTGTCATTTCTGCGTCATCTGTTCTCCATGCTGAGGAGTTCTATTACTCTGTTACATGCAAGCCTTTCAGTAGGTTCAGTTATCCTTTCTTTTCTCTGCACTGTTTTGGCTACGCTACAGTCTATTCAAGACTTGGTAATCACAGCTGAGTTCAAGGTGCGAGTGCAGATAGATTTACACACTGGTGTAGCAATATTCATTTCTTTTCCTATGATTTCTTAATACATAATTCATAACATTCTATTCCTTTTTGTGTTTATTTCTATTTCATGACATTATTTTTAACTATTGCTGGGCATGAAGAAGATTTTTTCAGAAACTTACACACAGTAACTCTAGCATCTCTTTTTTAAATTTTAAGAAAAATAATAATTAAAAGATGGTCATGGTGTATGTGCTTCTTCTTACAGATTATTTTGCTTTTTTTTTTTTTTTTTAAATATTGATTTTAGTTTGCTGGTATATAACCCATTTACCTAGGATCACAAGATCCTTCTAGCAAAACTGCTACCTGCTCTTTTGATTAATTTTGGATTGATACTAGACTATCTCCTCGCTTTTTACCTTCTATACTAACATTTACAAACATTTTCAGTAGTTTAGATATCAGTACAGATTCCTGTGTGGGACGGGACAGTAACTTTGTTTAAAGGCAAGATAAAAATAACAGTGATAAAGATTAACCATAGAAGGCCTGGGGAAACATGCTTGTCCTGGCCTACTGTTTCATTGCTTTACCACTGTAGAAATTTCAAGGTTCTGCCCCCTAAACATCCTTCAAAGATGAGTGTAAACTTCACCTGCTCTGTGCACGCATGTGTGTTATTCTTACAGAGGGAATCTCTTCTGCACATGGAGCAGGTACAGAGAGCATTCTAGCTCACAGAGGCAAGCTGCTGGCACCTGACTCACACAGGTGATGTTTCCTCAAACCCCTTCCACTTTAAAGCTGCACCTGTAACCATCTCACATCCACTCAAAAATTAGCAGTTCTGGAAATAAGTTTCCAGAACACCAAAATAAACACTTGACTAACCTGGTAACAGCATTTTAAGAAATTATTTTTTCTAGTGCATATAATCATTTGAAATAATGCTGAGCCTTTATGAGAACAGAAGTGTTCTCATAAACAGCTGATGCAGTTGATAGTTAAAAGCAAGAAAAGCATTTTCCTAATCAAAGGCCATTTTTTACACAACCCACATATCAGAAGTTGATAACTGTAATTTGACAGAATTACTGGATTTACAGGACAAGCTCTGGAAAATATAGACAGGAACCTCTTAATTTTGCTATTTCAAGATCAGGTAAATTATTAATTTCCCCTCTTGGTGCCCTTACAGTTTTCTGCCTGGTGTTAGTATTTCTGTTTTCAATGAGGGAGCACCAGTGCTAGCCCAGAGCTTGTCAAAACTGCTCCTGGTACCACGGTGGTGCTAGCTTCAGCAACCACCAGTGACACCCTATGCCACTGCTGTGGCAAGGCTTGGCATTCACACAGCACAGTCAGTACCCCTATGGCTCAGTGCTGCAGGGTGGCAGAAGGTTTTGGTCTGCTGTAGCTCACCACTGGAAACTACCTCTTTGACTTTCCATTGTGACTTGTTCAGTATTGAAAAACAAAGTCAGTGGGTGCACTCCTGTCTGGCTCATGACTCATTTTATGGTACATGATTTCCATTACCTATGATTTTGAGATCTGCAGTGCAGGTAGGCTAATTTCTGAGCAATGGAAATACTGTATTGTATTTGCCATGAGTCCTACACAGCGTCTAACAGCACTTTAAAACTTTTGTTTATTTCTCCTATTCAGATGAAATTAGCGCACTTTGAAGAGGTTAAGGCAGAATGGACAATTACAAAATGCTGCTGAAAACAATTAGTTCTCATTTGCTTAACACCATTTCCTAATGTGCAGCTGTAAAACTTTTCACAGGAACTTTAAAATACAATCAATTTTCCTTGGCTATTTCCTAATAATTCAAACCAAGTGCAGAAGCTGACACGCAATCAAGTTAATACAGGTCGATACCTATTTTCTTTCAGTTAAATAGGAATTTTAACACAGTGACACAAGCTGTGGAATCACTAATAGTTACTGCATATCTGTTTGCTGAACGCATAATGCAGAGAGAGGACATGACTCAGTTACCTTTAGTCATACCAAATGAAACTCACCAGTACTTCTCATTAAGTAAAACAAAGAGTATCTCCAGTCATTAGGACAAAACCAGTCTGAGAATCTTTCAGTCTCAAATACAAGGTTTACACATATGTTTCATTTCCATAAATAAGACTAACGCAGTTAACAGAATTGGTGTCTGACTGATCTTGCTTGGGAAAATGAAAATAAGATGAACTGCAGTCAGAGGAGTTAAAACCAGAATAAACCAAGCCCTACACACGCAAAGTAATACATAGCTTTCTGCAAAACTGACCTTTCACTCTGTTTGCAGCACCACACAATAATGGAAGGTAATGGCTAGAATCTGCAGAACAACACCCTCTCCAGTTGAAATGAAGCCATGAAGGCTTAGGAAACAATAAGGGAAGGAAGTGCCAGGAACTTCCCTACAGATCGCATGTAAATATTTGTGAGATGAACTACGAGATTTCCTGGACTTAATTATAGATGTCATCTGAAAAATGCCACATTCCCCCCAGATGACATAACAAATTATTCAGGCATAAACTTAATTATCCATATGACATTTATCACAAACTTATATCTGCATTGGTTGGTTATGATAATCTGAAGTCTGAGCTTTTAATGTGGCTCTGATGAAGTCATTAAAACAAAATGGGAACAAATAAAATTAAGGCCAGTCCCATCTTTTTGTGACTAAAATATTTTTAATTCTTTGATAACTGTTTTCAAGTCTGATTTTCTCAGGTTTTGCCGATGCATTATTCCACAGTGGTAGAATTTGCTACCTGACAATAACTGACCCTTAGTTTTGCTGGATCATGGTTTATAGGACACAGCTAAAATAATAAAGTTTTTTGCTAGGTATAAATATATCATCTGTTGTGTTTGGAATGAAAATGTGTGCTGGTGAATAAAAAGGAGGAAAAGATCCCTATCAGAAAAAAAAATATTGAGATGCATGATGAATTACATATAAAGCTCACACAAACAGATGTACATCCACAATGTGATTTACTTTCATACACTCACCTGACTCCTTTTTTTTCCTATTTCACTGAGAATAAATATAGGACTGTCACCAAAATAACATGGTTCTCTTTCACCAAATGATTATTTCCAATGGTCCATGAGGATGTTTTCCTGTGTCCTTGTTTGATATTTTATTTTTGTGTTTGCCAGTCTTATTTTTCTGATGTTTGAGATATGAATTAGCAGAGATTAAAGGGGAAGAGATGCAGTCATAGAAGAGCATGTTCCCAATGTCTATGAGATCAGAAACCCACCTTAAAAATAAGAGAGAAAAATACAAGGTGCAGAGAAAGGTGTAAAGGTCTACTCTTTAGAAGTAGAAGATCATTGGTGAAATTGCAGATTTCTGTGGTTTGGTGACCTGTGCTAGCTGCAAGATCCTCTGCATGCATTTTCATGTAGAACACATAAACTGGACTTAGTGGGAAAAGTAACAACATTACAAAACAACTCTCCATACTTGGTTCGGTGGTTGTCTCAGTAGAAGAGTCAAAGACTTCAGAATTAATAGTACTTGCATATTTCAGTAGAGGTGCTACAAAAAAATTTGCATATGAAGAAATAATTACTTGTAAGAACACAGATTACTTTAATCTCTAAGGATATGAAGCCAATGCCTATGCAAATCCCATGAGACTGCTCAACACACAGTTATCTGGAAGACAGTGATGTCTAACAACTAAGCTATGAATTGTAGTGTAGTTTAATACCTGTGAATAATAAAGACCATATTTACTCGTGACTTATGTTCACACTATCCTTACAGAAAGGTATGATCCATTTCTCCATCAACCAGGAATGAGGGAAAGGTTTTAACTCACTAATACTAGGTTAATAATTTTAATGTAATCTACCTAGGAAATAGCTACCCACTAGGGACAGAACAATGCTAGATTCAGCCAGCGCTGATTATCAGGAACAGAGTAATCTTGAAGTAGTTCCAATATGTGTATAGTCTTTCTATTTTCTTCATTAGCAATAGTGACATCTATGGGAATTTGCAGTGCTTGGCAGAAGAGTTTTCATGCCTCCTAAGTGGTGTTTTGTGTATGCTTAAATGTATTTATTTAGATATACATTTACCTAGCTCTCTCATACCAACAGAACTATGCTGGAAATGTAAAATAGGTGGACAGCTGCGGAGAGATGGACTCGAATGAAAGCTTCTGATTTTCCCAGTATATGAGAAACCGGCCACATCTCTCTTTTTCCCAGATGAAACAAGACAATAAATATCCTTAATGTGTTCAAACAAACTATTTTGAAGCGTGATGGATTCACTGTGCTTGAGGACTACTTCTCTCCATTGCACTTGCAGTTATAGAGACAAATAAGTGCCAGGATTGACCACACTTAACTACCATGAATTCCAAAGCTCACTTGTAACAGAAACAGTGTATACTATAGGTAAGACAGCTAGGATTTGTGCCTTAACTACATGCAGTATACAGACACAGTATATTAATCTACTAAGCAAGATTCTATATTTCTATTATCCCTTAAATAAAGCTTATTTATTATTCAATAACAAACTTCAAAAGGGCTTACTCAGATAGTTTTTTCTTCCTTTTTTCTTTTTCTTTATTTTTCTTTCCTCACTGTCATCATACAAAACCTTTGTTCTTCTAGAGTCCCTCTCAAATCTGAGCTTTTGTACTAGATTTGTTACAATTTGCAAAGAGATGGAAACAGTCATCTATAGTTTGAATCATCTGGAGGATTACATCTATTGAATGAACTGAGTGAACTTTACCCATGAAAATACTGAAGGGGGAATGTAGAAAGGAATTTAATTAAATTTGCATCCCTGAAGGTGACTTGTTAGCACTGTTGAGAATTAGAATGTTAATGTGACTATGAAGGCTACATCGGTTGATTTGGTGTGTCATATTGAATTATGGCAGCCTGAATCCATGTCAAACATTGTATCTCTGAGGGGAGGATAGGCAAAGTCAAGGATAACTTCTGGAGGCATCATCAATATCTGCAGATTTCCTATCTCTACATTTGTTAAATATCCCAATCAGATTTGCAGCTGAGAAGGAACAATCTAGAGCTGAACAGTACGGGATGCCTGAAACCCCAGAATGTTTTTGCAAATAGTTGGTAGAGAGAGAGAAAATGGAGAAATTTCCACCATATTTTAATGGCTAAAAATACGATTGTCAAAATGGCATTATTGTATTAGTTCACATTGCGTATCAGAGCAAAGATCAGTACATCTGTTCCAGTGATCAACAACAATTTCAACACCCAAACACAACTTATTATATAGAATTGATATTGTCATTCAATGTCCTGAAAATTATTTATGGAAGGTGAAAGCATGGTTTTCCAGAAATTATCACGGAGCCAAGAGGCTCCTTTGGAAAGACACCTTTTTAAGAATAGGCATAACCAATGGTTAATTCCAATAATCCAAATTTCAGTGTGCAGGGAAGAGCAGGATATTATTCTTGCCGTAATGATGATTGAATGACGGACTGCTAAATACATATGCACGTCACTCTGAAAGTAATGCCTCCTATTAATTTTCATGGAAACTACAACAGATACAAAGAGCAAAATAACACTGTTTGATACAGGAAATTCCAAGCTAAAAACAAACAAACAAACAAACAAAAACAAAAAACAAACAAACAAAAAAACAAAACAAAAAACCTCCCATTTTTCAACTTAGTCACCATCATTTGATATGTATTTTTGCCAGAGATAAACAAGAGCCTGAATTCTTTCTTACTATCAAATCTCATACACACGGGTTGGGAATAAACTCTCCTTAGTTTTACCCATTGAAGCCTGTAAAATATATTGTTAAAAGTATTTGGTAGAACGCACTGGTAGACACGTAAGCTTCATTGGAGTTTATCTTGTTTAACTTGAAATAAAATGATTAAATGTTAAGGGCACTGAAAATGTACTCACACATTATCTTAATTTTCTTTCTCAGTTCAAGCAGTTGTTTATTGGTAGCTACCTTGGAACTTCTACTCAAATTGATTCTGTTCCATAAGAATAGCAAGAGATACAGACTACCATCCTTGATCAGCAGTATAAATTTTGTGGGTCTAAAGTAATATGCAGTAGTGAAAGCATTAATATTCTTCACTATATCCTATGCATTCTAACATAAGAGGTAACAAGTTTATTATTTGTCTAAATAGTTGATTCTTTCTTAATATTATACACTGGGAACAATATTCAGTGTCTGTGACTTCCCCATGTTTGGGGTTAAAATGATATTTTTAGGACCTTTTTTAAATGCAATGTATGAATATTTACTAGGGTTATTTCTTTTTGTTGTGACAAAAAATAACTGGTAGCATTGGACTGGCCTTTGCACAACTCATTGCATCAGACCTTCCTCCTCATAATCTTTGTCTCACTACTGCAGGTTTTTTTGGTTATCTCACGCATACTTGGCATAAAATGCATACTTTGCATAAAAAGTATACTTGCAGGTCCAGTTGTATTACTTTACTCTTTTGCTTTGTTTTGGAATTGACTGTATATTTGGCCTGGCTTAACAGGTGGCAAAATTGTCAGTTTCTATATTTTTAACCATTTTATTAATGTTGTCGATAGGATGAACGTACCTGTCTAGGTATGGAATTGGTATAAAGATATTCTGAACTAAGTTATATATGTTTGGAAATTACTTATGGAATTATTCATGCTATGGAAATGTAGTTCAGATACTGACCTGTTTTAATCTGTAATGCTCCATTTATTTTCAGTGGAGTAACTCCAACCTCTTAAAGCATTCTAAGATCCCACAGCCATAAACAGTATGAAACTAGGTGAAAGGAGAATAAAGCAATAGATCTGGATGTAAGCATGGTAAATTTTATCAGAAGTTCAGTTCTTTTCTGTCTCTCTTTATAGAACATCTATGAGAATTATAATATTTACAGAAATAAGGGATTATTAAAATCAGGTAGAGAAACCGACCAAGGAAATCACTAGTGAATCTGCCTGACATTTCACCCATGAGCTGCATTCATGCCCCGTAGTACCCAGTTCTGCTCTGGTATTGTGGCCATGAGCTCAGACAGCACATCTCTTTTGAGACAGCAGGCTCTACCTCTATCACACTCTGAGTTGGAAAGTTGGCTAGTTTTATTTGTGTGAGGTGTAAAAGCATGCTGAGGTTTGAAAAAAGGAGGTACCAGATGAAGTGGCTAAAAAAGATCTCAGTCAGAGGATTAGTTTTGGTCATCACACTGTGTGGGCACAGTGGAACAAAACACTGCCCTGAAAAGTGAGAAAATGAATAGACTATTCTAGTGTCCTTAGTCTGTATGTCCATATACATTACACAGCATGTTGGCCTCCCCTCCACTTTCAAGGAGAAGCATGCTGGATATGGTTTCTTCTAATTCCTGGAATGACATCCAGTGTCTCCTCTAGATGCTTTTACTCCCATATAACAGTGTTTAAAGAAGGCTGTCAGGACTCAGAACACCTTTTTCCCTTTTCAAACACATTCCTTATAAAGCAGAGAACATTTATCCTGCATCTTTCAAGTCAATATCAAGGTAGCAGGGTGATCTGCATACCGATCGATTTGCAAATGTACACTCTTTCTGTCTCTGCCAACAGGATTAGAACTCATTCATGAAACAACAGCTTTCCGTAATCACCTCCTGCCAGATTAAAATAATAACTCAGGCATATAAAAGCCTCTTGGTTTCTTATGTATTAAAAATACTTTCCTCTAATTTTCTACCTCTTAGACAGTACCTTCCCATTCACTTAAAAGCCTTCTGAATGTGCTTTGTCATCCATCCTCCAAAAACTCCATCAACTTACTGACTGCAAAGACTATTCCCATTAACCAAAAGAAAAAGGTGGTTGGTTTATACCCCAATCTGAGAGCAGACAGGATCTGAAAGAGCCCCGAGTCATCATCATTTTACTGCAAATCTCAGTCACTGCCTTAATTAAAAGTCATTACTTCCAAATTGTTAAGTTCTTATGGATAATGAGCTTGGCAGTTCTTATCTACTCTCCATGGACAGTTGTCCATTTCAGAAAAGCCATCAGGATCCTATGCCATAGTTTATGTAGAATATTCAGTCACTAGTAAGCAAAGCAGTTAGACTCCTTCACTGGACAATTTGTACTTTTGCTTCATATTGTAATGTGTCTATATAATTAAATGTTGTGTTAGCCTGACAAATCTATTTTGAAACAGTGCGATTTTCACTCACTGTGGTAAGAGTCAGTACAGTGAAAATGAGCTTTTCTTGTAAACCAAAACAACAAATGAATGTAAAAAAGCACACTTTCTGTCCAGAATTGAGACAAAACCCAAGAGCTGTGAAGAATTTTTCCCTCTCAGTGGCTGCGCTGTGAGGGACCAATACCAGCCCAAAGTTCTAGGTTGCCCATTGGGGACCATCCATCAGTTTGCATGGGGCAATTCCTACATTTCCACCTTAAGGAGGAGTAATTTCAGTCTGCAGGTATAAAGGGCTGCATGAGTTTGAAGGGCAAAACAAAGTTCTTGGCGAGCATACTTAACAGTCAGTGCAGACAGAATTCAGTCTAAAGAACCTGAAACCAACTTGCATCTGTTTAGTCATTTGACTATTTTGATGCTCAGGACGTAGATCTGAAACACAGCCCAAATTACCCCCAAAAATGTATGATGCAAAAAACTACAGTACCTCTATAGTATTTTTGACGCAGTACACTCTTTTAAACAAACACTCTTATTGATAACGCATGCTGGAAAAGCATTACTGTTCATAGTTCGTTTTATATTGTCTTCATATTTGAAGGGCAAAAATAGGCAATTGCACAAGGCAGTTACACACAGGAAACATGCGAAAAGAACAAGAAAATCTTCGATAGTACAGCAGCATAACTGTGCAGTTGTTTAGTTTCCCTTGCAAACAAGTAAAACTGATTTTAGCACCCATCACCTGTAATGCGCAAAAGGGACATTCTTTAGATTTCTTCATTGTTCCATGAAGGAAATATCTTGTAAATTTCCAGATACAAGACAGTTTGAAACAGTGAAATGGATATGAAAGCAACAATCAAACGGTTCCTCTGTCTTTGCTTTTTCAACAGTAGGGTTGATATAGGCATTAGAAAGGAATACAGTGGACTGCGAAGTGTTACAACTGAAAGATGTTCAGCGTGAGTTCTTACTTCTGCTGGAGAGACAGGCTCTGGAGAGAGAGCACAGGAATTATTGGTGCTGCTGGGATGCACCTCATGCAGCATCACTAAATCTAGCATCATCTGATTTCACTGCTGGCATCAAGAACTAATCTGACTTTCTGGGGCTGACAAAAGGCAAAGCAAATACCTGGAATCTGACTGTTTGCCACTCTCAGTGGTCTTCTGCCCTTACCCACAGCCTGCTTTGCTTATTTCTATGGTCTTGGTCTCATCAGTTCCCTTATGATAGATTCACAGTTACCCAGTGAATTAAGAGTGGTCAGGAAGAGAACGTGATTTGCTGACAGTACCTTACATTAGCCATGGAGAATAGCCGAAGAATTTATTTACATTAAAATGAATCTGGGCCAAGAGACTATCTTAGGAAATAAGACCTTAGACCTGCAGGTTTTAGACCTTCTGGCATGTGGGATGCAAAATTCATAGAAGAGTTTCAATACAGTTTGATAGAAAGAAGAGAGAGAGAAATCAGGAAGTACTAATTGAAGCACTTCCTGTATTTCAAGGAACAATAAAGTTGTTCCTAGGTTAAAATGTCCTGCAACATCTTTAGATTGTTCTTTATACAAATGGCTCTTAAACACTACTTGTGTTGATGAAATCAAAATGGAAAGCTGACAAGTCTGCTGAAAACCTGGGCCTAGAATTCTCCTGTGTAGAAAATATTCTCAGCACAGGCAATCAAAACTATCCTGCTAATGAAGCCATAATATCTCATTTTGATTTTGTGAGTACTGCTATTTATTCAAAGGCACTCCTTGTGTATGGAACTCACTTAAGGGAACTGATATGCCCTTCAAAGAAAAAGAGTACATTTATTTGGACCAAAGCAACTGCTTTTTGTCTTTGCAATGCATGCTCCCTTACATGCCTATGTGTGCATGTAGAGCACTTGCTTAGATGCTTTCCTGTGTAACCTACCATAGGGAACCTACTATAGCAGGAAGGTTGGATTAGATGATCTCCAGAAACCCCTTCCACCCTCTATGATTCTGTGAAATTATGCCCGGAATTGCTTATTCTCAATAAGCAGTTTGCATGCTGCACCCTTTTTTGGAGGCTAGCAGAATAAATCAGCATAGTCAGGGGACATTCTTTGCCAGCTGGCATGAATATCTGGGAATGTTCCTACACACATTATATTTACTATTATAGATGTAGCTAAAGTGTCTGATGTGCTAGGCGGGTTAATGAGTGGACTGCAACCCTCTTGGTCCCTTGGCCGTTCTGCACCTGTTTAAAGCAAGAACCGTTTGTCATAAAAAAGAAATGGTAGAGAAAATAAGGCATGAAAATGAAATTATTTCTGTAGTATTTGGCTTGCAGTGGTTAGTAAACTCAGTGTTTCGTGGTTTTTTTTTGTTTGTTTGTTTGTTTTTTGTTTTTGTTTTGTTTTGTTTTTATTATCTGCTCTGGTGCTCATTTTCTGGCCAGAGAGATGTAAACAGAATTCAGACTCTTCAGGAATACATGTCATAAGACATTAAAGATGCAGCTGGACAAATGCCAAGAAATATCTATAGGACTTTGACAAATATGCCAAATAGCAAACATCATACTCGCTTGTCATATTCCCTTGAGTCATCATGTAATTGGGCTGTGAAATTATGTGCCAGTGCTAAAGACTGTGCCCACTTCTTCAGCTACAGGCAGACAGGGAAAAGAGGGAAATGTGGACTTCACTTCCTCCTTATACTGGACTACAGCTAAGCTCTAAAATCAAGGTGGGCCAAGTCTGACTGCTATGGAAGCTGGATCTTGATATTGAAAGCTGTCAATTCACTGTGATACAGATATGTTGGCTGCTAACTCCAGTGTGGTCCTCCAGTATGGATGTGGCAATTAAATTCCAATCTAGACTGTACATGACAGGAAGAAACATTCATATTTTAGACATAGGGTTCTTAAACTCTTCCTCTGAGAAAAAGGCAGGAGGCTGAATGGAGCATGTCAGAGGTGAGATTTGGCCTGCAGGTCACCGGGTTGATTGTGCCTGTTTAGAACATCCTGGGGGTTACTCCAAACTATGCTCCCAAAGACAAGTTTTTTCATGTGTTGTTTAGGGCTAAATCCCTCCAGCATTGTGCACAAAGACCCTGAATCTCCACCACTTCAGTTTTATCTGACTACAGACAAGACCATCCTTCTGAATATGAATCTGGCACTAATTCAGTCATATCATAAGTTTATCCTCTCCCCTATTACAAGAGAATCTCACTGATATGAATCTGAGAATGAATATAGAATGCTCTAGTCTATGCATTACTAAGAAA
>JAOWBP010002559.1:20988335-21018466 GCA_028571105.1 Tragopan temminckii | reverse complement strand
CCCTATTACAAGAGAATCTCACTGATATGAATCTGAGAATGAATATAGAATGCTCTAGTCTATGCATTACTAAGAAAGTAAGTAAATGAGGACAAGGATTTGGAATATAATGTCTCTGCTTAATTTCAGAGCTTCAGTTACTTACGATGATATCTAGAGTGCATATGAACAGTACTATGCATCGTAGGCATGATAAAGATGTGGTAATATAAGGCAACACTACAATAACCACAAGGAGAGAACTGCTTAGATTTGGAATTAGACTGTAACATATTTTCAGGGCATTAGAAAACACAGATGCCTTTGAATTGAACGCTAGAATCTACATGGTTCTATTAATTCCAAAGAGAACATGGTTGAAAATGGATAAAATACAGGACAGCAGAAGGAACTTGAAAAGGAGGGCAGAGGAATGCCAACACCAAAGTACTGGGGTTAGGTTCTATGGATTCTTTCCCTTCTATGGGAAAGACAATACACCTACCAGTCTTTGTGACTGCTATACCTTTAAATGCTGTGTGCATTGATGCAACATAGATTTGTCTGCTGTCTACAGAACTCTGGAAGAGAAGTCCAGTATGCACAGAGCTTCTTGGCACATTTAGAAAATTCCACTGGTAGTTCATAGGGTCTAAATTGGTTTAGTACGGCCAGATCGCGCAAGCAGGACAGACTACTTTGTACTATGGTAGTATCCATCGCGGTATCCTGGATTCACACTGCACTATTGTAAGTACAAAGTGACCCCTACCTAAGAACAACTGAAGTGAGGGGAATAAGGGTACTTTAATTATGCCTGTCTCCAGTGCTGTGCTATGCAGTGACAGTTTATTGATCTCAGATTGTTATGGACGTGAATGTGCCAGTATGTGGAGGAAAGGACCACTGTTTAGTCCTGTCTCATCTTGTGAGATGAGCTGAGCATTTGGGCCGGCATATGAGATGGAGTAACAGTGCTTGCCTGAAAACACACAGCTGAGACTAATAGCAGGACCATGGCAATGTTAACTCACATCTGGTTCTTAAGGTGCCTAATTTTTGTTAGAAGCATCTGATTTTAGCTAGGAAACAGAGATGATACACTGGAATTGAAAACAAAAGATACAAGGGACAGAGAACCTGTAGAGCTCAACAGAATTTGAGTTCTGATTTGGAGATTTTATAGGGTCTTTTTTTTACCATCATTGACAGCTTTATTCTGTGCCATTTGGCAACCTATGCACTCAGTTACACCAGAGGAAAGCAAGTGTGGAGTAAGCTCAAAACATTATCACATTAGGATGGGAACTGTATCTAATTAATTCCCTTGTTACCGTAAGATATTTTCCTATTGTATACTCAGCAATATTATGCTCGATAGTGAATTTTAAATAACCTATCCTTTTGAGTCTTTATTTTTGTATTTTTTTTTTGTTAGCAAAGTACTCCACTGCTCCAAACAACTTCCTTTGAACGATCCTTCGTTTCCCTTAATGTATTCTTAATTTTACTATTAAAAAATTAATGAATAGCAACTAGCATATTGATAGGAGAGAGAGAACTTTTGGCAAGATTTGTCTTATCTAAAGGGAATCAAAGCCAACCGCAGATCCGAGTTAACCAACATAGTCTTTCTTCACAAGAAGAACTCAAGAGCAAACAATCTCTACAGTTTGGAAGTGTGTAAACCTCTTATTACACAGCTGTACTGACTTAACAATGTGAACAGTACTTCAAGCCTAGATTCCCTAGGGCTTCCATTCCAGATCACAACTGGAAGAAGCCAGATGAGCTGGCAGGCTTGAGAAGAGAGAAGGCTTGAACTCCAACCTGGAAGCCTGAACTTCAACCCAACAAGCACTGGCACTATGAACTGAAGGCACAATCGAACAGATATAAAAAAAAAAAAATATTCTACAGATCAGATGACTTCTGGATGAGAGGAAAAAGCTGAAGAAATGCTACCTGCAAACTAGCCTCAATGCTGAAGAGAACTGATAAATATTTGTAAGCTGCAGCTATGTCTATAAATTGATTCCGTTTTTCATCAGCTTCTACAAGGCAGATAATTTAAAGCTTTCTCTGCCTGCATGAAGAATCAGCAAAGCCATTATCTCACTAAATTATGATTTGACTGGATCAGTTTCAATTAAATCAATTTTTGAGAAGTCTATTCTTTTTTGCAAGGTAACGCAACTCAGTACATACATGACGGAGCGTGCAAGAAGACAGAGGAACAGCAGTTTCAAATCTCACCTCATCAAAGCTTTCAGTAATTCATACAGATATCCTACACTCCTACAGTGCCTTTTCATTGCAAAAGGCATCAAAGCCATTTAAAAGAGTGAGTTGAGAGAGGGACAGAGAGAGAATGCATCTGTAAATCTGCAGGAAGAGGTCCGTTATCAGAGAATCACAGAATGGCTCGGGCTCAAAGGACTTCAAGGATCATCAAGTTCCAACCCACATTAGTAATTAATAATCACAAAATAATAAGAAATTTCCTTGATTTTATTTTCAAATTTAAAAACGTCATATCTGGCAACATAACACTTCAAATTTAACACTGAAGACATTTTAATAATTTTCATTCCAAGTTCATAATAATTATTTAATATGGCAGAACTACATCACGCAAACCCCTTAAATGTCACTTGAAGGCTGCATCTAGTTACTGACCCATGTTATTCATGACATCATACAAAATCATAATACTACTTGGCACTTTACATCTTTAAAGAACTATGAAAATGCTAATTAATTTCCACAACTGCCTAGGGAGTAAATATTTTCATACTGATTTTACAGATTAAGGGGATGATACATAATGTGTGGACATAACTTCTCCGTGGCAATCTATCAAATAAGTGTCAGATACAGGGCTAAAATACAAAGATTCATCAGACCTCTAAACAACAATGCCTGGGGCAGCCGCTTACTTATTCATAAATGAAGCTTAAAACTTTTTCAGATGCCCCTTAATATATTATTCTACTGTGTAGTGATTATTTACTGTAGTAACTGATGACTGCGGAACTCACATTGTTCCATCTTTACAATAAAATCATTTTTATTTCAGCCTCAGAATCAAGATTTGTTCCTATAAAATTAAGTGCATTCTGATCCAGAGATTAAGTAGCTCAAAAGGTTCCCAGAACTGCACACTAATATACTGGAGCAGAATAGAATTCCAGATGTATTATTCTTTATTTTCTTTTTAAAATATTCTCTTATGCCTCCTTTTCCTAAGAGCTTCAGAGATTCAGGATCTTTTGGAAAGTTTTTTTAGTGGATAAGAACAAAGGCTTGAAATTTCAGGTGCTAATAACTTGTTCTACTGAGCAACTTAATAATCAAAATGCAAAATATCTAATCTGGTAACTATCTTTCTTATTTACCTAATCAGTATTGCTGAATATTTGCATTAAATACAAAGACTAGAAAATAAATAACCCAGATATTATACCTTATCCCACAACATATGTAGATTTTGTTGGACTAAAAGATATTAGCCCAAGTCAGTCAAAGAGTAAAACCCAAAGCTGAGGAGACCTCTGCTTCCACTGCTTGACTCTCCAGCTTTCTAAGCATCTGAGGTCTGGTCTCATCACACAGCTAAGAGGTGATATTTCCCTCAAGCTACCTTGCAGGACCACACTGCACATCTGTGATTATCTAGGAAAGTACACTTCATAATACAAAAAAAGCAAATAAAACCGAGACACTTTCAAAATAAAAATATCCTTCCTCAGTGTCCCAGTTTTGTCAGTCTTAAGACCCTGAATACACTTGACAGCCAAGAGAACAGAATTCTCAAGACAGCATTAGTCCCATACAAAATCAACCTGTACTGTTTTCTCTTATTTAGAAAAGAAACTGGCAGCATCCTGCAGAACATTTACCCATGTCTGTGCCTGAACAGTACACTTCACATTGAGCTCAGAAGAATTAATTTCAATCACTATTTGAAGATCAGAGCTGACTGAAGTTGGAAGCTAGAGTACATTGCATTTTCTTATTCAGGAGAAATAAAGACTTCTATAAAATCTGTTTGAAAAAAATCTGATAGGTATTCCACTCTACATTTTCCAGGACTCCCTATATATTTTAATTTGTTGCACCTACAAACATAAAATAGTACGTTCTTCGCACTAAGTTACGGAAAAAACAATGCCAGGTCAGCTGGCTTGTTGCCACAGTGCTCATGACTCTGACTAAGATGCTAACATGCAACTGAGCTTCAAAGGATAACCTAGTACAAAAAGGAAGAAATGAAGACAAATGAAAAAGGAGGGCAAAAAGAAGAGCTTCTGACACTACTTGGTTTTAAATAGTGTTTTAAAAACTGGTAAGTTCATGAGCTCAGAAGTACTTAATCAGGAGGTCAGAAATCATCTTCCAAATCTGACATAACATTGAAGAGAAAAAACTGTAAGGGATATAACTGATTTACGCACCTGATTCCTCTGGGTGCCATAGGAACGACTCTTCCTTTAGCCCTAGGAAAGTGCGATTACTTTTGTTTTTTTGGGAATGGGCCCTCAGCATCTGAGATTTCTCTTCAGGCAAGCGTTACTACATAGTCCACCAAACAGAGAGAGAACATCCAACCACTTCTCTAGGATATCACCTTGCTGCACTGCCAAAACTCTAGGTTGCTGATAAGCCGTGGCACTTAAGTAAGTCTGTCTTCATATTATTAAGATAATGTACTCGCTCTTTAACTAACACTCAGATAAAAGCTAATTATAAGAACAAACCCAAAGTCTGGGTACTTCTCTACTGTCCTCAAACACTGCTCATGTTTATTATAACAACCACCCACTATGTGCTGAGCATAAGAAATCCCATCTGCAGAACCTGGATGACTTGGTAGCCACAGTAATTTCAGATGTTTAGATATAGCAACAACATATGTCTGGTAAAGAAACTTTCTGTTCTTTTCACAATCATTATGTTTCAGTGTTAGGAATGTGGCACGGACCGGTTTCTGATCTTCTGCTTTCTCCTGTTTTTATTAGTCTTGATAGAAAGCACTTGTCTTCTTCCCACTGCTACCCACTGTTATAGGAAAATGGTCTCTTTCTCTGGTGCATAGATATATAACTAGCAAGATCTCATAAGACTCATAGCCTTACCCCACGGCTCTCTCTAGTTCAGAAAACACAATTCCATCTGATTGAGATAATACGTAGAATTAAGCAGGATCATTTTTTTTGCTTACAGTACAATGATAGCTAAATCATAAGCACTGTAAAACCTTCTCTGAGTATATGAGGGGACAACAATACTGATTTAATACAAGCTGTTGAGGCTCTGTCTGTTTTGTGGAAACTGAGTGTCATGATCTTGCACTAAGGAAGATGGCACAGCCTACAGTTAGGTGCTGGCCACCAACTCAGTAGCACATGATTCAAACTAATCCTGCTTGGTAAAATACCTGCATCTCCTAAAAACTTCATCTCCTAAATAGGCTGTGCTTGTCTCTCTCTCGGAGCAAAGCTATCCATTTCTTTCTCTATATTCACTGAAAGTGAAGACTAAAAAAAAGAAGAATTATGTTTGGTTTTCTTTTTCTCATCCGCTAAGTAGACTGTCTCAAAGTCCATAATACAAGCCTAAGGCCTTTATGAGTTATGGCTACGCTGCTAACAAACACAAAGCTGATAATGGTCTGGTATCCTCTCTAAGCATTCTCTTCAAAAGAAGACCCACTTGTATCAGTTCAATATAATATTTTGTTTCCCATCCTCCACTATGGTACTGATATATATTCTCTGCTGGAATAAAAAGCTGTCATGTTTCACCCTAGAGGTGGCTTCTTTTAATATCAAGATCCTGTAATGAACTTCAGGAATTGCAGGATGAAAGACTACACAAATGTACGTCACTCTTACTACAAAGAACTGTCTCACAAAGCAACAGGCTTGGGATGTTTGAGGTTTTTATATTTAATTAAATGACTCCTTTAGAACTTGAAACAGAAGCCTTTTTTCATTGTTGTTATTTTTGTTTTATTTCTAAAGGACTGTTTCAAAGAAAGTTAGCTCAGAACATTAGTCACTGCTGTCAGCTTCTGTCAGCTTCGTTCCCCTGTGACATGATCTGAAGGCTTGCGTGCAAAATGTCGTACCTATCCCTATCCAAAATATGCATCAATGGTTTCCTGAAAGGCTGTGGATGAGAAACTGCCATCACCTCCTGAGTAATTGGAACAAGGAAGAGGGACACTGTGTGCACTGATTTGACAAAGAATTAACCTGTCTCCTGTACTGCAAAGTTGTAATGGGCTCATTCATTACTCATACAGCTTTGTGACACTTCACATGTTAGGAAATGATACCTCTGGTTTCCTTCAGGATGTAGCTTGCCCAATGGATGGGAAAGAAGCAATGGAGCCAGACAACAGTGCTAGAGAATGAGAGCTAATTAATAGTGATATTTACTGGGATGATAATTAATTGCCTTTTCACAGCATTTTAGAGTTTTAAGAGCGCTATAAAAATATTCATTAACCTTCACAATTACCCTTTTGAGATAGGGAAATATTGTAGTACACCAGCATGTTGCAATTTGCCCAACAATGCTTTGACAAACAAAGAACCAAAAACAAACAACAAAAAAAACTTCTCCAGTTGCGGTGTGCATACATATTGGGAAAACAAGGCTGTGCATAAGTCATTCAACTCCAGCCCAGATATGCCCATCATGCTGTAAGTGACTGATGTCTGAGGCACTGGCAGTCAGCACAAAATGGTGCCTAGCACCCACCTCTGTGAGCTGATACTGGCTCAGTCAGCCAGCGCCTGGACGCAATTTCTCCTCTAGTAATTGCCCATGCTTCACTTCATCAGCCTCCCCATATCAGAAGGCTGGCCCACTTCCCTCTGCTTAAAATTTAATCAGAGATTTTACTGCTCATCAACAGCTTAACGGGAGCAGTTAGAACTCTGAAACTTTGCATATTTTGGCTTAATTATTGCTAACAGACAGATGCCACTTTCTAACACTCTCCTTCCCAACCCTTGCTTCCTGCAGCTGCTCAAACCTGAAACATAAATACATTGGTTAAACAACCAATAAGTGGCAAGATGATTAGGGATTAGTGGAAAGACAGTAATCTTCTTATTTCTGCTTGATGTTTAATTTTTGGTTATCTACGCTAAATTGCAGTCTATACCTCTCATTTGGCAAGATCATAACTCCTCTTATCCCTGCTCTAAAGCAATAGGTAAAAGGAGACAGCAGCCTAGAACTGAATAGATGTTGAATGGTCAGTGAATACTGCTCCCGTACGTGATCCACATACAAAAGCAGCAACCTGTAACAAGCTAATTCAAATATTAGAAAGGGAACAGCTCCTGCTGCCCTTTGTCCGGGAAGACTGGTGTCAAGCTTGTCATTTGACCTTTAGGATTGATCAGCAAACTGTTGCTTTGAGTACAGGAGAAAACGTCAGTGTAATTTGTGATCAGGAGATGTCTACATTTGGGCCAGACTTACTATCAGTCTCCTAATCTACTCAATTTCCACTGACTCTAGAAAAACAATTTTTATGAGCACTTCTGTGGTCTGAAGAGGTATTGCAGCCAATGCGTTGAAAGAGAACCTTGATGCTCCACTTTCAAAATTTTCCCTAAAGAGTGAAATTCTGTGTGCACTTCTTTTCATATGATAGAACTATCCTTTGAAACAGAAAGAGAAATAACCTTCTTGCAGATCTGCATTTTCTGACTAAGGGTTAAACCTTGTGGATTGCATCATGCAGGACATTGCACTGCTGTTTACTTGTAAGGTAACTTGTGAGGTTAAACTTGTGAGTCAAATCCAAAACCTGAGCTAACACCGAATTCCAATCCGCATCTTTTTACAAGCTTGCAACTATTATCCCACAACAGCCCTTTTGCCTGGACAGAAACTCAGAGGGGACTGGGACTGCAGCTGCTGTCTGCTCCGCCAGACCTTTTCGTCCTCTGAAGACACCAGAAATTTTGAGTTAAGAGCCATAGTTCATTACTTTGTTGCAAGAAAGATTCCAGCCTCCACCACGCTGCTTTGGGGGCTGCACCTGGCCAGCTCAGCAACAGTAGCTCTTCAGCACTTCTTCATCAACTCAGTGTAAGGCGTGGCAAGAACAAGGTAAGGCAAGAACAAAGTCTCAATCAAAAGCAGATCTGATTCTGTCCTCTGCTGGTATATAGGCAGCAAGTAGAGGTCTGGTAGATGATGCGGAGGACTGTGCAGCAAGAGTCCACTTTTTTTTTTTTTTTTCTTCTTGAAGATTAATAAGTGGTTTGTGCACTTCAGATGGTCAGCTCTTTAACCTAGCTCTTATCCAGCAGCTTCATATTTACAAGGGAGGTAACAGATCCCAGACTTCAGAAGAGCCCCAAGACTGCTCCTAACTTTGACAGAGTCAGTGTAAGTGTGACTAAGATTTAAAACCAAAAGTAGCTTTCGAATGCTTTATTCCCATTAAAGACTACGTACAGGACAGGAGTTTCTTGATATTTTTAACTTCTAATAGCTGAGACTCCTGAGGAGGCTTCAAGGCTTCTCCAACACTAGTTAACCGCCTATTTCTTTGTCTTTGCTCTTCTGGATTCCTCCCTGCCCGTTGCAAACATATTTTTAGATACACGAAGACAATCTTTTTTCCTTACCATGGCAACAGTTAACAGTAGTGCATGTGTCTTTTCAGCTTTCTTTTCAAAACATGGCAAAGCTGATTGGAAGCATAGGATGTCTATGGATTTCAGAGCACAGTGACATTTGCATTGCATACTTACGGTTTCAGGCTTGGCTAAGTTTCAAACGCACCTTGTTTTATGGAGATGTATTTATCACTGGAACAAAAATAATCTGGGTTCATTGATTTTTGCTACAAACTTGCTGTGTGACCTTGACCGAGTTGTTTAATCTACCGCCCCTTCATTCCTATTTATAATATGGGTACTTTCTTACCTTTCAGGTTGCTAGGAAGCTAGACTTGCTAATAGATGTGAAGCTTTCTGGAACTACCATGATAAAAGCACTTAAAATGTCACAATTTATTTATATATCTAACTGACATCAGGTAAAGACATTTGTTAAAAGAAAGGACACATGTCCTTCTCTTTTTGAGAGACCTGTAACATCACAAACAGCTTTTAGTTCCAAATACTTCATCTCTAGAATATTCACCCTTCAATGAACAACAAAGCTTGTGAATTCTGCAGCAATTACTTGTTCTTTTGCAAAGCATTCTTGAGGGTTTTATTTTTAGATATGGGAATAAAATGACTCAATTTTTCCCCTTGTTGTCTCCTGTCTCAGCAAGCAATAAAATGTCAGTGCTGTGGTAGGTAATGGGAAGGAAAAACATCTCTATTGACTGAACAGAGTTATAGCTGAATATTTTCATGAACACTCCACTTGTGCCTTAAGCACAACAAACACTGCAGGTAAAAGATATCTGAGATAAAGAATGAACTGAATACAAACAAAATCATTCATCAAAAGGGAAAATACCATCATTCAGAAGGGAGAGTTCTACAGACTACAGCATGTTTCTGCACTTGATTTTTCTATACTGCATCTGACAGGAGCAAGTAAAAGATGAATACTGTGTCCAACAAACAAGAAGATAGGCTACAGTAATCTAACCTGTCACTGAATTTAAACTGTGAAGCAATATGCTTGAAAGAATGCAATACTACTGGTTTCCTAATTTGGGTAAGGCATATAATTAGAATTAGAGAGATAAATCACAGCTCATGACTCTCGATGTTCAGCTTGGAATACCAGGATGTATTAAACACATTCCATGCATTAAATACTAAGTAAAGCCACAGTTTCCCAAAGCCAGTCTGACCAATCATGTCTTTAACTAGTATGGGCAGCTTGAAAAAATTCCTTAACCTTGCAATTGCAAAACATGCTCATTTAGGAACCAACTCTTGTGTCTGGATACAAATTTAATTGCCTAGTGGTAAGGACAGGAATTATTTTAGCAAATCTGCAGCATCTCGCAGAAACTTCTAGCTGGTCACCTGTATCTTCCCCCATACCTGCGAGCCCTTCAGTTTGATCACAGAAATCACAGTTCTAACCTCACTTCTAAAAATTACCTGGATGGGAAGTACACGCTATACTTTGAGATTGAGGGTTGATGATGTATGCCAGTGGCTTTGAAAGTTCCTGTCCAAATGGCTGACCTAACCTTCTCAATTTCTTTCATGTAGCACATAAGAGCTACACTTGAAAGATAAGAATATACCTTGCCATACAGCATAGCTACCACCAGACTGATGAAGAAAAACAATTTATACAGAAAACACAAATTCAAAGTCAAAAATTCAGGAATTTTTTATTGGACATATATTACAGCATTTGGAACTTCTTTCCTGAAAGGCTGCATGCATTCAGATTGCTGCACAGCTCCACTGAACTCATCTACATTCACGATCAAAGGGGTAAGAAAAAACAGCTAGTAGGAATAGCCAAAGACTGCATGGCATGTTAATGAGGATCCTGATCACACAGCAGGGATGGCATAGCGGGGCTGTGCAAGTCTGCATAGCTTCTGTCTTCCTACTGAGCTGTACTCATGGAGTGTGTAATTAATTGTTACTGTTCATTTATTTGTACAAATCAATGAATTTGCAAGTGAGTGCCACCCAGTGACAATCTAACAACTGACACTAGACAGTAATGGCAAAGTTTCCTTCTGAACACCAAAAGGAACTTTTTGTCAGCTCAGTTCAGGCTGACTTGTATAGTGACAAATGGTGCAGTTTATAAAGACTACACCTCATGGAGATGCTTATTCAACAGACTACTATTAAGACTTATTTTCTTTGAAAAAGAAAGAAAAAACAACTTATCTAGCTTTTAAGGAAGAAAAGAGGGAATGAGATTCTGGACAGACAAAAAAATATATTCTTTTTCATCAAGGGCTACTGAACCTTGCTGCCACTGCCTTCCTGCTGAGGCCCTGCTTCTCCACTCTGGAGGGGAAAGTAAGCACATACTTAACGTGTATTTTGATCCCCGCAGTTAAAGTCAATTATACTCTTAAATACTCCCCTGAATCAATGTACTCATGCACATACAAATTCCATAAAATATAGTAGTTACTACTGTGTGTACTAGCACTTCTATGAGCAAGCATTTTTGGTACAAAAACTTTTAATAAAATTGTGTTTGTTTGTTTGTTTTTTATTAACAGATAAATTGGAAAATATGGAATGAAGATCCACTTTGCACTTGCAGCAGGCTGTTTGGGGACTCACTGTAGGTAACTGAAACACTCTGCTGATCCAATTTTAGTATCAGGAATACCACAAAAAGGTTGTCTTGTGAATTAGAAAACAGGGAAAAATTAAGAAAAATGGAAACTTATAAATTGTGAAAAAAATTCACTATAGCTAAACCTATAGTTGAGCACAGCTGAAAGCCTTGCTACTGTACCACTAGAATTCATTTTTATTGAAAATATTATATATCTCAATATAGAAGCTCTAACTCCTACTAGGTTTAATTACTTTTGTCTACAGCTACGGGAACTACAGTTTCTGCTTCTGATTCACCAGTGTATTAATCCAGTTTCATATCAGTGTAAGTGCACTAAAATTAATGATATTATAATAGCAATAAAGGAAGACAACGTTGTCTGACAGTATGCCAAACTCAAAAACTGCAGCTGCAATGATTCCTAATACTCTTTAGCTAGTTTAACTGTTTAGCTAGTTGGTAGACATTTGAATCTCAGCACCTTAAACTTAACCTGAGTCTTCTGAAGTAGCCACTAAAAGCTACAAAATCTTGAGCAGAAAAAATGGTAATCACCATATATTCATAAAATGCCTTTCATTTAAAAATACCGAAATGTACTAAGCAACTTTTCACGCTATATAAAAAGAATAATTTTACTTGTCACTGAAGTGGGAATAAGAATGTACAAAACTATTATTTCAGAGCTTTGCATGGGAAGGTGAAGTTCTGCCTTGTGCTTGCTGCTGGCATTAAACCTATCCACACCTTACATTTGCTGAGCAGCGTTTAAGGCCATCTTCTGTCCACATTCACCTTAAAGTAACCTGAAATATGCATGAACTGAACACAGATGAGATTTGGCTAAGCCGGAATGAATACTATTTGCCCAGAATGCTCACTCTGCCAAAGCTCAGAAGAGGCACTGCGGCTCAGGCTGGGCCCAGCTCTCTTCAGCCACTGCTGTCAGATTCTGGATGCAGGAACAGCTCTGCAGTCCACACTGACTGGTCCACAACATGCAGGGGAACAAGGCCCCACAGAGCCCCACAGTGTGCTCTTATTACCCGCTGCTGCCTTACTGCTCCCAGATGGTCTGTGTCTACAGCTTGTCTGAGACAGGATGGGCATACTAACATTGATGCAGATGTGTCATCATGACATTTTTTTCAGACAGTTCAAAGCATACCAAAAGGGACCACAAGTCTCATAGAGATACAAGAGGCAAACTCACATTCTAATATTTTTACTAACATGGCAGATTTGATGTTTGTTTTCTTTTGAAAGGATGCCCTGTCCTTAAAAAATAAAATAAAATAAAAATATCATGAAATGCCTTGCCATGAGTGAGGTCTTTGTAATTGCTTTTCCTTATCTGAAAATTCCAGCCTACATTACTAAAGAGAGCCACTTCAAAGACAAAAAAGTGACAAAAAATGTCTTTTGAGTACGTGGACAACCAACTAATAAGTACGGAGTGAAGCTCTTGCAATTGATAAATAATGCTTTTAATTGACCTAATTTCCTCTGACTGTATGATGCAAAATATTTTTGCCACTTGCTACCACCACAATTGCTCTTCTGGGAATTTAATACCTCACTATTCCTTGGCACAGCAAGTATGAAGCACACTCTGTTCTTTTCCACTTTCATACGTGTGTTGGTATGCAACAGTGGACTCTCACAGTTTCTCTGCTTTCTGGAGTCTCTTACCGCCTTCTCCTGTTCATTAAAACAATTACTGGATTCACCATGGTCAATAACATTTCTTAGTCCAATACAATTAATTCTGAATGGGTAACTAAAATTACACAGTATTTGTTGAAGAAAAAATTAAGAGATAATCAAAATAGAATGCATGCCCTTTTAAATGTGATTCAAAAATGTATATATATGAGAGGTAACAAAGATGCAGGGAAGGCTCTTGTTCATTAGTTCAGCTGCAAAGAGGCTGTCTTACTGGGGAACGAGGTTATAACAGGACACTGGACCTGTGACAATTTCAGTCATAATGCATCGGCATAAAGACCTCCCTTGCTCTTTTTCCACCACTAAGCAGCTCTGGGGGTGTTTTGTATAAACTGTAAAAGGTCAGGGCAATATTTATGATCACTGATCTTATTCTGAGAGTGAACTTCAAAGCCCAGTCACCGAAAATCTATTTTGGTAGGTCAGTGGAGGTAACTGCATTGAGAGAGCAATCTGGCAGGGCAGAGCTTTGAGGTGGAAAATGGCTTCAGGTGCCCAGTGAAACCAGTGAAGTGTTTATGTCCTGTTTTGCTGAACTTTTAAGGTCTGTGATTTCAAACACGTGTACAGGTATCAACAGCAGTTAACCCAGGGCTTGGGAAGGAATGATCACTCAGCTGAAGATAATTAAGTCAAAATCCAGGGACAAGGGCATACATTTCTCATCATGAGATCAATATAAACTGTCATGTAAATACAAAGATATTATTGATAAATCCTCTTTTCTGATTTGGACCTCAGGCCCTTTATCCTTTATAGCCTGTCTTCCTTAAATTGCTACACTGGTGTAATGAAGCATAGCGCTGAGTTTCTCTAGATAGACTTCTGGTAGTTTCTGTTTCTATTCCCCTCGGCATTTTTTCAGATGTACTTGAATGAATTTCAGGATTAAATAAACCAAAATTTTCTCTCCATCCTTAGTGCATTAGTTACTAACCTTATTGACTTGGTTTGATAACCTCACGACTACTGACAGCTGCTTACAACAGGCAGTATTCCACTTGGAGGTCATCATATGAGTGTTGTGTGTGTATGAATGCATACATCTAAAAAACCCTAAAAGCTATATAACCTTCAGTTTAGCCTTCAATTGCTGAAGCAGTATTCTGCAGCAAAACCACAGCTAGTTTAAAACAAAGTCCCATTTCAGTCTTCCTTAGCTTTAGCTTGGAATATTCATTTGGCTTTTTAAATTAATTGCTGATGAGGTCTGAAGGTATTTAATTTCTCTGGGTCTGTGCCTCCTCATCTGTAGAAGGCAAGAATGAAAAGCTTTGCATTCCCGCATTAGGTATTGGGAATTTGAAGATTGAATCTGTTATCTAACTGTTGGGATTTAGCAGTGTGATTTGATGGGCTACTAAGTAAGAAGGAGGATTAGTTCATGATGCTGATGGAGACAGAGGTCAAGATTTCTTTCCAAAGATGCACTATTAAACCAAGCAATCTCTATCAAGAGAGAAACTATCAGGGAAACTCCTTTCATATATTCACAAAGAATTCTTCTTCTCAAGATACTATGACTCACAAATCACTGTTGCAAGCAGCTTCCCTCCCCCCATAGACTAGTTTGTTATCAGCTTGCAGCATCTCCTGAAATATATTATACTACATAAAATTAATACAGGTGCCTTTCTTTTATTATTATGACTTACAATTGATCCTATTTTATTTATAGCATATGAAAGTAAAATGCTATGGACTGTGTCCTATCTGTAATTACTTCCAAAGGCTTTTTATCAGTGCAGAGAACCTAGCTGTTAAAGAAGCTGTGGGTGCAATTCCATCAGAGAAAATATAATCACTATCTTTTCTATACTAAACCTAATTTTTGCATCATATCTTCTTGCTATAAATTGAGATGACACAAATGAGCTGAAAGATGGTCAGAGCAGATGCCACAGTTTCCTGACTTCCAGAAACAAATGTTCACCTGAAAAATTGTCCACAGATTTAAACTGAAAGGACCACGTAGAAAAAAGATAAGAAACTTGCAGTGATGCTAAAGAGGAGAAATCTCAAGATGCTGAAATAAGAAAATAAAACATGCTTTTTTCCTTAGTGTCCACTTGTTTTCTTACAGTTTGTTTTATCTTAGTCTCTTATGTAAGTTCCTGCATTTTTGCTTTCTTCAATGTATTACTCATGCATTCTCTAAAAACATTTTCTTATTCACTTTTGTTTTGTACAACCTATAACTGAGAAATTAACTGTAAAGATAACCCTGTAGTCACATTGCTGGATTGATGCTATTCTGGATTTCTTACCAATATCAGATTCATGAAGATCCATGGACTCGAGATACACACTCCAAAAAAACTTCTATGGACATGATTATTCTTGTAAGAAAGCTTCTCCAAGAATAGGGTTTAGATTCAATCTTGGGATGGAGCTACTATCATGAACAGGGAGGAAGATGAGTTGGATGAAATCTGAGGAGAGCAATGCATTTTTTTTCCTTTTTTTTTTTCCCCCAGTCAGAGAGAGATCATCTTTTGTTAATCTAGTCAAGAGATTTAGAGTGAGTTTTACACAGTCACTATGATGTTTGTTTTAGTTTCTACATCCACTGAAATTTATGGGGTAGTCAAAATAATAAAAAATAAGTAGGAATTTGCGAAGTGGAATGATGGTTTTGATGTCGGCATTCTCAAGTAAATAGCAAGCTAAAGTCTTTTTGCAGTGAATCTCAACTAAAACAAGGTTTACTTTTCCACAGATGCTGAGAATATGGGTACCAAGTAGTTTCTCAAAGCAGAGAATAATTTTGATCTGATATATATTTAGGATTAAGAACTACAAGTTTGAAATTCCTGTCTGAGAATAAACAGAAGTGAGTAATACATTCTGCGTTAAACAGTTTTGTCAAATAAAGTGGATCCTTTCCTCTGTTACCAACACAAACACTTATAAGTGGAAAGCCTGTTTTATGTTTTACTTTTCAGAGAAGTAACAGGAAATATATGCAATTATGTGGCAATGTCTTCTCTTTCAACAAAAGATAGTTCCACTAAACACACACTTTACACTAGTAAGAGTACCCAACTATTCAAAAACTTCAAATAGTAATACTCCATGTGTGAAGCATACATCTCCATTTTATGGTATCTTGCTGCTAAGTAGTTTAAAGCATTTGATAACATTCCTATTCAACTGGAAGAAATTTTTTATGCTGATGTTTATTTCTTTTCTAGAGTCTCCTTAAAACAATATGCATATGAAAATAGTATGCTTTGTCTCTGTTCTTTTCTGCCCTTTGCTTACTAAGAATTAGGTAATGGATCCTAATTTATCATGACTTAAGACTATGAAGTAAAAGAAAGAATCTACTTAATGGCACAAAATAGATCTGCATGTGATATTACTATTCCTTTCCTTCTATATCAGGGTCTTTGACAACACAAATAAATCAGTTTCACTTCTACCTTTGGTAACTGGCAAGTTATTTCTTCAATAGCTGAAGAATTCTCAGAGTGAACTATGTTTAGAGTCATTCTTTCGTTCTTAAAAAAAAAAAAAAAGGAACCCTAAATTCTTAAGCAAGGACTAGAATTAGATTGGAGGAAAGAAAAAGAACCTTTTGTTTTCACCATAGAGAAAAAAAAATGCAGAGGAAAAGGTTTTTTTTTTTTTTTGTGTACAGGAAAAAAATAGAAAAGAACAAAGTGAAGTTTTATATTTAGCAGGGTTTATACATCTTTCACCACCATGAATAAAAATTTTTTCAACTGCATCCCTCAGTGCTCATGGTGCTATTGAGGAGTATGAATAATTGTCTCAACTGTTTTATCTGACATGAATGCTGCTTCCTTATTTCCTTATAGGATACCTTTGGGATATTATTATCCTACTCTTCTTCTAAAATATAGTAAATCAGCCTATTAAGCATAAGCCCTTTGAGAAGTAAAGGACTGTGCATTCAGATGAAGAAAAGCTGGCTACATTTATAACAGTAGGAGGCTAAACTTCTCATACAGTGGACATTTTTATTCCTGCTTTGAAAACATAAGATGCCTTCAGCTCTATTTGAGTAAAAATGATCATCTTGTCTTACATCATTTGGGGAAAGGAAGAACTGCATTTAGAAAGATTGTTTAAAAAAAATCTTGACTATGCTGTCAGCACCACTGGATTTCCATTTCGTATTTTATCTGTTCACTGACATAATTATGAAGCTCAATGTATTTTATACAGTTCAAGCTGTGGGTGCAAATCGGGTTAATTGATTTCTACAGTTATTTAGTTTACCATGGAATATATCAAAATATGACCCTGTAGGCTCCAATAGTACTCATCTGCTCTAACTCAGATTACAATGGGTTAGTGGAATCTGAAGTACATCACTCTTTTCCCCTTCAGAATATCAGTATGGTATTAAATAAGTATCCCCCCCACATGAAAGTTTTAAATCTAATTCCATTACATAAGTAGAAAGTTTTGAAATATAAATATTGAAATCTAGATAAAAAACACATGCAATTGTATTTTCAACAAAATCAAGAAACAGAGATACATGTTGGAAGACTAAAATGGCAGGACAGAGGGTGGAGGTAATTATCATAACAAAGTTAAAAACAGACTTCTCCCCAGGGCTACTCTGAACACTTCAGTTAACAGGATAAAGCAGTAAAAACATCCCTTTTCCCCTGTATATAAAATTCAACAAGTTCTTAAACTGTTCTAAGAACTGTTTGTAGATAAAGCACAGTAGATAAAGGTAGGTGGGAAGAAACCTGAAGGAAAGCGATAAAATGATAACATTTGGAAGTCACAAGGGAAGAATAGAGAACAATAGAACAATGTACTTCAAGAAACTCAGTGCAGGTCTGAATCACTTCAGAGAGTGAGAGCTGAACAATAAGTGATATGTGGGCAACAGAATTTTTATGCTTAGTGTTCTTCTTTCTCTTTATAAGTTTAAGTTGACTTATCCTGTTGAAATTTACATGACTTGGAGCAGGCTGAAGCAACTGCAGATTCTAAACAGTAATTTTTTTTTATAATTCATGCAAGACAATAAGACATCAGAAGACCAGGAAGAGTATGTCTTTCAACAGGATGAAGGAACATCTTAGGATAAAGATAGCAGCTTACTAAGAATTTCCTGAGATACTTGAATGAATAATTCAAGACAGTATTTGTAAACGTTGAAATTTTAGTAGGGATATTAATAACTAGCAAATATTTGTTAAAAGTACATCAAGTGACATCTGCTTGCATACCTTATTTAAGGACGTAATAGGCTTTTGAGAGTAATAGAGAAGTACTTGAAATCACATAGCTAGACTTCAGTAATAGTTCTGACTCCTTAGATGGTCCTTAGAAAGTCTAGAGAACGATGTGCAAGAAATAAAAGCAATTGTACAAGTGCAGAATTTCCTGCAGAATTAGCTGCTTCATAAGTGATGAGGAGTTAAACCTAATACCACAGAGAGCAGGGCAAGGGCCTCACTAGCTAGTATCACAACACCCAAGCAGGACAGAGCCAGGGAAAACAGCCAGGTTTAACTGGAAGTACGGATCAACAGACACATCCACAGTGACAAGGTGGGTCCTAGGCCAAGCCAGACAACCAAATCACAGGTTACATTCAGAGAGAGTAACCAGTATTAGATGCAGCCCAACAATCACAATACAGATTCAGACTGATAATCAAGACCAAAAAAATAACACCATGAATCAAGAACAGAAGAATTTTCAGATAAACGCAGCCACAACTTAGCAGGAACCAGCATAAATCCCCATGGCCTATAGGCAGGCATGAGGGAATGCTGGGGAGGCCCCAGGTGAAGCTTCTCTCCCTTATTATTTCTATAAGGATTATTTCTGTCTTCAGAGCCCTGACAGTTGTAACAACTTTATGTCAAAAGGGTAGTAATGTGTGGATGTAGTCCGTCTTGTATAGTATGTGATACCTGAATGACTGACAAAGTCCTTAATTCTATTTGTTGATAGTACTGCATGATGATTAAAAGTTTGAATGTGAATTTAAAATTTTCCTGATATACTGGAGGAATGGCTTGAAATACCAGAATGTAATTTAACAATGCCAAGTGAAAAGTGTTGCATTTCTGTGTCTAATCTAAGATAGCAATACTCAACTCTTGCTAAAATTGATGGAGAAAGGAAATCATGAAGGGACAGTGCATAGCACAACAAAGTACACTGCCACATAGTGTAATGAAGAGATATCTCTATGAGACACGTCTTTTAGGAGCGTTAACTATTTGGTGCTAGCTAATGTAATGGCTATTTAATATAGCAAGATGTTCTCGTGACATTTAAAGGCGTGTGTTAAAAATAAGTCAAATAATTTATAACCAGGTAATAAACACAGATCTGCATTTGAAAAGTCTAATGGTTAGTGACTGTAACTAACAGAAAAACAGAAATAATCTAGGCTGTCATAATTTTAGCTTCTTTTCTGTTTTGTTTCCCTCCCCACAATATTCTTTTGGACAAAGTTACTTTGAGGCCAACACTACTCCTTGTTTCCCTCTACCTCTGCATCAGTGCTCTACTTTGAAGGAGCACAGCTCATCACCCTTGTACTTGACACTGTACTGTTCTTTCTTTGTTGTTTTTTTTTTTATAGTTTCAGAATTTTCTGTATTTGCCATACTCACGTATCCCAAACTCAGGAACATATACATAACATTTTTCTGTGTTAAAGTTCTGGCTATGTGAAATGACAAAACCATGCAATGGGCATTCTTTGTATATGGGAGAGCCTTGCATGTGCTGCAAATCAGATTACTAATAGCTATAGGCATATATGGGTAGGGTTAGTTGCATGGGTACAAAAGGCAGTTTTGATAAGCTATTTGTAGAGGAGGGACTCCTGTCTCCTACATGAAACATCTTGTATCATTAGATATGCTACCAGATTAATTTTCATGATCCAAGTTGCTGTATATAAGTTTAGTACTCAGGAAGCTGCCTCTGCCCTTGTCAAAACCAAACAAGCCTGGTGTCATATTAAAACACCTAATCAGTGTGTTTTGGATCTTGCAGAGGCAAACCTGAAAACTCCTACAATTTCAGATGTCCCCATACACAGCATATTAATCACAATTGTCATTCTGTTTGTAATATTTTGCTCTAAGGACATAAAACTACACTCAAACAAAGCTCAGAAGATGAACTCTAGGGATTCTTATGGTAAAAACAAGCCTTTAGCAGAATTAAAGGAATGGCAGATCTTGCATTTTCAACCACTTAAAACACTCCTAGACTACTGTTCAGAAAATGCTAAATGATAAATAATAGAAATAAAATAAATGAGTCATATAAAATTTGATCTTAAAATTGCCATATCATTTAAAACTAAATTTTCATTTTTGAGGTTGTAACGTACAAACAGTTTTTTCTAAACCTATGCTTTCAGCTTCAACAAGCACAGTTGGAGAATATTGTAAGGGAAAATGGTACACTGTCTAGAACATGCAAGGGATTTTGGCTCTTAATTCACATTGCTGTATAGTGTATTTTTAAAAAAAGTAAGAAATGATTTGCTTGGGAATCTTTTTGCCATAATGTTACTTCCATTTTACTGATTCTCCAAAGTCAGTCTAATTCAGGCACTCAAATATGCAAGGTATGTAAAAACTATGATAAATATGTATATCAACACACATTATAAGCACCACTTGATGTTCTAATAATCCAAGTAAAGCCTATTTCTAATACATGAAATTAATGCCTCCTACTTTATTATGTTGGTCCATGACGTCAGAGGCAGAAGGTGGTACGGCAGTAGAAGCTGAACCTTCCCACCAATATCGATTACATTTTATTGCCATATAACAGATGATAGCAGAGGAGCAGTCTGACAAAATGGCGTCTGACTTGGAAGTGTGTCTGAAGTAAAGGTGTGGGATTGAATTCATCGATGTGGAAAAAAAATGGCACCCATTGGGATTCACTGATGTCTGCTGAATGTTGATGGAGACCAAATAGCAGGTGTGAGTCTTTCCAGTTTCTAAATTTGTCTTTTACGTGAAGTAGGCTTTTCTGCCTATGGCATGTAAGTGTAAACTTCCTGGAGAAAGCTCGCAGAATTTGTATGGGAACCATAACATTAGAATTCCATAGCTATTTTTTTCTACCTCTGGGAAGAAAAAAAAGTAACACCAACAAATGATATTTCGGGAGTAAAATAGCTAAATGTTATGAAATGTTACGTATTATCTGTATGCATCCTCATTAAACTTTCAATGTAGAACTCCAATGTTCCTCTCTATTATTTCCTTCAGCTTCTTTTCACTTATTATTAGGATGAAGATATTAAAAAGGCCAAAAAAGATACAATAGTGCCCCTTTCCTTTTGCCAATCTTAGAATTCCTTTTTGTTTTTTTTGTTTTTGTTTTTTTTCCCCCTCGAGATTTCTCTTTCAGTAATATTTATCTCGAAGAATTTTAACATTGAGGACAGTATGGTACCCAGTTATTTGACTGAGTTAGACAGAGGGCAGGCTTCATGCACTGTTGCATATTAAGTGAAAGAGCAGGAATACTATTTTCCAAGTCTTACATAGAATTGAATTTAAACAAACTCTAATAGTTAACCAATTTGAGAGCAAATGAGATGTTTCACAATGAGGCTGTTGTTGATGATAGTGCACTCTTTGTGATTGGATCTCCCTCAGTGCTTGCGATTGCTATTAATGCAGTCTTGGAAGCATTTTCAAGAATCGCTTTACCTGGCCCTAGCAGAGGAAAGAGAAATGAAAAGAAAGTCCACAACAGCAGAACAAATCTTTCTGGAACTGAGTTCACTCTGAAATTTGGCTACCACATTTAACAGAACAGGATGAAGTCAACTGTTTTTTTTGTTTTGTTTTGTTTTTGTTTTTGTTTTTTTTTTACTTTATGCAAATTATTTGTCAGGTAATAAGGTAAACAGAGAGAAAATACTGAGACTGCAGCACAGACTGGAATACTGTTGGTAAGCTCTGCTAAGAGATGTTTCTGTGTTTCAGACCAAACAGGAAGATCTACACAACTTAAAATGCTCTTAAAATGTGCTTCACCTCTTGTCAACCTCATGAGCATTTGCTTTTTTTTGCAGCTGTTCCCATAGTTACTCAATGACTACCAGAGGTGATCTATTCAGCATTAGTCAAGGCTGTAGGAAGAACCCTCCAAAAGTATTTCGCACTCTGCCATCAACTCCCTTATTGTCTACAAGTGAACCACTTCAGGCATGGCTGCAATGTACAGTCAAGTACAGCACAGAGATTCCAAGCTGATACATTTGCAAGGCACCACTTAATAAGGAACAGAAAATCATGAGATCTGAAAGCAATCTAGTCACATCTGACGCTGCTGTGCCAGACCTTGTAAGTTCATTCTTTTATCATTACAGTTTATTTGCTCAGAGGCTGTGCTGAGATTGTTCTGTTTCTGGTTCTGAAGCAGCTATGAACACTATTACCCCAAGGAGGTATGTTTCACACTTCACTGCACAGTGCAAACATGCCAACAGTCTACCTCAGCCTTGAAGTCCTACCTGTAATCCTACCTGTAAAGCAGGGACAATGATTTGACCTATAAAATATAAAGATGCAGAAAGTAATGCATTTTGACAGTTTCCCTACAGTTCAGTATAGTGATGAGGGCCAGATGAATAATGCAGATGTTGAGCATTGTTGCAAGACTGCAAAGAGTCCTTAAATTTGCTTTCTCAGAGTCAGTGATACTTTTGAAAGCATCACTGATTTTGCCAAGTTATAAGGTGATTGTAAGGGCAGTACTGATGTCAGGGCCTGGAGGGCATTCAGAAACATTAACAGCCCTGACCAGCCTCACTTGTGAAATTCTCCCTCCCCAGTTCCTCCACAGTCCATAGGCTCAGGGGCTTCAGGCCTGGAAGTTCAGTCCTTCTCTGAGCTGTGCTGCAGAGATGCTGGTTCTCAGCACTAACAGGGTCACTCAGCCTCACACCACAGCACTGTCTCATGCAGACTTTGTTAGGACTGCCCAGATGAGGCAAGGTCTCATTCTTTTGCCATGCCTGAGGTTGTTGCACAGTCCTGACTCAGCCCCTTCAGGTTTCACTGACTTTAAAAGGAACACACTCTGATGATGTTATTACTGTAGCAATTTGGTGTAAACCCATCACCATAAAATCCTGATTCCTACTGTTGTATCTTTCTCTACATGAGCTCTCATCTGCTTTGTCACTAAAAATAGAATATTCCATATAGCTATTGCAAAGCTAACTCTTAGTATCAAACATCTCTGTTTCTCCATCTGGTGTTTTAACTCAATTAAAAAATTAGAACATGAGTGACTGACGTAGAAATAATAATTAGACTTACTTTCCTTCTCTGAAAGGGCTCAGTTTGTAACAAAAGTGCATGCACTTTAAAAGTGCAATGAAGACGTTAACTAGATGATCCTTACTACATCTCTACATGGTAGCAATTTCTCTTTGTTTACTCATTTTGCACAGTAAGAGAGATACTTAATTTTTGTCATCTCATGGCCTCGCACAAGATGAGGATAAGTTATGTCTTTTGTGTAGTGGCATGTTTATGCCTTGTGGCTTTGTGCTTTTCATGCTAAATTTAAAAGCCAACTTTCCAGGATAGGGCCAGTGGCGCTAAGATATAAAGTTGACTCAGAGACATATAATACTCACAATTTCAAGAGTTTTCCTTTGTTTCTGTATAGAGTTGTTTCTGCTGTATGTTTCTCCTTTGGTATTCCCCTACTTTGGTTACCTCTGCACTTCTTAAGTTACAGATCCTGGATCACTTTAAAATGGAAAAGCCATAAGCAGTGTTCAGAAATGTTCTCTCTCTTATATTCTTTGCTGGAATGGTCACTGTGAGATTGCTGCCTTTGAAGAAGAGTTAGGTAAGACATCCTTCAAACGAGGAGATGACTTATTTGAAAATTTGTAAGGCATATGCAACATATTGAACATATATAAAATAAGGACTGCTTTGGGAAGATAATTGAAAAACTAAGCTGGTATACATTTAGTCCTTCTCAGAAGAGAACTTCTAGCTTGGCTTTTAGTCTTCCCTGAAACAATCCACCCTAGGATATCAACACGAAGGAGAAGGAAAAAGAAAAAAAACACTTTCCTAGTTTCTTTAACAAGCTACGTGCAGAAAACTGAAATATGGCCAGGGATGTGATTCACACTAAGACATCCTTTCAGCCTTCTCTGCAATGCTCCAGTCCTTGTCACTTTCTGGTTTCTCTGTCAGACAGATTTAGTGCAGTGAACTTAAAACTCCTGGTGAAGAGACTAGACATAAACCTTCCGGTTTGTTGCACAATGGAATTACTCTGTTGTAAACGAGCAATGAATAAATGCACAAAAGGAAAACATCACTTTTTGTGGGTTCATATAGTATACAATAAAAATATATAGCTCCCCAGTTATAAAATCAATCAAAGTTTTTCAGCTGTCCCATATTTTTTACATGCCTTCACAACTGTGAGCAGCTGCGTCTACATATGTTCCTTGATTTTATGCCCACATTACAGTGGCATCAAAGCACTCCTAACTGTGCAGGCACATTTTTTATCCACCCCCAGCCTTCTGTTGCTGGGACAGTAAACGCATTTGATGGAAGAGGAACAGGGGCATAAGGGTAGCATAGAGTTTGTGACACAAAGACTCTAATGGAAGTTGGGAGGAATAAATCATATTTCCTACCAAACTATGGCACAGTATCCTGTGTTAAGCATTCAGTCAAACATACTCAACTTGGCAGGCCTGCTTTATGAAAAGGTTTGTTTATCTTTCATGATGGAGTAAAATTTTATATGATTACTTTGGTACTAAGATCTTTTAAATTTATTTTTTATAAATGATGGCGACATTTCTCATAGGTGAAGTATAGAAGAATATATAGTAACTGATCCTATTTAATTTGTCAACATCAATCTTCGAAGAGAACAGGGCATATGCCATGCTGTACCTGAAGCAAATTTCTGAGAAAGGGAGGCCTTAATTTAAGAAAATAGTTGAGTATTTATTTAATGTATTATACAAAAGCCAGCTACAATTTTGATCCAGTTGCAATTAATTCTTCACATGTTTTAAAACCTGTCATTTTTAGACTTCAGAGAAAATTCCCTCATTAATACTTCTGGACAATTATAAGCACTAAACACAACTGACTTTTCACTCTGCATGATCAACTCCATTTGGAGTTGAAGGACTTTTCTGCTTGCATGCATGATGGCAAACTTCAGGATTTGTCTAGTCTTATCTTAAACAACTGATATACTGAGGTTCTACAAATCTCCTCCTGAAAATAGCCACAAACCAATAAACACCTTCGATAGGAAGTATTTCCCTAGTCCAGCCATAACTATAGCTCTCATTCATTGAGAATGCCAAAGAAGAGAAAGGAAGTTTGCATATCTTTAAGCATCAGATAAGGAGAAAACTTCTTTTGCGCTCTTAAAATTCCTGTACATCTCTGCACAGAGGGGCAGAAGAAAGCAGTGTATATTCCACCAATGAATATGCTCAGACCATAACATTACTTGTGTGCATACAAACGTTCTTCAAGTCAAACAAACAGCTTTTAACAACCTTATCTAGACATAAAGGCGAATCGTAGAATTATAGAATCGCTTGGTGTGGAAGAGTCTCCAAGAATCATCAAGTTCCAACACCCTTGCCACACGCAGGGCCACCAATCTCCAGATCTGGTACTAGACCAGCCTAGAATGAATTGGGGCAGATTATATTTCATTAGAAACTGGTTAGCACAGAGCACTTACTGTAACTGAAACTGCCAAGAAATCCCAGCACGAGTCCATCATATTGGTTCTCTGAAGGAGTATATTTTTGTCTCTCAACTGAATTCATCCACCCATTACAGAATCTATTTTAAGGCATTAATGATGCAAACACATTCAGATGTCTTTGCCAATCTTCACTGTTTGTTTATCATAAAAGGAGTTAGGAATAAAAGGAATTAAGGGAAGGAAAAAAGTGGCAGTACAAGAATCCCATTTAAGTTACTGCTATCAAATCTCATCTCACAAGCTAAATAGTACAGTAATTAAGCAGTATTTACAATGCAATAAAGATAAAGCTAATTACTAGCAATGTGAACTAGATGAGGCTCTTTCTCAGGGAAACAAGTCAAGGATCAGCCCAGAGCAGTAAATCCTTCAACAACCTCATTTGTCAATTATCTTCATAATCTTATTGCTCATAATGATTATCTAATTTATTACTACCAAACAGGACAAATCATGAGGTGAAACAACTAAGGCAATCAAGTGAGCTGGAGTTCGTCAGCCAAACTATAAGAAGGATTCAGGAGAGCAGGAAGGTGCCATGGCAGTTGATACCAGGGGCAGATGATCTCAAAAGACAAAGGCTGCTGTTTATAGGGCTGCATATTGGACAGGACTGCAAGTATTATTATGCATTAAAAATTCATGGAGTTCTTTTCCTTAGAAGGCTTTCCTACTATACTTAATATCATGGATTTTTCAGCCACACTTAAAAATTTTAAAGGCTTTCAGAAGAGACTGATAAGCTAGATGATTCTACTAAGCAAACTGACAGAAACTAGTTTAAGTATATAATCACTTGTTCTAAAATTAAACATGGTACATTGCTTTTTGAAAACCACACCAATTAAAGTCAGAGTTTACGGGTTGTAACACTATAACGTAATGGAAAGTACAGCAATGATAGCAGGGTGACAAAGCCTTTGGCTGCAGCAAATGAGGACAAGGCCAAACACAGCAGTCACGGATGCAGAGACAAAGGAAAAAAATTTGCTTACCTTTGGAAGGCCTCAGGTATACAGGGATCTCCATCCAGCAAGATACCCTTGTCTCCATTGCCAACTCTTACACGAGGTCTGTGAAGGAATAGATCCTGACTTCACACGTTCTGGTCACTCAGGTGTACTGCACACACCTGAGCTCCCCTGGACTGGCCCTGCCTTCCCACCAGGTGCTCAATCACTGGTTCAGGCTGTGACTTAGCATTTCTGCTACACAGGCGTTTTTGTGCTCTCTAAAGTAGTCTTTGGCTGCGAGCAAGGAATAATCTTGTGGTACGCTGATTTTTCTGGTATACTGGATTCTCAAAAGTAATTAAAGAAGTTTCTTAATGATATCTTCTTAAATTAACCAGACACAGGTAAAATCAAAGGTCATCACACAGTTAATTGATTAAGCAGCAGAAAATAATGGGAAGGAATGGCCAGTGTTGCCAGTAGAAGGAGGTCAACCAATAAAGTCTTTGTCATGCCTTACATTCTTTGGCATAAATCTACCTTGAGCAAAGGCAAGTTCTGCCTCAGAAAGCTTGCAAGTCTGCTGTTGAGTCTGTATTTGTGCAATACAAAATACAGTTGCCTGACCTAGATCTAAGTGAACTAAACTGTAGATAGAGAATATTACAGTCCCATACAGATGTTAGCTTCAATTCTGAAAGTAGTTTAAGTGCATTAATGTAGGATTGCAAGTAGACCAGACAGTTCTGCTTTTCAGCTGAATATTACTTGTCAAAGTGCAATGCCATGGCATTTTTATATAGCTGTAGATGGTGGTCTCTGCTGGCCACAGAACTCCTGTACCAATTTCCTCTACACGTGACTCAGATAGGACCTGGGAGAAGACAAGGCAGAGGAAACTTGAGACGCACAAATCTGAAGTTATATTTAAATCTCTGCAAAATTTTAAAATGAAAAGGGAAACATGGAGCAGGTTAGGAAAAGAACTAGAAAGCATCCAAGAAATACCTCTGATAACCAGGCTTTGATTCATAGACATCAATCTCCCGAGCAAACCATGGACCTTATCAGTAACTGCCCCTCAACTCCAGGCATGTGCTGTAGCTATCAGTCACACACCTGAGGAAAGCTTGCTGGTGGCAAAAAAAGTGCCTGCAAATGAGGGGTTGAGTGGGACCTGCTGGCCACAGATGGCAGTTGGCTAGTGCCTGAAGAAGAGGTAAGAGTGGAAACAAATAGACATTGAATTAAAATCATTTTTAGCAGTCTTGGAACCAAATGACTGAATTTTTTCCTGAGCTGCGAATACATACTGAGAGAATAAAATACGTTTTCTAGGGATGATATAGCAGAAGTGAATTACCAGCAGTGATGGCTATTTTATTTTTTCCACTTTCTCAGCCCTGTAACATTATTACCCTTTTGCACTGTCAGATATTAAAATTATATTAATGATCAGGAACTGTATTAAACTGTCTGAAAATGAAATAACATCATAGCACATTTGAAGGTTACAGACAGCCCTTGGGTGTAATTGACTAAGCTCTAATCTACCTGCATGGTACTCTACCAGATGAAGCACGAAGCTTTGTTTCTGGGACATCAATTACTACTAAGATATATGTTCCTCCACCCCCAAACATACACACAAGCAGTACTCTTTACAAGTTGACAGCTGGAATAGGGCAGTCATCCAAAAACAAACCAGCCTAGCAGACAGTTTTCTTCACTGCGTCATCACAGGCTTCCTTAGTATAGCTATGAGGAAAAGTACATTGCCCCTATTACAAGCAAAGACATGTAAGACCAAGAATCAGAGATACAGCCCTTTGACAATGTCAAATAGCCAAGGAGTATCCTAGGTGATTTCAGAGGTGATAGAATCCCTTGCCAAAGGAATTCTTCTACCACTGGGAACAAGACTAGCAGCCAATTCTCACTCTTTAGTCCATAGAAGATATTTCTTTGTCCCTTCTTGTATAATAATAAAACAAGTATAATTACTTTTTATGCTTAGTCTTTTCTAAAGCGCAAGTGATGCCTTAATCCAGAGTCAAAATAAATAATTGCTCAAATCAGGCTATCTTGGAAAGGCTGTACTGTGATAGGTCATAGATCACATAGAAATGTGGGGCTCAAATCCTTTCTGAAATTTTATTGTCTAATTTTGTCATCTCTGAAATGAAGAATGTCTCATCTGACAGGCAATAAAATGAAGGAAACCCTATAAAAGCATGTTTATAATGTAACTGATTAAAGTATTTTTCCGGAGTTCAAGTTTGTGTTAAAAGGGATAATTCATTTGGTATTTGGTTGGGAGGGCATAGTAGAAGAAGAAAGTAGGGAAGGAAGAAAACTACTGTAATATTTGCCGAGCAATATCTTTAGTTTTTCTGTGCTCCTACTTCTTCAATCAACAAAAACCTTCATTCTACCTTCAGACCTTTATTAGGTCTCAGTGTTGCACAAGATCACAATTCTCACAGATGATAACTGCAGATTAGCTTAGATAATTATGTGATGCTTTCAAAATGACAGTTAATGTGACAGGAATACTCATTATCATCTTATTTTTATAATGTGGAGGTATAAATATTTGAAATCCTTTGCTCTGCAATGAAGTCAGCCCCAGAGGAAGGACAGGATGCATGAGGTTTACTGCAGAATTCAGAGAGAAAAGAACAAACTTTTATATAAGTTGTCAGGACTCTCCCTATAATGGATATATACAAATATTGACAAGAATGATTTCTATGCATGTTATGCTACATACAGTGCACTTATTTGATGTAAATAATCTAGACAAAAGAACATCAACTGTCAAGATTACTTCCAATTGCTAAGTCAATGAATGTAATGTAGGAACATTTGAGAACAAAACTGAGAGCATGGTACTTGAGTAAAATGACTTACTGTATAATGTGATAATTCCTTGTGTGGAAAAATAACATTTTAATTTCACTTTCCCCTGTTGTTCAGAGTGTCATTTGGAGATCTATTTATTCAGCTAAGGCATTTAGCTAATCATGGACAAACTCTGCTATAGATAGTATTCAGGCTTCTCTGCATGCGTATAAATATTATTGGCAGTATTGGTACTATACTTTATTTTGATTCCATATATTTTTCTGAATGAAAGATGGCAGGAAAAATCTTTTTCAGACTTAAATGCTACTAGCATTTCCTATGATTGTCAAACCTATGAGTTTTATCAACAATCACTTCCAACTTCCCCAGTTCTCCAGTATAATAGGCTCACACTGGCTAGCAGAAGTGCAGAAAATTCCAGCAACATACTGTACAAAGTCCTTGATTATTGTACAGCTGCTATGGTGGACTCTGCCACCCTCTAATCTAGTCTGTCCTTCCTTAAAAAAAAAAAAAAAAGAAAATGTGTTTCACTGTTTGCTCCTC
>JAOWBP010002559.1:20958744-20988239 GCA_028571105.1 Tragopan temminckii | reverse complement strand
TTGAACACCTCCAGGGACGGGGCATCCACAACCTCTCTGGGCAGCCTGTTCCAGCACCTCACCACTCTCAAAGTAAATTTAAAATACAAAAAGCTGTCATTATTATTCTCACATGTAATTGTAAGTATCAGTTTTTCCAGGAAGTGATCTTCTAGCTCTGGAAGAAGTATCAAAACATACATGTTCCTTCAAGCCTACACTTGACTGACTTCATGGTGACTTTGAGCTCTGTTACAAGAAATTTTTCTTATTTGTGAAGACAGGTCTAATGGGCAAAAGGTCCAAAGGGCAAAAGATCAAACTCACACTTGAATTCACCAAAATAGCTGCCAAAGCTGCCAATTCAAAGCAAAAGGCAATGGATCACTGACTGTGAGTGCTGTCAGCATGATATTTCACTCTGAAGTAAGGGATGTCAGCCTGTTAGTCATGTTGATTACTTGCCTGTAGACGTGCAAGTGTTTGTTTAACATTGAAATATCTGGTTCCATTCACTTGACTGATTTCAATGGCTGCGATAGAAAATACATTTAGTTTATATGGCATGTTGAGCTTCCCTTTTCAGCAGGGAATTTAATATTAAGCTTCCATATTATCTTTAACAACTAGGCATTGCATTATTATGAGAACAAATTAGTTATGAATGAATGATTAGCTTGAGGTGCAAGTAAAATTCAGAATGCCAGAGTACCTCTGCAGTTCTCTCGTATGACTGAAATTGTATTCATTCTTTAGAATTCTGCTTAATTTAATGGTGAGAGAATTCTGTGCAGAATTAACAGAATTCCTGAAATGTGATAATATTTATTTCTAGATTTGGACTGTTTGAGTCCCCTTCCCAAACTGTTCTGTTGTAAATAACTTGTAAATAATGTGAACACAAGAATCAAATATTCAGATTCAGGCTGACATATATAAAATGTTTAGTTTAGACTTTATAGCTGAAAATTTCTGATATTTCTGGTAGAAAATTACACATTTAGAAAATAGAATTTCCTAGCAAGAAAATTCTACTCAGAGTTCCCCCACCTCTCTTATCATTGCTAAGGTGTTGGAAACATAATTTTTATAGATGCTATTATTAGAAGGTGTTTTAGAAAATGAGCTTCTTTTTTTGCACATTTAATGAAATATATTTTCACTGACATCATTTTGTGAACTAGGGGTATTTCTGCAATACGTTATTTTTCTAGACTCAAATAAAAATGCTTAGTTAATTCCAGATTATCTTGTTCTTGAGTGACAAATTAAAATGACATCTGGTAACAATTTTAGAAGACTGGGATGATCCTCTGTCTTGGAAATGAGTGATTTATGGAAGTAAGAGTTCTGTCTGAGGTATGGGCTTTCAGATGAAAAATAAAATGAAAGACCAGGCTGCCTGCATTCATTGAAGTATTCATGGGGTTCCACACAGGACAGAAATTCCTTCTTCAAACTGTAGTGTAAGTCCCTTTCATCAAACACTCTATCTTAACTACCAAATTACTGGAAGATGATCTATTACAATCCACTAATGTGCAAGACCTCCTAGACAGACATTGTAGGCACCATTTTGTTATAGGTTATTGCTAAGGATTGTTAAACAGTCACTGTGTTGCATTCCTATAAATACAGTTTCCAAAGTATGTAAATTCTATTGATATCCCACCAGGGACAAAAGCGTTAAATAAATCTAAGCTATTAGACTCTTACTCTAGTGGGAATAAGATAGCAAAATGTTCGTCAGTAGGCCAAGAATTTACTGTGATTGAAATACAGGTAAGGAGTATTTCCACAGTTGCTAACAATAGAATAAAAGAATTAAAACATGGCTACAATCCTTACACCACAGCACAAGTCAGCCCCTAGCTAACAGGATTAGGAAGGGAATTTCTTCAACAGCATCTTATTAAAAATAACAATAATAATAATTCTTCAGTGCTTAAGAGCAAGACTCCTTGCATTTTCCCTGTTTTGTTTCATTGTTTTACCAGGTTTATGCTATGTTCCCTTTCTTCACAATAAAGACTTATTTGTCTCTTATGCAGAATATGACTGTGTGAATGGCATAGAGCTGCCCTGGAAAGCTGCAAAATGCTATTGAGACAGAGACTTTTTATTATTTAAAAAAAATATTCTGATGGGAATAAAGCAGTGAAACATTCGTCAGTAGGCCAACAATTGGCTGTGATTAAAATACAGGTAATGCGAACAAATGGCTTGTATGACTATATTTGAAAGATTTTTTCAAACATCTGAAAGCTGAACATGGTATTTTCCCTGTACGCTTAGCTAAATAATTTTCACTCTAATCTGCTTTATCATTACCATCCAGTATTTTGACTTGAACTTAAATGTTCTATTCCTACACCCACTGAAGTCAATAATAAGTTTCCACTACCTTTAGTTGCATAGAAACAGATATTGATGGGTTAAATCTCATAGTTTCCCATCAAAATATTGGTATGTGTTTATCAGTAAAGATATTTTTCCACAGTAGGATGATGCTGAACAGGAAAAGCTTAAGCAATGACTGGGGACAGGGCTGTGAACAAAACCAAGGACTCTCAGTTCTTTCTCCCAGCCCTAAGGACTAGGCTGCACATTACATAGAAGCTTGTCTTCGTAGACTCAAAGCACTTTAAGCTGCCTCACACACAGGTGGTACACAATGCTACTTAGCCTGAGAGTGTGGTATGTTCCAGTTCACACCTGATTTCATTGGAGCACACTTGTATCAGCTGTGTGAAAGAACTAAGTTTGTTTATTCAACAGGAAGATTTACTAGGAAATATATTAGACATAGCTTTCGTTCCTTACCACTGACATGACAGCTTTTTAAACAGTCCTGTTCAATTTCCTTCCATGTTTGAAGGAACTTGCCAATCGTTATTAAGATTTCTTAATGAGGAGCTACTGTGTTGTGGATGCCCATTTATCAATGTATCCCTGCATGTTCCATCAGGAGCTTTGATTTTATGGCTATTTATTTGTTAGGACAGTAAAACCAACCCAACTTCTCACACATTATCATGGGCCTTTAAAAGAACATCTCTTGAATTTCTAGATCTACAAAGCCCTCTTGCTTCATCATTTGCAAAGCAGTCCCTAAAATAAGATTATATTTTCTTTATTGTTTGTAAATCTCAAACATGTTCTATCTGTTATACCCATCTATGCATGTTGCTGTGGCCTAGGTTAATAAAACCTTACCATAGTGTCTGAGGCCACTCTTCAAAACTCCTAATTCAGAGAATGAATTTATTTCAGAAACTAAAAACTAAGCAGGATTACAACCTGTATTTAAGACTGAGTATCTGCATAAGCAGGAAATGAAGACATTATGAATGTGAAAAAGTACAAAATATGAAAAATATGAAAAAACTTCAGCTGGAATAAGCTCTTCAGTAGACAGCAAGAAATTCACTGCTCAGGTCTTTCCCTGTGTCTGAGGCATTTATAACATGAATTTCCTGGTGTCCAGTGAGAGCTACAGCTGTTAGCAGGCACTAACAGTTTCTTTAGGCTACTCAGACAAATCTAAATAATCTAGATAATTCCATTTTTCTGTCAAATTTATTGAAATAGAACAGTGAGCAAAGAGTGTAGAGTGAAGTTAGTTGCACAGTGTTCCAGTGTCTCTTAGAATGCTGTCTAAAAATAAATAAATATGAATAAATACATGAAGATCCATTATTTTTACTTGTGTTCCCTATAGGTAATTTTAAAACTGGAATCAATTAATTCATTTCTGTATACTTCAGTCAAGTATATCATATGAATGATTCAGGTCTACAGCACTTCTACAGGCTTTTGTAGACCTGTCACTGTGCATCCAAACAGGTCTGCTTGTGAGAGTAATACAGGGGCTTAAGAAAGATAAGGCTGCATTGTGTAACTATGGTGTAGTCAAGACCTGACCCTTGAGTGAAAAAATTCATAATCACCTTAAATTTAGACTCCAATTCTCAATATCCTATTTCCAAACATATATACAAAGGATGGGGAAAAGGGCATTGAAAAAAAGTTGAGAAACACAAAAATCTCCTCACTAAGAAGATACTGGGTCTATTCAACAGTTATAGAAAAAGGATAAGAATAACATAAAGTAATGAATGCATATAGTCACATAATTCTCCTTGCTTTTTTTCCTCATGAAGAAGAACAAAGGAAACCAGTGAAAATTATGCTGCAAGTGGAGAGGAAGAAATGCTTTTGAAGATGAAGAATCATTGTTGGCACCATTATATGTGATTGAGACGAAGATAAAAGGAGAATTCAGAAATTGATTAGACATTTATATGAATAATAAGCACACAATCTAAAGTTACAATAGCCAGGACTTGCTAGGTTATTACGGTTCAATGTCATGCATTTACCACACACCCAAAAATTAAACTTAAATTTGCGTAGTACAGTAGCAAAACACTCAAAAATCTTCCCTTTAATGGATTTTAGAAGCTAAGAATTATGTATGATAAATCTGGGATAGAAATGGTTACAGACAACAAGAAGAGCTGGGACAATCAGCCTGTACAAGTAAGAAACCCAAGTAAAAAATTTTGTAATCGCTTCAGATCTATGAATGCAGTATTGAAGTATCTCTGTACTGTATAGATTAAAGGCTGAAGACACTAAAGACACTTTCCTGGGCAAAGGTGTCCTTTTTTTTTCCTGCCTTGGTCTAGTTTACCATCTCTAAATATAAATGCTAAGTATTTCAGTATGATACTTGTAATTGCAATTTCTGTGTGCAAAGAATTTGAGATACTTCTAAAACTGCCAGCTGACTTAATTTTTCCCCAAAACAAAACCATCTGGGAGGAATGAATCCAACTGGTATTTCTCTGCACACACCTCTGCACCTCAACCAACACCTGGGATGTGTCGTGTCTCTTACTGCCTTAAAATGGCAGAGATGTAATTACAGGCGATTTCTGTCTACATGTAAGTACTGTGGATTGGAATCAATTAAAATGCTATACTAGAGACAACAGAATGTTTACTTGGAATATTTTTTAGTATACTAAATAATAAAATTAATGAAAGAAATTTCCTCTACCAGCTTTCACAATAGTTTAAAACTCATTGAGCGGAACCAGACAAGTATTTAGCTAGCTGGAGGAGAAAGCTTGAGCAATGGGCTGGAAAAGCAAGGTCTTTTCAAATATGCCTGCTTTTAACATTTAGTTTCAGTCTTTTCTCCTCCCTGTCATGTAATTAAAGTTCTTGACTTGTTTGAAAATGGCTCAGATTAAGTTTCATTTTGTTAAGCACCTCCATTTTTCAGCAAGTTAAAAAAAACACCATTAGGAATTTGCATTATCCATTACAGCCTCCTTCATGATCTGAAATTTATATGGGAAATGCTAATTGGACGTTCATCATCATAAAGATAATGATTCCTGTAGTCTCTGTGGTGATAATTAAGATAGAAGATGAAAATGATGTGGAGTGAACATTGTATTCTTTATTTACTGTAAATGGAGAATGGAAAATTAATTCTGTCCTTGTCTTCAGGGTAGAGATTCCAGGAAGGTATAGAGGGGGTTATGTAAAAGAAATTGTTTCTTTTAAGACATCTAAATTTGCTTAGGGGAGAGATGGCCCTGCAGATTTTATTCCAATATCCGGATGAAGGATGTTGATATTGTGTGAAATCTTCACCTATTACTGGGTACTGTCCTAAAGACAGATGTGGCTAATGAAGTTCCTTTCATTATGCTTCAGCACATCATGTGTTGGGAGCCTCCCGTCTATTGCTTTCTGAATGTGTGTTCCAAGTTCTCTGAGGGAAATATGACTTCCATGGCGCATGCAGTGACAGAGGCAGACTATGCAAGTCAGCTGCTCTGAATAGTCACCATAACTACTTGCATCGGCTTCTGAGACTAAAAGCAAAATAAAAGTGAAAAGGAAAGAGTTTTACAGAAATATTTTTCTCTTACATTTGTTTTACTCTGAAATCTCTAAAGGGGTTTAGTGACTCTGCATGGCAGTGGATCAAGAGCCGAAAGCAGTCACACTGAATCCAAATTGGATGTGGTTAATACTATTATTTTTTCTGAAACTGGAATAAACCTGAACCGTTAGCCTGAAGTCTTTGCTGAACCTGTGTAGGACTCAAGAAAATCAAACACCTCTGAATCTTGGTTCAGAATAGAAACTTGATTAAAGACAGATGCATAGAAATTCACCTGATTCAAATGCTGTGCTTGGTTGATACTGCAAAGTGTTGCAGTGCTGTCTTTCTTTCCTATCTGCATTTGGCTTCTCCCCTGCAGTACCTCTCACTAGGACAGAGTGTATGGATGTTTGCCTCTTTTCCATAGCTATGTGCTACCCTCTTTCATATATTCTTACAAATATCAATTTGCAAGCGTCACCTGCCTAATGATCCTACTTTTCTTTTATTTAGGATGTCCTGTGGCAGACAGCTCTATTTAGTTATCACCAGGCTGCCCACTAGGCATCTAAATCCTGCAACTGGCCTCAGCTGGCATAGCCTATGCTCAGATCTTTGCTCCAGACAGTCAATATCACACCAGATAGTGGTGGAACTGGAAAGGAACTGTGGTGTTGCGGTCACAACTGTGGTGAAAACTGTGGTGAAAACTGGGATTCTGCAGAGAAAGAGAGAATAGGGCTAAGTCCTTTTCTTGGCAGGACTTCTTAGGTCCCTTAGGCCTGCCTTGTCACACAAGGTTTTCCGTTTTAAAATATTGCATTTTCTTGTGAACTGTGCTTGACTGTCTTACGGTTATGGAAATCAATTTTGAACTATTCTGGGTGTGAGCCAATATAACTTCAGTTGCAGCTGAACCCAGGGGTGGCCTGGAAGCCTGCATGCTGCATTTCCCAGGGCATAGGGCCAGGAGCCAAGCGCTCCAGACCTCTCTCCTTGGTCACAGAAAGCTCTCTGAATTACTAGCCATTACTGCAGCAGTACCTGAGGGCTCCAGTTACTGCCTGTGTTGCAGCTGGCATCCAAGAAGATGCAGTCTTTGTTCTGAGATTTACCAGGAAGCATCAGGCAAGATGCAAAGAATAAATAATAATGCATAGAAGGATTAAGGAGTACGAAGGCAGCAGTAATATAGTCAGACAGTTACAGAGGCCCACTGTGCGCAGAATTTAAGGGTTTTTGAGCAAGTCTGAAGAGAATTCTACTGAAAATTAACTCAATATTTGCAGAAAATGTATTTAGAGACCATGAAAAACCACCCATTTGGTTTGATCAGTTTTTCTATGACAAATCTTTAAATTAAAAAATAATATTAATCCAAAGTTGCATAAATCACCCCTGATAGCAAGGACAAGAGCTCAAATGCAGGCACAGATTAACAGGGAATGAGTAGTGGGGTTGTAAAGACTTTAATTCCCCTATGGGTATTAGTACCCATTGATGTGGTAAACACTCCCAGATAGCGAGCTGTGGTCACAGCTACATGGCTGCGTCTGTCCCTGAGACATGCACAGGCAAAAGGGATTCCTTTTTCTGATAACAGTCATGAGGCAAATAAGCGAGGTTCATGAGCTCAAAGCATCATGAGACTCATGCTGAAGGGTTCAGTGACTGAAATGTTTGTTGATTCAGTGACAGGGTGACCCAATGGTATCCTGAGGCCATTAAAGATCTTGAATTTTGCAAAACTTTTGAAAACTGAGAAGCAAAGAGTTAAGCGTTCTTTCTCAATTCATTGAACATCAGAAATGCAGCTGCAATGTCTATGCCCAGGCAGATTTATCTTGCTTCCTTAGAGCAGGCAGGAGGAGCCAACAGGAGTTATTTCTGTACATTATACCAGAAGTAGGTTTGCTCCTTGCCACAGTGAACAGCTGGAGACCACCAGGAAGGCCGTGTTTTATTATGGGGAGCTCTGGACCTAAGTTAGGAAGGAAGACGAGCTCCTGCTGATAGCCACTTCAGTGATCAAAGGGGAAAAAAGACACGTACTTTGATCTCAGTTCTACAGCACATAGATGTCTCCTTGCTCCAAGGACTATCAATAGCTATGCTGATATTCAATGCTGAGCAAGTGAGAGGGTTGTGCTAACTGGCATTATATGCATATAAGTAAAAGTTTGTAAAAAGCTGTGAAAGGACTGTAGCACATCATAAGCATGATGTCTTTTTTGATTTTCAGTGTAGAGCTTGCGAAGATGATCCCTCTTCAGTACATTTAAGGCAAGACTGCAAGCCCACAGTATACATGAGTTGCTGAACTGCAAAAAGAAGCTAAGGCATTTAACTTTTTCTTTCTTGTTTTTCAGAAATCTGCATTGCACTTAGCATTTAGAAACAGTGAAAGATTCTGCATGTTCTATGTGATTTAATGCAGGTGCCTTCACAATCAGCTCTGAGAAGAGCTGGAATGACAGTGTTCATTTCTGGCTGTAGTTAGTGGCTAGCCATTGCAATATGGTGAGTAATAAATAATCTGGTGAACAGAGACCTGTTATTCAACTGGGTTTGGAGCATGAAATCAGTGGATATTTATGCTGGGCCCATAAAAAGAATTGCAAGTCCAATAATTACATAAGAGAGAAGAACTATTGAATTTGCCTAACAGCATGTTATGTATACATTGGCAGACACAGTTATAAGAAGGAGACTGTACATTTCATCTTTCTGAATGAAAAAATTGCTTACAAGAAGCAATTAAATTAGTGATCCAACTTGTTCTTTTAATAGTTACAGTATTTAAGTCATTTCAGCAGCATCCTGCAGTTTTATGAGGCCATAATCTGATTCCCAAAAGGAAGAACTGTGGGGAAAAGTAAAACAGCAAAATGGAAGCACTATTCCTGGTGTGAAAAACCTCACATGGGGCTATGGAAGTAATTGACTTCTTGGTTTGCTTGCTGAACTGGAAAAAAAAAAAAAAAGCCAGCAGCAGTGAGAAAAGAAAACTTACTCTCTTGTATTGGATCAACACAGAGTAAGGGAACAGGGAAATATAATTTCATAGGTCAGTATCCTTAAATAAGGTAAAAAAAAATATATATATTGTTTTGGAGATATTCCAGACTGTACTAGATTTAACTAGACAATAAGTCAAAGGGTATGGCACTCCTTTTGCTTAGTGTTTCTGACATTCATCTCAGATGTAAGCCATTTGAGCAGCATAGTCTGCTACTAGGTGTTTATTTATCTAACACATAGTGCAGCAACTTCAGAAAAACCAACTGTTCTGTCTTGATCCACTGTTCAGACTGAAGCCACTACCAACTTCTGAGTTTTGCAGAGCTGGCATTGAAATGGTTTCTGTGTTTGGAGGATGAACTCTGCATTGGACTTTAGATAAATCGTTTTCTGCTGAAATAAAAAATAGTTCTCAGCATATTTCCTGTACATATAGCAGCAAATATTAGGCTGGAAAACTGCAGATAATTAATTCTTTCTTTAATTTGGGGATTTCCTAGATTATAGTCCAGTATTTAGAGAAAGTTGGAAACTGAGGTCACGAGGTACATCTTCAGAAAGTCCTTAGGCACTTTGAACATTTCACTTCAGAGTTTTAATCTGGAAATACACCAGCTGACTTGAACATAAGATGCCTGCCTTGAACCTTTGAAATGAGACTCCTATGAACTCCAGTATCAGCCTGACCTTCCATGTTCAGATTGCTCAAAGTTAGACCATCTTGAACCTTCATTTATAAATGAATCGCTAAAAAGGACACATCCTGAAATATTATGAACGTGAAAACAATGCTCTAAAAATCCTTCTGCTTCTGTTTTTGCTGGTTTAACTCTGCATCGTTTCCTGGGCCTTTAATTCAGAGACTGTATAAAGGAAGGTTTCACTTGTCTAAGCAGAAGGAACAAGTCATTTTGCAAACCTTTCTTCCAAAAGATTTTGTGATCCCTTGTGATAGGCTTAACTGAATCAAAATATTAAGTGAAGCAACAAAGAAGAACTCAGATCTAAATCCTGTTTTGCAAGGTTCTTGAAATACTAAGTTTGAGTAGTTGTATTTCTGATTGCTTCATAGTTTATGGAAGACATGGTGATCATCCACAAGGTTTATAGATTTTTAGATTATCCTATTTTTATTAAAGCGATGCTAGTTTTTTGCATATAGATACAAGTATTTTTCGTTCTGTTTAAAACAGGCTACGAACAGTTTAAAGTTGACAGATAACAGTAAGATATAAATAATGAATTGTTCATGAAAAGGAAAAGCCTGCATAATGTTCTTTTGTTAAGGAAGGCTCCTATCTCTGTCATTCACATATCATATTCATGTAAAACTCTAAACCAGTCACACTGCAAAATATACATCAGTGTTACACAGAGCCGTTTATGGGTAATATTTACTATCACCTCTGGGAATATGATTTATTCTTCTTGTTTTAACCTTTTCTTCCCCTTCTCTTCCACACAGAGTTGTAATAGCAATGCATACAGATTCAAAAAATGACCAAGGTTGGAAAAGACCTCCAAGATCATCCAGTCCAGCCGTACACCTACCACCAATATTTCCTCACTAAATCATGTCCCTTAGTACAACATCTAAACATTTCTTGTATATCTCTAGGGATGGTGACTCAAGCATGTCCCTGGGCAGCCCATTCTTGGAGACGAAATTTTTTTTAATATCCAACTTGAACCTCCACTGAAGCAACTTGAGGCCATCCCATCTCATATCACTAGCTACATGGGAGGAGAGGCTGATTCCCACCTCACCACAACCTCCATTCAGGTAGTTATAGAGAACTATGATGTCTTCCCTGAGCCTCCTCTTCTCCAGACTAAACAATCCCAGTTCCCTCAGCCGCTCCCCATAAGACTTGTGTTCCAGACTCCTTGCCAGCTTTGTTGCCCTTCTCTGGACATATTCTAGGGTCTCAGTGTCTTTCTTATGGTGAGTAGCCCAAAACTGAACAAAGTACTTGAGGTGCAGCCTCACCAGAGTTGAGTACAGGTGGACAATCAGTTCCCTGCTCCTGCTGGCAATGCGATTTCTGATACAAACCAGGATGCCATTGGCCGCCTTGGCTATCAGGGCACACTACTGGCTCATGTTTATCTGAGCGTCGACCAACAACCCTAAGTCCATTTCTTCCATACAGTCTTCCAGCCACTCTGCCCCAAGACTGTAACCTTGCCTGGGGTTGTTGTGGCCAAAGTTCAGGGCCAAGCAGTTGGTCCTGTTGAACTTCATTCCACTGACCTCAGCCCAGTGACCCCCCTAAAGAGCCTTCCTACCCCCAGGCAGATCAGCACTTCCTCCCAGCTTGGTACCCTTTGCAGATTTACTGCAGATTTACAGATTTACTCAGTCCAGGTCACCAATAAAGATATTTAACAGGAAAGGCCCCAATTCTGATGTCTGTGGAACACCACTCGTGACCAGTCACCAGCTTGATTTAACCCCATTCAGCACCAATCTCCGGGTCTGGCCGTCCAGTCAGTGGGAGACAGTGCCAAAGGCTTTGAGAAGTCTAGGTAGACTATGTCAACAGCCTTTCCCTCATCCACCAGGCTGGTCACTCAATCATAGAAGAGGATGACATTGGACAAGCAGAACCTATCTGTCATGAACCCATGCTGGCTGCACCTGATCCCCTGGTTATCCTGTATATGGCATGTAATCTCACTCAAGATGATCAGTTCCATAACCCTTGCTGGCACTGAGGTCAGACTGACAGGTCTGTAGTTCCCTGGAACCTTTTTATGACCCTTCTTGTAGATGGCAGTCACATTGGTTTGCCTCCAATCCTCTGGGACCTCTATGGTTGACCAGGAGCAGTGATAGATGGAGGAAAGTGGCATAGCAATTACCTCCACCAGCTCCCTCAGCACCTTCGAGTGGATCCTACCTGGCCCTGAACACTTGTGACAGTCCAAGTGCAGTAGTACGTCTCTTAACTGCTCCCACATGAATTGCGGGGGGTTTATTCTCCCCATCCTAGACTACCAGGTCACGGGGTGGAGAACCCCGAGAATAATTGGTCTGACTTTTAAAGATAAATGTAAAGAAGGCATTGAGAACCTTGGCCTTTTCCTTATCCTCAGTGGTCACATTCCCTGCTACATCCAGTAAAGGCTGAAGATTCTCCTTAGCTCTCCCTTTACTGTAAAAAAGTCTTTTGTTATCATTTATCCCAGTGGCCAGGTTGAGTTCAGTCTTGGCTTTTGACTTTCTGATTTTGCTTTGTGCAAAGGGACAATTCTTTCCACATGATTGAAGTTTTTGGAACTTAGATTTTAAGTGTATGGAAGAAGGTCCCAAGAAAATCCTCTTGCCATGCATCTGATTTTTTTCAGGGCAGGGAGGTCAAGAAGATAATATGTACTTTGAAAGCCTCTGACGATATCATTTTGAGTTTGATTTCCTCAATTCTACCAAATTTAGTAATCACAGATTTGGCTTGCAATGGAGTAGAAAACTTTGACTTTCATGATTAGACATATCAGAGAGGGAATCTTCTTGAACCAAAACACATATATACACATACACACATACACATGCAAAGTAGCTGCAATCTGCATAACTGCAATTTTGGGATTGTGCAGTGGTCAATTCCTATTGACAAACTAATTTTCTGCTATTATGAGGCTATGTATATTGATCTTGAAATAACCAACAAATCTAAGAGTATTAATTTGGTGTCCAAGAATGTGAGAAGTCTGGTTTGCAGATAACAACAAGTAATTTATCCTGGTAAGTGTCTTCTTAGAGGTAATCAATAATGTCAGTGGGATGAAGAATTACATCATTTTGTAAGGATCCTTCTGAACTGATGTGATTCATTAGTGCTGTTTTTTTGGATAATATGGCACAACACTATGCAAGTCTTAGGCTGGAGCTTAGAAAGGTTTGTTTCCAGCCTACACTTGACATATACCACAGGACTATAGCAAATTCAGTATTGCTTTTTTTTTTTTTTTTTTCTTTTTTTCTTTTTTTCCTAATAACAGTTAACAAAAAAGAAAGTTGGGTGACTTACCACTGACCTACCATATGTGAAGAGAGATAAGTGTGAATCTTTGGTCTCAGTGTACTTACACAAATGAAAAATCTTCTCTGCTATGTCAGGTGACAATCATATCATGGAAACACGCATACATGGGTTAATTTTCACACACCTGCTTGGTATGTGTTACTAACTGCCTTTGGGAGGAAAGCAGAAGTGACAGTGCTTTCACATAGTTGGCTGCAAAATAAACAGTTCAAGCAGGCAAGCGAGGAATTGCAGAGACTCAGTGATGTTGTGGAATAAGATGCCATATGAAAACCTTAACATATGTCAGGGTTTTGGTGTTTTTTTTTTTTTTTTTTTTTTTTTTTTTCCACAATAGGTACGGTAAATATAGTTTGTCTTTCTGGAAGGCTCACAGCCTTGGAGGCATTAGTACCAGCATCAAGAACTTTTTTGCTTAAACAGTGCTCTCTTGCAGCATACTTTCATCAGATCTTGTAAGATAACTAGGTTCAGAAAGTTAGTATTTGACTGAGGAGACCAACCAAGAACATTTACAGCCGAATAGATGTTAGAAATCTGTATGTGGCATTTTTTTCTTACACAGAACCAGTTATGTGGTAGAAAAGATTCTGCACCTCAGTGAGATCTTTGACTGTGCTGATCACAGATTTTAAGCTAGATTTGTGGGGGCTGTCTGCACCATGCAAAAAATTTTGCTTGAAGTAATTCACTTACATCTAGTCAGCTTTCTTTGGTGTTTGCAGTGTTCTTTGCTTTCTTTCCTAGGAAAGCTTCCAGCTTTCTTCCAGTATTGGGTTTGCCAAGGCAAGCAAAATAATCTTCAGTTTGCATGTCATTAAATACTGCATTAAGTTTTTGAAGACAGCCTAGGCACTGTGTAGATACTGGAGAGAACTTAGCTCTGAAAGAAGTGACTCAATTTAAACATGAGTTAGAGGAGAATCACTAACTAATAACAAATGTGAGAGAAGTCTAGCATTGTTCTGCTATTGTTCAATAAAGGGCATTGCTTTCCTGCAGTTACAACTACACACACATACAACAGTATGCAAATGCAAACACCAGAAGATTAAAATATAAGAATCTGTGGGAACCTGTTCAATTCAGGTAAAAACTGTTCACATTGAATGATTTGTAAAGGAATATCTGAGCTATCTCCTGAGGATGAAAAACAAAATTCATGTTTCTGGGGCCAGTGCACTGTGGAGCTAAGAAATGATTTTGAATGAGGCTAAATGAAGACTAAATCACTGGTAAATAGAAATTCAGATGGCAAAAACTACTACTTTCAACAAAAGCTTTGGTGTTCAGCCTTTTTGAAAACTCGACTCTTTGTTCAGAAGAAGAAGGAGGCTTATTTCTCATTCTCCTCTCAGTGACACTTAAGATCATCACTCCCATCTGATAAGCTAATTGTTTTTTTTCATAATAATAAAATATACATCGTCCAAGATGGGCTTTACTGGCTTAGGAAATTCAAAGAAAATAGCTCATTATTAAAACTTCATATAAAACATAAATAAGGTGTATAGTTTTATGATTTATTAATATATGCATACCCAAGCTAAAATACTGAAACAAACTTTTTCTTATAAGTAAACTGGGGAAAAACCTGATGCTTTTTTGATTTGAAAATCTTCATATTCTCGTGGTGTTTTTCTTTTTTCTTATCCTGTTATATTCTCAATTTTTCTAATAATTAATTTGCGCTTTCATTGCAACAGAACCAACATCCCTTGGTAGGACTTTCATTTCAGATACTGTAATTTTGGCCTAGAATTTTTTTTTCAGCTTTACTAACTTGGTGATCCTCTGGCAAGGAAACTGCTCTGAGGCAAGGAGCTGGCTTTGATGCCTCCAGGCTGCTCTGGCCCAGCAAACATTGGGAAGACAACCCCCCTGTGCAGTTAGGCTATACGTTCATCTGGGTGATCTAGAAGCTTAGAATGATGGAAGAACATTTATCTCTTCATGCCTAAATAGGTGATGGCTGCTGATAGTTTCCAGTGAAATCAAATTAGTTCTCAGCACAGGGAGGACCTTGTTCTCAGTTGCAAATTATTTATTGGAAATTCCTGTCCTTTTTAGGCAGCATTTTCAATTTCACTGAGCAGACAGTAGAATTCACTGTGGTTTAGAATCCAAAAGCATGATCTATGATTCTCTCAAAGTTACTGGAACTAACTGCAGGGTAAGATATTCAGCAGCCTTTGAATCTGGTACTTTGACATAAGAATTATCCTGTGGTTTAAGGTAGCATTCAGAAGGACTATGACTTCCAAGCTCGTATTTGACAGTTCAGCTTTTGTACCCATACAAGCTATTCCCTTTAGATCTGCAAATTGCTTATGTGGCCTTTATCAGTTAACAGCATTTCAGTACTATGAGATGTGATATGCTTTCAGTACTCATTTTAATGACTAGCTTCTTAGCTAGAGAATTCATGAAAATTCCATACTGACTAAGATTAATAGTTCTCCTGGGCTGGATGGCTCAAGTAACCCCAAATAGCACATAGAGCTGGCTGGTGATTCAAATTCAGCCTGAGTGAGTGGTTTCTAAAGTTCTTTTTATGAGTAAGGAATAGCATTAGCTGATGTGAAAGAGACAGGAATGAAAAGTCAAAAAGTTACTGGAAGCTAGCATGAAGGAGCCATGTTCTAGCAAAGAGGCTACAGGGAGGTCTGAAACTCAATTATGATGCAGGTGACAGAATTGCTGGTGACCTTTAGGGTTGGAGTAGTAAGATGTTGTATAAGCCTCTCCTGAGATGTGCCAATATGTCTGTACATGGGGAGTCCAGAATGAATATAAGCAAGAGGCTTTGCAGATCAATTTGAGGTGGATAAGCAGAGCGGTGTGTGGGGACTTCATATAAAACCTTCCCCACGTACTGCTGGCTTACTGCCAGTAGTATTAAATCCTTGACTTTCTGCTCACAATATACACTCGGGATAAAATTTATGAACACATTGCTGGAAAAAGCAACCCTGATCCCCACACAAGCTGCACATTACTTTTGGCATCTCAGTTTCTTTCAGTGCTTAATCCCTTCTCACCTCCCCCCACTGTTTGCCTGTGGAGACTTGTCAGCAGCTGAAAGAGTATGGCTTCTTATAACTTAAATTAAGTAGAACATCTAATTTTTAAAAAATGTACATATATTTTAAAGAGAAGTCATCATCTTTTGGATTTTGGATTATAAAATGTACTTTTTTTTTCTTTTGCATAACTTGAGGAAGGTTGAAATGCTTCTTGACAAAACTCTACTGTGAAATTGTGCATTGTAAGAATTTATTTTACATTTAAACTGAGATATTTTTCATGGCTAATGTCTATATATTCAGTTCCATATGTATGTATACATGTATATGTGTATGAATACATGTATGGCTTTTGTGCAAGTCATCATACAAACTGTGACATCATAAACTGCAAGTAATAGAAAATACATCTTCTAAAGAAAATGCAAGGTTTTGCAGATCCCAGTAAGTGCACAGCCACACAATGACCTTGTTTTTTTTTCACCCAGACTCCAAAACAATTCCAGAGAGAACTTTTGTTAACTTCAGGGTTGCCTTCAGGTTTACAAGAAAGTTAAAAACAAAATGTAGGAGCTAGCAGCCTTATCTCCTCAACAAGGCTCCTAGCAGGACAGTGGTAAGAGCAAGGGATTAGTTGCAAGGACTCAGTGCTGGTCATCTTTTGGCTTCCCTTGCGTACTCAAGAGCTGTAGATGGAAACCACACTTCAGCTGACCGTAGGAATTTTTCTTTTGTGAAATGCAGGAGACTCAGATTTGGGATCCTCACCATGAAATAAGCTTTACAATGGGCTACTCCCAGCTTTGATAACATCTGCAGATGAAAAGGAATTGGCTTCAGAAGTTGTTGGTTTTTGAAAATAATTTTACACTGACAGTAAGTAAAAAAAGGTTGTTTCTGAGCTTGCCTATGACCGTAGCTTGCTAATGAAAATCTGCATACAGAAATGAAAAAAGAGACGGTATTCTATTGAGATTGTTTACATGTTTTCCCAAGAGCCTGCAGACCTTTCAGTTAAATGAATTAGCAAGGAAGGCTTTCTCTATTTCTGTTTTGTAAGTAGCGGACTTACAGAACAAAAGGACCCACAACTGCCAGCTCTTCTCTGCAAGAATGTTACAATAAACTAAAAAATAATAATAATTTTAATTAATCTATTAAGTATTTATTTGCACACTTGTCCATTTTCCATCCACTGAGAATGACCTGCAAATATCAGATCAAAACACGACAGTAAGTTGGAGTGTGCTGAAGTTGATGTATGTTTCAGCAAGATGACAAAGTTTCCCATTTATATATCTCCTTTTATCATAAAAAATGATGAAAGACTCACAGTGTGGAAATTGATTGATACAAAGTGATGGGCTTTGAGTTTACTGTGACTATTCAAGAACGTTAGTGTCATAATGAAAACCTTCAGGAGGATGGTAGCTCAGAGTAACAAAAACAAACAAACAAACAAAACAAACAAACAAAAAAAACCCACCCTGCAGTTGTTAGAGCTGATCAAGAAAGATACAGAGAAGAAAACACAGATCAACATTATGCCACTATAAAACTTTATGGTGCAGTTGCATTGTGTGCAGACATATTCTCTTCATCTCAGAAAAAGGCATTATAGATGGAAAAAGCCTGAAATTGTTTTTACGTGAGTATGGATGCAACATTAAGGGACACCAGGTCGCCTTGAAGACCTTGAAGGTCTTTTCCAACCTAAATGATTTTATAATTCTCTGATGAGTGACTGTGAGCCCTAGGATTCTCCAAGCCTGGGAAAGAGATGTGTAACACTGGTCTTTAAAACCGTGAGTCTCACAGAGAGGGTGAATGAACTCAGGCCAGTTTTTTTGCAGAGGCTTTCAATAAATGATCTGAGGGTTCCGCCAGGTGGCAGTCTCCAAACTCTCAAATGGCAGTGATTCTTTGCATGGTGTAAACTTTGGAACTTCACCAAAAAAAAAAAAAAAAGCATAAAAAATTCAAATTTCAGGCATCACTTCCCTTTAAAACAAACTGAAAGCAACCAAAGCAAAATTGACCAACCAATGCAATTCGCACTGATGCTAAGCATGAGAATACTGCTTAGACACAATTGATCTCACATTTGTGGGTCAAGGAAAGACAGGAATGGGACAAATTCTTTGTAGTCATTTCTTTTGAAACCACTCTTGAAGCAATGAGAGCTTTACTGATGAATCTACTGACAGTAGATCAATCAGGTCCTTGGGAAGAAGAAAAAAAAAAAAGCACACAAATGCTTTATTTTGTGAGTTATTATTGTTGTGGGAATGAATCTCTGCTGCTGTCATGAGTAAGCTGGGGCTGACAAATGTTCACAGACACAAGGAAGAAATGTTTTGTAATCTGTGGTCTCTCTCATAAGATACCATTCCATCCACCACCTTAAATCACAGGAAATGTTAGCTCTTGTTGAAAGTCTGTGTTTAAGGCAATGACAACAATGACAATTTCAGTTTCTTAACCCTGTTGCTTGCTCTCCATTCATCTGTCTTTGAATAAACAAAAAAACAAACAAAAAAACCCAAAACCAAATAAACCAAAGCAAAATAAAATATCTTTTCAGCTCAATACTGTAATTCATAAATATCCTTTCCTAGGACTGAATGCAGTAAAACTTTATAGGGGAAAACTTCATGTTTGCCCTTGATCACTTGCTATCTCTTTTCCCTTAATTCTCCCAGCTCCTGTAATTACTGGTGCAAGCCTTGTAACAAGTACAAGAGAAAAACTAGAGCAGGCTTATTGTCAGTATTTTAACCATAGCACTTTATAAACCATATTTGTCTTACATGAAGACTGTGTTGCATGTGATGTTGAAGTGTATCAATAACCAATAACAGTAATAAAGTAACGGGTTGAGGCAATGCATTTAGATACCTTCTCAGAGCGCTTTGCTGTCCTGCTCTGCTCCAACAGGTCTACATTCTAACCCTGAAACCAGCAACACTTCCATGCAGAATCATAGAACTGAGTTGGAAGGGACCATCTGTTCCAACTGCCCTGCAAAGAATAGGGTCAACCACAGCTAGGTCAGGGTGCTCAGAGCCTGGTCCAGCCTGACCTTGAGTGTCTCCAGGGAAGAGGCAGCCACCACCTCTTGGTAAGCGGTTCTAGAACTTCACCACCTTTACCATGAAATAAGTTTTCTTTATATCCAGTCTAAATCTCTCATCTTTTAGTTTGAAACCGCTTCCCCACAACAGGTACTTTAGATACTGAAATGCTGCTCTCAGGTTTCCCCAGAGCCTTTTCTTCTCCAGACTGAACAGCCCCAGTTCCCTCAGCCTGTCCTCATAGGAGAGATGTTTCACTCCTTTTTGTATTTGTATTTTGGATCATTTTTGTAGCCCTCCTCTGGATGCACTTCAGCAGATCCATGTCTTTCCTGTACTGAGAACTCCACGTAAGACAGCAGTACTCTGAACAAGTGTAGTATTTCAAAGGGACCTAATAAAATTACATTTATTCCTGAAGGTCTCTGTTGTTCCCAGGTTATGAATATTTTTTCATCACCATTGGACTTGGATGTTATGCAGAACAATATTTAAATACACACACACACACACACACACACACACATATATGTAATTCTGAAACTAATGCCTCCTATTTATTTACATGGAAACTACAACAGACACAAAGAGCACAATACCACTATTTGATAGAGAATATTCTTATCTACAAAACACTACTCTTCAACATAGTCACCACTGCTATCTATGCATTTTTGCCAGCAGTGAACAAGAACCTGCATGCTGTGCTCATAAATCTGCATGGCCAGCTATATACGTGGCTTGTATTTCAAATCACTGTTGGCAGTGCTGAAATGCATCACCCACCACCTCAGAGTGCTCACATCTACTATTTGGTGTCAGACATGTAAGTGTGTATGAAACAAAGATGTAGCACTGAATTCCTCATAGCGGAAAAATTGCACCCACTGATATTCATTGATGCTTGCTGAACATTTACGGAGACCACTTCGTCAAACTTCTCCTCTGCTGCCATCTGTCACATGGCAATAAAATATAATGGAATATAGGTGGGAAGGTTCAGCCTCTGCTGCCATACTATCAACATCTGCCTCTGATGTTGCAGGCTAACATCATAAGACAGGAGGCATTATTTTTGGAGCAGTTGTCATTATTATATATTATAGGTATAATATGCAGATACATGTGTATAATATGTATGTACACACATATATATCCACATATATACAGATACATAACCACAGTTGTTTAAGATTATAAAGAAAAGTATGCATAGCGAGAGAATGTCTTTTCTTACAATCTAATAATATAGTCAGAAAACTGAGCAAATTTTAGGTACTTTTGCTAGTTAGAAGTATCAAACTGTGTGCAACCTGGAATAACTGGCTCTAGTGTAATGTAATTATGCAAACCAGTTAGAATCAGAGTGAAAAGGTGACAAGTACCCACAGAATGGAAGATATTTGCAAAGAGAGAAGCCAGAATGCTGTTTGCCCACTGGGGGATAAAGAGAGAGAGAGAGAGAGAGAGAGAGAGGAAGATAATTATCACCTAAGGAGATGAATTAAGGGGAAAGCTGCAATGTGTTCTAGAATGATATGTATTTTAAGCCAACAATGATACAAAATACCTATAGTCAAACAAGGTGAAAAAAAAAAACAAAGGTGAAAGATAGGAAGTAATTGAAACTCCTTCTGCTGTAACTTTCTGTAACAGATCACATTTGGACATAGAGAGTGAGGACTAATGAGATGAAGTAGCTTAATACAGGCTGCCTCGTGAATAAATCAGCAGCTCAGTTAGGAATCTTTCTCACCTTAGTGAAGCTCCCTGAGATAATGCCCCAGTCTTGCTGGGGTTTGAAGCTGGACCTCAGCTGAAGCTTGTTCTCTTCTCTGTTATTGCTTGTGTCTGAAAATGACAACTTATTAGGCAGTTTTACTTCTAAGAGAGAGAATAAAAGTTGAAGTAAAGTTTGATGAATAAAATCCACCTTTCAACCTTAGAGCAGCATGGAAATGAAAGCTGTCATGAAGACCCTCTGTCTTTTAAATTACTCATCCATCACTCTTCTTGGGCAATAAGCAAACAGCTGGGTCTGGCGCAGCAGGTTCTATCTCGACAGGAAAATGGTTTACGCAGGGTGGGAGTCTATGATTCCCATTTATTGTCTGACTGAATGTGTAATAAAAGACAGTCCAAATCTGAGTCAAGTCATTAGCATCTGTTAATATGAGAGGATTTCACAATTTGACACATCCTGGCCAGAAGATGGGAGGAAAAATTGGAACTGCTGCCCGAGAATGAGTAAAAAAGATAAATTAAAAATGACATCTACCCTAAACTTCATTACATTATTAAAGCTCTTTCCGTCTGATCTCAAATGCCATGTGGATGGGTCAATTTGCAGATTGCTGTGGACATCCTAAAGCTCGTGTATGCACTTCAAGACAAGCTGTCATAAATAGTTAAGTTGCCCTGGGAGCAGCGCCAAAATGCATTTTAGTGATGGCTGCAGAGATGCCTGCTAAAAAGCAAACAGCACATTAGCAGCCCTCAGAGTTATTGTGCAAATGGAGTGTGAAATTCTGGTCCATTGCTCTGCACTATAACTTTTTGTCTCCCTGATAATGATTAAGAGAAGCTTTGCTTGACTTGATGGTGGGTGGAAAGAAGGGTGTGAAAAATGAAAAAGACTCCTCTGGATGTTTCACTTGACCTTCAGAAAACTCTAACGGAGGGTCATCTGAGCTACACACAGAGGAATCAGCTGGCTCTGTTTGTTCAGAAGCCTGGTGATGAATTTAGGAGCCCAGGGATGCATGTTGTGGAATTACCATAAAATAGAATGTCCCAGGCAGTTATTAAAAATTTAAAAGGCAATCTGACCCTAACTGCTGGCTGAAATGAATGAAGGGAGAAAGATCCTACTGCCACCCTTGGGAAGAAATGCCATGCCTAAAACCCACAAGATTGGAACTGATGTGTCATTCTGTGTTAATTTACTGGAAATTATTCTCTTTGCATTTCCATTATTAATCATGATAACACTATGCTTTCAGAGCATCTTACATCTCATAGTATTTCAAATAATTAAACCTCCTAGTCACAGAATGATTACTGCTGGTGGAGCACAAAGTGCAATGCCTTAAAGGGTGGGTGAGTATCATTCCATTTCACCAGCGAGCTAGGGAGGGATGTAATGATTTGCCTCGGTGGCAGATGCTGGGTCAGAACATAAATTTTCTGACCTGCAGCTCTACTGAACTGCACTGCCTGTCCAGAGCATTCATTTCATCTGCCTCCTGCTACCAATTGATAGGCACAGAATTAAAGGCCTGAGCAATTGACCCAAAGATCCCTGAAAACAGTGGCATTGCTTTAAGGGAGTTTTAGGTTCTTAACATTTGCTCCTCATTTGCAGGTGCATTTTATTTTCTGTTTGCCAAACACAAGGTTCTTTGATCTTCTAGACAGAGTACTCCAAAATTAAAAACTACTTCAAAAATGTAATCCTCAGTGGCAAAGCCTAAGCTGACAAAGCAAGAGTCTAGTCTGCTTAACTACTAGGCTAAACATCTTCTGGCAATTGCGTTTATTTTCACACATTGGGCAAAAGATATTATACGGATCAAACATGCTGGGCCAATCCAGAGCTGTTCCAATGAACAGATTCATGCAAAGTACTTCTGGATTTGTCACACCTCAATTTTTACAGAACCAGGATGAATGACTTTGATTTGCAGTAAAAAACTGCCGTCAGTCACTATTTATTACTGATCTATTTCTGAAGAAGTAGAAAAAAAAAGACTAACTGAAGCCTAGTGGGAAAATTTTGCTTGTGCATCTTACGACATTTATGTAGTTTTTCAATTGTTGCTGCAAGTTTTGCTAGATTTAGAGACTAAATTATCTGCCTCTGGGGATAGAAGATAAGACTTTTATCTATCTGCTGAAAAACTACACCAAGTGGTGTAGTTTCACCGGTTTAGTGAGACCTTGAGAGTATCCTATAATTAATTTACTAGATCAGCCTAATGCCCAAATCACAGAAGGCAATGATACTAGCCCCAGACCCGTTACACCATTTCTGTAAATTTAGGTAGGAAGTAAGAGAAAGAAAAGATGGACTTTGTGTTAATGTTGAAGCAATACACATTCAGCTTCAAACTGAAACTTCTATTGCACTGGAGAGTTCCAAATCCTTAACAAAAAAAAAATAAAATAAAAAAATTACTTTTCTGCTCCCTGCCTGGAACAAGCAAAATGAAAAAAGACAAAAACAAGACTGTTGTGTGATATATTTTGTTTCATTTCACTTCAGTGGGGATCATGCCTGTGGTCTGTTGCTCTGGCAGATTCATCTGCTGGATGGGAATAGGATTAGGAATACTCGCTTTCTATCACAAGACATGCACAGAGAAGCCAGTCTGAAACATGGGTAGCTTTCATTGTGCACATACACATGTGGGACACGTATCTGAATACGTGGAGAGACTGCTCGGTTCTGGGGACTAGTATCTAAGTCTTAAGGTCAAGTGTAATGAAACAGTCTTGGTGAGCCACAGGATTGAGCTCGTTTCTTTTTTCAGAGAATCTTTCTTCTGTTCAGGTTAAACTGCTTTGCCGCATAAATAAAAAAAATCAGATTGCAGAAACACCAGTCCTTTACCAGACCTGAACCTATGTGCATATGCATAGAAGCTTGGACTAACCTCTGAAATTCATAGCACCTTGGCTCTTCCTAATACAGATTTTTCATATATACCCAACATATAAAAAAAGACCATCTGAAATCAAAAGGCATTTTGAGTAGTGAGCTATTGGCAAGCAGTATATGGTGATTAACTTGTCTGATAAATTTGTCTAATTCTGTATTGACAGATTATTCAAGAAAATATTTGTATGAATTTGCAGAGCTGGCCAAACAGAATTCACCGAATCCTGGGTTCTCTTTATAGTTCCCAGATGAGGTTAAGGACACCACATCTGCGCTTAAAAATATCAAGCCAAAATTGCAGGTGAATATAGTTCAAAGAAATGTAATGAATAAGCCAGTTTTCGGTGAGCTTTCAATATTGAACTCAATGAACCAAATCAAATACTTTTGCTGTCGTACACCCGACTGGATGAACAAAGTGACTTGAAGGGCCACAACAGGCTGAATACTTATCTGAAATAAGTTTTGACCTCACTATCTAGATTATCCCCAAGGATTTGTGAATATGAGTAGAAATAAGCACAGACGAATCCAACTAGATTTCTTATTGTTTTGAATACCACTTCAGCAGCTTTGTTAGGCCTTAAAACAAATAGAACGCTCATAAAACTCAGTCCCATACATTGAGTGTTTTCTTCCCATAAACCCATAAAGTGTTTTCAAGTCAGTTGCATGAGTGCAGCGTAAGCAAGTGTTCATCTGTATGCCCAAAATCCTTTCTTCCTATAAACATTTTTATGAAAATAAGAAAGCTATATATTTCAGAAACCCAATACAAGTATTTCATAAAGCCAGTCAAAGACAATTCAAAGATCTTAATGAAAATATGCGTTCAAACAAGTTTTTAATAGCGTCTGTCTTGTTCTGCCAAGGTCTGAATTCAGCGTATTTGTCTGAGGTATTTAAAAATAAATACTTGTTTTTTGTGATTAATGTAGAAAATAACTAGGATCTACTTGAACTTTTATCATTTGGTTTGCAATGGTCTGGGGCACAATACACCTGGTACAGAAGCAGACTCAAATCCCAGCCACGTCAGACCTTCCAGCCTTCCTAGGTTCTTTGCATGACATGAATGCCATACTCTTAACCTACATGGTATGCGCACAGTAAGTTTGGGACAAACTTGAAAAGAGAATTTCTTGAGTATGAAATTTAAATAAGAATTTTCTATATGAGAAATATACAGCACTGCTTATCAGGCAGACATTTCTGCTAAAGTGTATTTTATTCCTGAATTTTGTCTGTTTCAAAGAATATCTACAAGTCAAATTCACTGTTGTTGAAATTAATACAATTGTATGAGAAAAACTTATGGAGGCATAAAATTTCAGAAACACTCCAGATATAAGAAGGAGACATAGAGATAGATCACTGTGGGTATTTGTACTGGATGATTTTACATATATTTCATTATTAATACTTCTGTGAGCATTGTTTAATTGGAAAGTAAATCAAATATGAATTGCAAGTGCTGCCTTCAAACACATCCCAGTAACATTCATTTAGGAGATGAAACATTTCTCAGGCTTCTGGAGAAAGTGATTCATTCCTGATATTCAGTATAATATAATTTTTGCTTAAACTTGATGTCCATAAATATGCTAACACAGTTTTGTTTTCTTAACTCTTCAAAATAAAAAAAAGACAGGATCACTTACGGTGGAAAATCTTATCTAATAAACAAGATCGAGAATTCCCTTCTGTTATAAATGCCATGAGTTACCTAAATGTTTCAGCTTTAAACTCTGTCTTACAGACCATTACATATTCCACAACAGTTGCTAATTTGATGAATATTATTTCGGTCTGGAAGTATTCAAGGAAAATAGTGTGGGTAGTGATCTATCTTTAGTCTTTAACATACAGACAGCCTGAAACATCCAGAGGACTTGCTGTTAGATTGCTACAAGGTGAGGAGAAAAAAAGGAAGACTAAAAAAGGGTCTTATCTGCTAGGTTTTGGAACACAGTCTGTCACATTGAGGAAAATCTTAAAAGAGACAAGATCTTATACATTTAAGATTTGAAGATGCTATAAACAGTCCAGGCTGGAGCACAGATCTTTTCATAGTCTTGAGTTTTATCTCAGATCATATTTCATTAAATACAAATATTTACAGCCTCATTTCCCCCCCCCCCCAGAAGTTCTAGCAAAACAAACATTATCAAGCAACAAGTCTGTTAATTAAAATAAAATAGCCTGAAAAGAAAACAAACTCAAAATGATTCTGACATGAAAATGAATGTTAATCTGGGCTTTTACAGTGTCACTAACCCTTGTTCTTTTGACATCATAATTCAGAGTTGGACCATCTTGCATTTTCCTGTTATAAGTGCTGAGCTCTTTGTGATTTGATCTTTCAGCTCTCCAAGAAATGCGTCAGCCACATTTTCTTCTCTTCAGTAAATATTTGGTCAGAGAGAAAATTTGAGTAGGGCTCATGCTCTCTGCACTGAGGACTCCTGCTGCCTCCATGGGATGACCCATTGAGACAAGGCCAGACAGGACACTTAGGTCTCCTCTGTAACATTCCTGTGCTAGTGAAGTCTATTCTGACCTCTCAGGGCATGGTGCTCCCTGACTGTGCCACAAACAGCAAAGAAAGGTCAGGGCAAAAGAAAAATCTTTCCCACTGTTTTGGGACCATCTACACAGGCTTTTTTCTATTCTGTATAATTTGGCCTCTTGCTATTTGTGCTAACAAGAGAGGAAAAATTTGCAGCATGACTGCTATAGGGACTGGAAGCTGAGGTTTACAGATGGTGGTTGATACCAATTAACAATGACAGATCATGAACTGCAAACATATTCCTGTCCTGTTCCCACCCTACAACATTGCAGACACCGTAACACCAGCTTCTCAAACTACGTCTTCAGGAGATGTGTTCGAAGAGCCCTTCTCACAAGAGTTTTAAGAAACAATTTGTTTCTGGTGAGAGATTCTGCATTTACTTCCCCCATGGTTTTCCATAAGATACATCGCTGGCTGATGTCAAGAACTATTATAATCATGTACTTTCACAATAGAGTAATGAGATTTTCTTTCTTTATCTGCAGTGTCTCCTTAATGCTTTCCATAAAGAGACTGTTTATGATGAATTCATTCCTCTGATTGCAATGTAATTTACATTTATATGATATGCTAGAATTTTGAAATAATAGATTCAGGCTTTGTTTAAAACTATGTGACTTAGAAAATCTCATAAATACAGGCTAAAAAACTGAAACAGCCTCTTGTTTGACTAAGTACAATTCTTTCCTATGCAGTTCAGTCCTTGGGTATTGTAAAATTCCTTGAATCTAATATTTAGGTTGCTTATTAATGTACAACTTGTCTGCATGCAAAAAATGACAATCGTTTAAATAGTTAAGGATATTTGCTGCCTGTGAATCTTGTAGATAATCAAGAACTAGAAATATTTATCTTCTAAGAGTCAAGGAATATATTCAACTTTATTTTCATTTCCTTTTCCCAGGTTCATCCATCTTACTTCTGTCAGTGGCATGTATCTATTTTCTAGCCCGTCAAATAAACTTGTAGTAGCATTTGGTTTTGACCAGCTTTGAATAACAACTCTGAGAACAAGATGGAAAGTCAGCAACCCTGATCTGTAAATCCGGTTCAAAACAGAGGATGTTTCCTACCACGACATAGCTGCGTTTCAGTCTTTTCTAGCCTTACCCATTCACTCTTCCCCCTTGGCAGCAATGTGCTGTGCTTCCTCCTTCCATTAAGAATGGTGAAACTGTTATTCCGGGGTATGCCATAATCTCATCACTAAAATGATCCAATTAAAAGAAATAAAATTAGACAGAAAAAGTTTGTTTTAAACACCTGGATCATTTTGCCACTAGTGCTAGTAGAATATGGAGTTATATCCTTAATACTCTGACTTGTAAATTAAGTTAACAGGCTTTGTCACAAATGATCTGAGATACCGACTTTGTGTATACAGTGGTTAGACATGACACCCAGCTGGAAGATGAATAGATATGCACAGACTTAATAATACTAATTAGGCCATCAGGAGAAGATTTCAGGACCACATAATCATGGTTGGTGCCAGATAAATGAACCCCAAGTCTCACTTGAGAATAGGAGAAACGGGTGAAAGTATAGGAGACACTTGCCAAGTTGAAATATGGTGCAATCCAGGAGTTCACAACAGGTAAAGTGTGCATTATCTGATAGCTGGCAGCTGTGCTGAGGTTGGTGATGGCTGAGCAGAGGCTGCCTTCACATACAGAAGGCGGCACAAAGTGATTATGAAATAAAATGGAAATTATGGCTGGAAGCCACAGAACACAGTCAGTCTGAGACCAAAAGTTAGACTTGCTGGTACATGGTATTGGCTTAGTGTTCACCTTAATAGCCTATAGGATGAAAGAGGAATTTGTTTCTGTCCTCATAACAATTTTAGTATTTCTCCTATGGCTGACAGAATGTGAAAATAGCTTCATCACAGTGGATATGTTTCTCCTGATAATGGGCCAACCTGCATCATTTCCTGCTGCAAAGCATCCATTAGACAACAGTCAGATGGTAAAACCTTCTATTACATAACAAATATATATTTTGATTTGATTACCAAAGGGTGGATCCTTGTTCCATTTTAAATTAAGTTACCTCAAGTAACTTAATTCACAGGTATGAAATTGAAGATCAGTTTGTAGTTAAGAAATAGACCATACCTTCCTCACAGTAGTTCAGTCTAACTATAATAACTGTCAACATACCATAGATGGAAGATTTTATGACTTGCTTATACACTTATCTAAATTTCAGCAAGTTAGGTACAGTTTGACATTGTCTGTTTTACTAGAATATTTGTTTGGTTTGCATTTCCCTTTAGTTTGTCTTTCATTTTCCTTACTAATCTTTTACACAGATTCCAGAGTTGTCCTATGTGTGGCAACAAAGCTGTCTGAAAAAGTGCTTTAATAGTTGCAAAACTGCGTGTCAAGTAATGAAGACAGGAGTGCTGTACCGAAGGAAGATTGTGTTCAAAAGAACCTGCCTTTTACAACTGACTGGGAAACCATTTATTATTCTCACAAGATTTTGCTTTCTAGGATCACAGGCAATTTAGCAGCACAACTGCATTTAGCAGAAGCTATAATGATTCTTCCTTTTAAGCCTTTGACACTGCTGGCCTGTATACATTTTTATGCATACAAAACATCCACTTTCAAGTCCAACCAGTCACTTATAAAAGCCATTTTTTCCATGTGCTTGTTATCCATCTGTCAGGAGGAGATACATATTTTGTAGGTGAATTGTTTTAAGACAGAAAAGCAAGAAACTGTTTAACATCACTTGAAAGAAGTCAGCAGTTTCTTAGCTGACATCTTAAAATGACCTACGAACACAACTCAGAGCTACAAGATTGAAATGCACTCCCAGCTTAACCCTTGATGTCCTGATTTCAGACAGAAAATAAACCAGAAAATAGCCTGGAATTGCTATGCTGAACTGGATTATTATTTTTTTGTTTTCAGTTTCCTTACCTAATGGTATGTGCTCTTGTTTGGAAATATGAACATGCAAGAAAAACATGTCCTGAGCTATCAGAGAGAAATGTTCATGAATGTTTGGCATGCTGTTTGCATAGCCTTTCTTTTGGGGTTTCAAAGTTGGAAAAAAAGGAACTTTTTTTTTTTTTTTTTTACTTCGGTGTACCCTGCAAGGCGATGGCTGCAAACCAGCCCAGGGCTGGACCCCAGAGCCTACCAGGCAGGTGAGGGATGTGAACACACAAAGGTGTACCAACAGTG
>JAOWBP010002559.1:20941470-20958644 GCA_028571105.1 Tragopan temminckii | reverse complement strand
AAATGGGTACGGGGACATTCAGAAAACACACTAGTAGTAGATGAGATATACTACAAAAAGGATTCCATGCCAAAACTTCTAGTTAAACTAATTGTCAGCTGTAACGAGGAAGGAGCTATTTCACAGATTAGAGTAAATCTGTAGTTATGTACTGAACAATGAAATGATTTTGCGAAAATATAATGAAATAGTATGCAAATAATCATTCACTATGTGTATAGCATGACAGACTGAAATGCTTGCTTATAAATGTGGCTTCTTATCTAAGAATAAACAATTCCACAAAAAACTAAAAGGCCTATTATCTGCATGTAAATTCTCCTATTAAAGAATGTTTTTGAATACTGCTCCTGCTGAATCTGTCAGCCCATAAGCTGAGAGTTCAGAACAATCCTTATATCTACCTTACTATATTTAAGTCCAGGAAGACTGCTTATAAAATTACAAGTGGCATTACTTCAAATTATTTTAATTCATAGATGGCCTTTCTATCATACTGTAGTCCATGCACACAGCTGACAGATTTGGCTTCCAATAGTTTTTTTATATATATATATATATATATATATATATATATATATATGGAGAGAGAGAGAGAGAGAGAGAGAGATTTTTATTTGTATAGAGCATTTGTGTCTTTAAAATCCAAGGCTTACATAGTTTGAAATTAATGACATTATAAAAACAAGAATTAAAAAAAACAATATTCTTTCCTTCCTTAATAATCAGCTCACTACATTTAAAATAATCTGTGTCTTAAAAAAAGAGTGAAAACTATGTATTTGCAATTTGATGCCATTAATTGTCCACTCAAACTGAACAGTACCACTACATGATACAAGCATATCAAAACCAGAAGCCCAGTTTGAAAACTAAGATTTGTTTATGAGAGAAATGTTTACTTAAAAATCATTGGATCACAGCATGGCTTGGGCTGGAAGGGACCTTAAAGCCCACTCAGTCCCAACTCCCTACTGTGAGCAGGACTGCTACCCACCAGATCAGGCTGCCCAGGGCCCCATCCAACATGGCCTTGAGTGCATCCAGGGACGGAGCACCCAGAGCTTCTCTGGGCAGAAATATTTGAAGTGATACCATCTTCAGTTGTTTTTCCTACATTTGGTCAGTGCTAAAAATAGTGGAATTCTGGTCTGTGATTAGTGTTTCAGCAGATGATAAAAAAAAGCATGTAATCAGTAATAATAAAAGGTACAACAATCAGGATATAAAAACAGTCATCCCCCTGCATGAGGGGCAGCAACTACAGCGACTTGCTGTAAGTGAAAAACCTTGGTGGTAGACTTGCACTGGTGTTCTACCTCTTTCTAGTTCCAAGACTGTGGGTAACAAGACTGTCAATTTTCTACAATTTTAAACTTTAACAGAATAGAAGAACTAAAACTTTTCTTGTTACTGAACTATAGCAAAAGTGATGTCTGACAAGCAGAGGTAGAAAGACATGCTCAGGTCACCCAACTCAAGCCTTCAAATCTATTTAAACTTGCATAACAAAAGACCTTGAGCCAACAAGAGGAGAAGAGTAGTGTGGTACTATGGGGTATGATACAAAAGGTGAAATCACATGCTCTGTTGTAAATTCACCTTTTGACCTTCTTTTTCAGAAACATTTTTTAAATGTTACTTTAATCCCCTAGTTGAGGGCTTGGTCTAATAAAACCAGGTTCCCTCTGTGAAACCCAACAACACTGGCAAGTGCTGGGAGATGGCAGATGATGCTTTTGTAACATGCGTATTGAAGCTGTTGAACTGAGTGTGTCTGAGTCACACTTAGATTATGCCTTTTCAGAAAGTCCTCTGATGGAAGAAAGTTAGCAGGGCAGGCTTTGGCTTTGAATATACTTCGTCTTTTCTGCAGAAATAACTGCATAGCTGCCTAGAGCTTTCAAAAGTCAGCATGCTGGTTTGAAAGCAAATGTGTTTCTCAGGACATGTGGCTGTGCACTGACCCAGTCAATTTCTGTCTGCCTTCCTGAATAGCTGTGTGCACCAGGGGCCTACCACTAAGTCTGAGTACCTTCCATAAAGCCTAGAAGGAAGTTAAAACATTTCTTCTTTCTCCTTTTGCTCCACGCCCCTCAGCATAAACATTGCCACTTGCTTAGGGAAAGCACACTAGAAATATCACAGCTTCATAAAATAAGCTTAAAAACAAGCCAGAGAAGAAGGTACAGAACAGACACATTTTCCATATGGACTGTTTGCTTATTGGCTTGTTACAGATCTCTGAAGAACAGAGGTGGAAAGGCAGATCAAGAAAATACTTAAAGGGTGTTTTTTCATCAGGAAGCTCCTATTCTTAAGTGGAGAATCAATCATTTTGATTCATAGCACACAAGAACTTTGGAAATTATAGATCTGGATTCTAGAACAAGATATTTTTCAGTCAAAATAGCAATTAAAATACTAAACATAAAACAAAAAAAATAACATCAATTGGCCTTCTTCATCTCCTGTATGTGGTGGACAGCTATAACATCCAGAAACATTAAATAGCCTCTGACTTGTAGAGCAAAACAGCAGCATCTTACTTGAATCAGAAAATAATTTCATATTCCTTGATAAAAAATTAAATCACTGCCAGGGAGTGGAGCTAAAGAGCCATACACAAGCATAGAAAGGGATGGAAGGTATCTTTTCTTCGTACTTGTATGAAGTATGTGAATTAAAAGTCACACTGTTATAATTCTTTTTTATAGGCAAGTGTTAAGACATAGTACATTTGACTCAATGTAAAGGAAGAACCATGTATGTTTTGGGCTACATTCTGTCCTGTCACAACAAGGAATAACTTCACTGGATTCAAAAACTGATTTTTTTTTTTCTCCATTGAAAGAGACACAGTAGTTATTCTTTCCAGTTCCTTCAGAAAATGAAAAGAAAATGCAGCTATAAAGGTATTCTTGCCCAATTGATTTCATGCTGTACGTAGATGATTTAACAGTTCCCAGAAAAAGTGCTGGAGCCTTGGTCCTACAGTGCTTGCTGAGGTGGGGAGAAGCAGAGGATCACAACAAAGGTGAAGGCATGGCCCTTCATGTTTCTGAAAGAATGAACAATTTCACAGAACAACTCCACAGAGTTATTTTTAAAAGAAGAGAGAAAGGGCTGCTGGGGAGAAATTGCACATGGGCACGCTGTGCTGAGAAGTAGGGAAACTCTATAATTTAAGGTCCACTCTTATTGTTCTGAAAGCTTTTTCTGGCATAAGGAACACAAAGGTTTCTGCCTCACTAGCTTTGTGTGTGTCTGGAGTTGTTTTTTTTTCTTTCCCAGAAGGTGTCAGTCTCCTTTACAGAGACTTGAAGATCTTCCTACCCTAATCAGCAGCTTTAATGCTCTCTGGCTACCTGCACAGATCTCATATCTGTTCACCCTAAAATGTAAACTATTATGCTGATAAAATTCAGTCTTTGTCCACCATGTGAATCCACATGTGATGCGGATAAGTTTGGAATGCCCAGATAAAGATAACTACACAGCAACTCTATCATTTATGCATTGTTAGAGCTGATATCCTCATTGTAGGGATTCAGCCACTAAAGAAAGTCACAAGCTTGAGAGTAGTTTTGATTCAGCACCCTGCAGCTATTGTTCAATCACAGCACATTCATTTTTAAAATCAATTGGTACTGGTTCATGTTTGCAATAGGGAAACAGGAATGAGTCGGATGTTAAGAACCAGGGACACCGCATAGTAGCTGACTGAAAATGGAGAGATAATGTTCCTCATTTTGACTGGCTTATGTTGATACTATTCATATAACTACCACAATAAAAAAATGATTGCTTCAGCCCCTCATTTCATTCAGCAGACAGAATAGAACTTATTTCCTTTTCTCAGTTGATAATAGTTAATTGGTAGGCAAATAGCCTAGCAAGATATCTTGAGGAATGCTTGTTAACCACACCTCTGAGCTAAATCCTTTGGTTTCCTAGCTTATTTAAACTGAGATCACTGAGCAGAATGCATCCTGAAATTATTTTCTAAATGAATACTACATACACAAATTCTGCCCATCTTCTGCTTCATTATTTCTATCTATTAGTGGAAAAAATTCTTCATACTACTACACAGCTTTCAGAGTTATACCCCCCCTTTCTCCTGTCCTAAAAAAAAAAGTATGCAATGTATTTGAAAATGAGCTTTATCTTGAAATCATATGCTGTCTGGACAACCTATATAAAATATAGCATTGTTTAACTATAGCTGGACAGCTGCAACACTACAGTGTGATGGAAAGCACGACAGCAGGGTGGCAGAGTCCCAGGTTGCATCAAGTGAGGATAAGCCCCAGTGCAGCAATAAAGGTCACAAAAATAAATAAACAAACAAACAAACAAATAAATAAATAAAAAAAGCAGCTTACCCCTAGAAGGCCTCAGGTAGGCAGGGAGTTCCGGAAAAAAATCCTCACTTCCCCTGCCAACCCTTAAATGAGGTCTGGAAAGGGGTGGATCCTGGCTACACCCTTTCCAGTCACTTAGGTGCATTGCATACACCTGAAGTCCCCTGGGTTGGCCCTGCCTTCCCACCAGGTGTGCAAACACCGGTTCAAGTTGTGACTTATCATTTCGGCTACAACAGCATACAGGCTTTTCTTTCATTTCAGTAGGGTACAAAACTAGATGAGGAGGCATGAGGGAGGAATTCAAACTAAATCATCTGTGCTGTCTTTGGGTTCTTTACCATGACACTAAAATAGCAGAGGTTGTTATTAGTCTGACAGTGTTTCATCAAAACATACTCTTCCTACAGGAATGGGGCAAATATAGGCACCATATAAACTTACTATTATATTAAATTGATTAGTCTTTGCTCTTGCAACTCTTCTTGGATTATTCCTCTGCTTGTCCTGCAAGACCTCTACAGCTCCTAGGGAAAATGATTTGCCTGAATGTGCTTTCCTAATACCTTTCTGATCATCAACATAATTAAGTCAGTTAGTACAACTGTGGAATCACAGGTAGGCAGTAACTTGTTTCAGAATTTAATTAATATTCAATAAAAGATACATTAATTTCATGTGAAGTGTGAGGATGAACATGCAGGACATTAAAATTAAAATGATGCAGTAGTGCCTATAACCGCTAACAGTTTTTCTAACTATATCCAGTGAAACACCTTGAATTTTATTGTTATATACAAGACTGGATATGCAAGAATTTGAATAGTGAATGCAAACTTAGTGGCAATTGGAAAATCTACTATTAAACTCTGATAGCTGTCTCTCACTCCATAAAGTACAAAGGAAAACACCTATGTCCCAAACTATGCAAAAGACCAGTGGTTTAAATTTTAAGGGGAAAATGACAGCATGTTTTAAAAACAGCATATGACAACAGACCAGGCAGGTTCATACATCTGTTCTGGTTTATGTGTGATGAATGGAGGTCTTACTGAGAGCATGCAGAGTGAGGTATGCACAACATTAGGGCATAATCAGTGTCTTTGCCTATCCCTGCTCGCCTCCTGCCTTCTTGTATCTGGAAAGGAGGAACAAAAGGGAGTGAAAGGGCATCCTGATCTACCAGTGGCAAAAGATATGATGAACAGCTTGTCAAGGTTAGCTTTCAGATTAGGTTCTTCATGTCAGAAAGAAAAAATGAATAAAAACTCTTTATTTACCTTTCTGAGCGACCGCACCATTTTCTAATGCACATCCCTTCACCATACTGCCCTCACTGCACAATGTGCATATGTAGTGATGGTAAATGTGCTGGAAATACACTGTTGTGAACAGCTGCAGGCTGCTGTGTCTTTAATGAAGCTGGCTGCAGCCATGCAGCAAACTTTGAGTGCAATAGAGGTTGGTGACTTTGTAGTCCTTTTCTCATCCTCAGCTTTCCTGAAAGTATGTCAAGACACGATACTTGTGAGCGCTATTTCTGTTCACAAATAACTTTTCGTTCCTATTTGCAGAGAGAGGGAAGAAAGAACTAAGGGCAAATCTCACAAAGCAAAGATCAAAGTCAGATGAAGATTATGATGAAGAGACTCTTACTTCTGGTCTAAGCACTGTCCTGCCTTGCATCCGCTTGGAGCAGTGACTGAGAACTGCCTTCCTGAACAGACGAATTGCCTGATATTCCACTGTTGGACTATATAGATCAACCTGCCTGCTAATAATTCATTACCTCTTGTGGAATACAGTGCTGGCAAAAGAAAAGATTTGTGGGGGCATTTCTGCTTTCTGACAGAGCACCATAGGCCTGAGATGTCATGCTGGTTTCAGCTTTCTGTGTGAGAGCTAATAGCAATGCACATCAGAAGTGGGGCAAGAGTTGACAGATTGACTGCGTGCAGCTCCCACAAACAACTTATGGAGATCAGGGTGCTGCTGTGAAGATGTGTAGGAACTACTCTCAGAACTGACAGCCTCCAAGTAGCTAGCCTTGATAGCTCCTTTATACTCTAAACTTATGGATTTTTAAATTATTCAGAGAGTTTTGTTATCTGTTGGTTTTTTTTGTTTGTTTGTTGGTTTGTTTTTTTTTTTTTCCCTGAACAGTTGAGATATTTCAGTAAGGGAATTTACATTACAGAATTTAGAGGGCTGTTGTTTCCTGTTCGTTCATTCTCTATCTGAAATTCCTTCCCTTTTCTTATTAATGATTTGTTGTCTTTCTGAGCAGTATGAATGCAAAAAGAATAAGACCTAATGGTGCAGGTTAGTTATCCATGAAACTTCTCTGTACTTGATTGTAACAGTTGGTATCTTCCTGCTTAGTACGATTGGTACAGTAACTCTAAAGAGAATGAATATTTTTTTCTATATGGAACTCTACATAACCTGCAAACAGAACAAATCTGTATGTATAACACAGCATTTTCCTCCCAGGAGATCCTGGAAATTTAGATTAAAAAAATGATTTAATTATTCGAATTGGGATGGCAGAGTAAAGCCTAGTAGTACATACACAAGCTTTAGAACACATTTTCAATAGTACGAAGATCCCTGATCCAAGATCGGCAGGTAAACATTATTGATGAGATAGGATACACAAACCCTAACATGGGCAAAACAAAGAGCAGCTATAGGGATACTCATTCTTCCCTGCCACTTCTCCACAATTCTTCAGAGGGAGAGAACAATTGTGGAAAAGTAGACTTGTACAAAGCCTTACACTCTGCCTTCTGCTTCTGGAGGAATGATGCTGCTGGCAAAGTTAGCTAGCAGGTGTCTCCGAGGAAGTAAATGATACACATTTCCTACAAATAATGTACCAAAAGGTATGGATTTGAATTGAAGACTACTTAAAATTCCTTGAAGGAAAGGCCACCTCCTCCTGCTTATTCATTGTTTTATTTCCTTTATTACTGTGAAATCAACAGTCACTCCATCCTAACTGAGGCTGACAGGCACAGGACACGGATGGCTTTGTCCCACCATAGGAAGATGGTGACACACTCCATATCCCCTGTCCAGACTTCGAAGACTAGTGATTTTTTCATGATCACAAAGTTGTTTCAGATTTGTTCAGCAGTTCACACTGGAGTTGGAGAAAGTAGGGATGGATGGAAGACACTTTGATTTACTGAACTGAGATGTTATAAGAGCAAACTTCCAAGAGCCATAGAAGGACTTGGTTTGTTAAGTCAGGATGCACCCTGCAATGTTTCATCCTATCTATAGGGACTTCTGTCTCAAATAATACTACTGTGCATTTAAATTTAAGGAACATGCACATCAGATAATGACTATTTGCCTAGACAAGAAGGGGATTCTGTATCTTTCATTTTATTTCTACTTTTCCCAGCCAAATTTGCTTCCACTTAATACTGTAGCAGCAGAATTGAGACTGGTCATTTTGGAATGAAGAAAACTATCCTCAAGTTGTACTGCCAATATAAATAGGAAGAAACAATAGCTCAAGCATAGAGTAACAACAGAAAAATAGGTTTAGAAAGTACCCTATTGTATCACCTATTGTATCATTTCTATGCTGTTGACATGGAATAGTGTTCATGGACTTCTCATGAAGGAGAAGTTGCTGCTTCTCCTATCTATCTATTCCACTACTACCCTTTTCTTAAGATTAGGAGGTTTTTCTAATCACATGACTAGAATCTTTCTTGCTGTAACACAGGCCTGGGGCATCATCCCCCCTTCAGGAAAAAAATGAGAACAGACTCTTCTTTCCCTTTACAAAACCAGCATCTGTGTCTGGAGATCTCAGCAGGTTTCGCTCAGTCTTTTTCCCCCCAGCTTGTTCAGTCTTTGCTCATCACCATTTTTTCTCCAGTCCTATGCTCTTATTGCTTTCCTCTGCTTTGTGTCCAATAGTCCACACTCTGCCAGGAGTAACAAGAGTTCACAAAAACTTCTATATTGTTTCAGAACAGCGCTGCAGCACAATGACACAGAAGTATGTCTTGAGTAAGTGTGGGAAGGAATGCAGGAAGGACCCTCATGCTACAATATCCCGACATTGCTGAGAGCAACTCTGTATGGCAGGATATGACCATTTCCCCAGCATATCCCTAACCAGGCCACTATTAAGCCTTTGCACTACATTTATCATGCGTACACAGAAAACAAAACAAAACAAACAAACAAAAACAAAAACAAAAAAAACACCCCAAAACAGTAGTAAAAAATAGTTTCTTTACAGGTTAGGCTTATGTGAAATCTTCAGGAAGGGTAAAAAAGGATCATTTTCCTCTTCTTATGCCCTGTCTGCAAAATAGTGTTATTTTTTAAATTGCTGTAATTAGTAGTAATACAAATCCTTTAAAAATCCAGTTAATTCAATAATTGAACTACGACTAAGCCATATACATCAGTTATAAACCAAAACCATTCCCATGGAATATGGACCAATTTAACTAAAGCCATACCCATGCCCAAGCTGTAACCAAAGCAACATGGTTCTGCTGTGTCAGCGGGGGTTTAATAAGCCATTATCCTCCCGACATTTTGCAATCAAATGATATAAAATCAAAGATGTTATTTGAGACTGATATTTGTAATAAATCAGTGGTATTTAGAAACGAGAGATTTATTTTAAAATTACTATTGTTTATAATGTATTTGTTGCACACATGCATAAACTAAATCTATCACTGGTATCTTTCACAAAGAAATCTCAGAACATGAAACAGTTAACTTGAAAAAAATTAATACTCATAAGCAACATGTAAAGGAAAGTATTGCTTCCAAGAGGATATGAAGATACAGAAAAAACTGGTGTCAAATACTTTCAAAAGTACATATCTTTTAAGTCCTGAAATAGGAGTGCAATAGAAGGAGGCAGAACTGAAAGCATGGAGCATTTACATGCTCAGAGATTTTTAGGAGAAATATCAACAGACCTGCATGGCAGCAGCAGGAGGCACTGATATGACACAGAAAAGAATTGTGCTGCCAGCTGAATTAAGAGGGATAAGAGCTTTCTTCTGACCCTGCTCCTCAAGTACAAATTTCTGAGCTATTGCCTGTAAATTACAAAGCTTTGATTTTTCAGTGCCCAATTTAATACATACTTTGACCTTTCAATGTGCCATATGAAGCTTTGATCCTCACCAGCCAACTGTCAGAGTGAACTTTGCATAAGATGAAAACAATACATTTCAAAATCATGTTCACCCTTTCTTAAGAAAGCCCAGAAAAATATTTCAGAGATGGGGAAAACTCATCTTTAGATGCTGCCTCAGGGTAAATGCTACAGTAGAACTACATGTACATAGGTTGCTCCAAAAGTAATGTCTCCTGTTTATTTCCATGGAAACTGCAAGAGCTACAAAGAGCACAATAACACTATTTGACAGAGAAAATTCTTAGCAGCAAGTATTGATGAACATCAACGGGTTCCATTTTTTCCACATGGAGGAATTCAGTGACACTCTTTTGCTTCCTATGCACTCCCATGTCATATGTTATTTTGTCAGACTGCCCTTCCGCTACCATTTGTCATATGGCAAGAAAATGCAGTGGAATATTGTTGGGAAGGATCAACCTCTACTACCATACCACTAACATCCGCCTCTAACACTGTGGGCCAACATAACAAAATAGAAGGCATCATGTTTGGGGCAGCCCACATAGGTGCAGTCAGAAATCTTGGTAATGAGATTCTACAAGGCTGATAAAATGCTCAAATTATATAGAAAGAAGTAATCTGATAAAAAGAATGAAAATTTAGTGATAATGTTCTTATTTCAGTCTTACCTTGGACAGAATGGGAAGAAGACAAACATGGCAGACCATGGCTTAAAGAATGGCTGTCTGTGGAATAAGGAAGTGGTTCTGCAGCCTCATACAAATTCATGTTGAGAAGATGAGCTCAAAATGTACAGCTCTTTTCAATCAAGAACAGTTTAGAAGCAGGTTATTTTGAATCAGCCTGAAAATAGCAAAAAATTCATAGAGACAAAGTCGAGTTGATATTTTTAGTCCTGTTAGTGCTGGGGAAGTTAAAACAAATAAAATAAAATAAAATAAAATAAAATAAAATAAAATAAAATAATAAAATAAAATAAAATAAAATAAAATAAAAACAACCCAAAATACTCCACCAAGCAAATTCAAAATTAAGCAAATTAAGTCTGTAGCAGGACGTACTTCATTTTTCATTTGCCTTGGCCCTTTTCTATCTGAAAATCCTAGAAAACCAGATTCCAGTATTCTTAAGATTATGTAATGTATTGTGTAATGCTTTTCATGCCTGGATTCCCTACACAATTTTATATCATACACTGCAACCTATTTTCATCAGTTTTAAATGTAAAGAATGTTCCAATCTTATCCGAAGTAAAAAAGCATAGGTGTTTTGTGTTTAGCATAGATGGATGCTGCTGCTTCTTTTTCTTTTTAATACAAAATACTATAAAACTTCTGTTTTTTAGAAAAAAAATTTAAAACTGCACAAATTGAGATTTCCTGTGCTATGTGTGAACTGCAACATTTACCCATAATAGTGGCTGTGCTGGTGGTATTTAGCTCACTACTTTGCAGTGCATGGTTGAAACCTGAAATATCAGCTTACAATCTTCTCTGATAGATCCTTCAAAAGAATTCTTTGGATCTGCAAGCTTTGATATCAGTTTAAAGTAAGGTTTTGTCAGTTTTAAAAGTCATTTTTTTCCTACTCTGCAAAGTGACTCTAGAAATAGCAGCCCTGGTACCACAGCCCTCCTTCATCTGTGATTTCTCTCAGATTTATTCAGTTCCCAAGGTAGAAGCTTTGCTGGCTTTCTTCTGACTGCTGTTAGGCATACATTCCCCTCATTCACTGAAAATCCACTTGTGTAAATGTTTTGAAATCATTATAAGTAGTCCAAGAGTCTAGATTTCTCTGCCCCTTTTTATCTATGGATGCATGATGTCACTTAGATCACAGCTGACTTTTCTCCCATGGCTCTGTATGATTAATAGGACTGAAAAACTTTACCCAAATCACTGCAGCGACAGGACTTCAAAACCCTGCAGGAAATTCACCTTGCGCTGCGCTGAGCACAGAACTCAAAGGAGGGGACACTGCTCCTCTGACTCCAAGCAGCTTGGAAACATAGTTTCTGGCATTTGAGCATAGTTGGCATGTCTGAACACAAAAAACCATGCTAATTCCTGATTTTTACACTGTGCAAAGGACTGGGAGAGGTGGCAGAGGATGTTAAGCTGGTTGTAAGAATTCTGCATCAGTTATCTTAGAGCACTCAAACCGATTTTGCTGCCAGTTTATGCCAGCTCTGCTAGCTGACCTCCTCAACTGCTGGCATAAATTGCTGCAACACACCCCTAAATTTCCTCCACAGCGAGCAGATTTGTTGAATTAGAAGGTGCAATCCTTAGATAGCTATTTTTCTGGATGACATGCAGAGGCCAGGAAAGAAGTAAAGTGCTTCAACTTGATTTGTGCTGCATGAGGGACCAAAGTGTCACAACAGCCAGCCCTGTCCGCTGCACTTTGGTGGTAGAGAGGGCAGCAGGAGGACTGCTCCATAATGAGGGGAGACAGGCACAGAAAGGGAACAGAACTGTGATTACAGAAGAGAAACTGAATTGCCTGACAGTGTCACACTGAGAAAGAAAAAGAAGGGGAGGATTAACGACAGGATCGGAAGATATGTCTCCTGCTCTGTGACTCCAGCATGGCCCTGCCGGCAAACCAAGGGACTAGGGTTGCGAGTGAAACAGTCCTTGGCTTGGGGACAGATGACGAAGCCCTGTGAATCACTGCTGATGATTTCTGCTTTCATTATGATGGTGTTATTTGTCTGTGGATTTTAAGGACCTATTTTCAGTATGGCATTACCTTGGTAACTGCAATCCGTATAGTATGCTTTAAGTCTTGGCAGTGCTAGAGAACGAAATCCTATGTGCAACTATAGGATGAAGCCAGATTGAATAAATCAAGGCAAATTTCCCTTACCTCTTCTGTGTCATTATTAAAAGGCTACTAATCAGAAATATTGGACAATGCTCCTAGACTTTAGCTATCCTTACCGCAGCTATTTGGGAACAAAAGGGAGTAAGGATGAGGTTTTAAATGAGAGGGATCTTTCAGCACTACCAGTTAAACAGTGCCTTAAGTACTGCCTTTACATTTGCTGTCATCCAGATGATGATAATTTATAGGAAGAAATCACATGGAAAATCACATGATAACTCCCCTGTAACCTTAAATGATTGCAGCACATCAGGAGTCAACTAAAATCAGCTGAAGGAATTTTCAGTTTGATTCTGAATCTGCATTAAAAATGAGCTCTGATTCAGTTGGAGAAGGCAAAGCCAAAAGATAGTTTTCTCCAAGGTTTGTCTTCGTGTTACCCAGTGCTTTCTGACATTCTGTGATTCCTCCTGCTCCTGTCTCACTGGTATTTTATACTTTTTCTTGCTTAATAATCAGAATTTTGTTTTAAAATAAGGAATTTGTTGTAACAGAACTGGAGAGCATATACATGTCAAATTCTGATACTAGCAGCCAGACAACATGTGTTGATTAGCACTGACATATCAGGCGATTCAAATGTGAGACAACTAAGTTCAAGCATTGGGAAAACTCACTAAGTTTGATCCAGAACCTGTACCAACAGGCTGCAAGAGACAGCAGCTAACTAAGAAGCTTTTATTCAAATGTCCAGACCTTCAGACTAATTTCACATTAAATAAACTCTGTTGGGAACAAATGTTGAGAACGTTCTACGTTAGCACCTGCAGTTGACTTTGCAGACATTCTTCATCTCTTCTTAGTACAATTCTGCTACTCCAATAGTACCCCAAAACACCTATCTATATTTAAAGGATTTCCTAGCGTGTATGAAAATGGGCTATTTTATCCTTATTGCTGAATCAAATATGCCAAAATAATTTATTGAAATTGCATCGTTACATTTAGACAATTTTTGAAATTATCACATATAACTTCATTAAACTTCCATCCTGGACTGTAATTTGAGGGAAGAAAAATAACTGTAAGTGAAAAAATTCTGTATCATTAGATCATCCAGGTGGTAAACACATTCTCCAAAAAAGTCATCTAATCAGTGTTTCAGTCATCAGATTTAAATTGTAAATGAAACTCTTGTCTGTGCATTAGAAAAGCACATGCCATGTTTTGTTAACATAATCAGAAAAATGGAGCTGCCACAAACCCTTTCCCCATCTGCCAGTCACTGCATTAAATGCTTCTGCAATTTTATTAGAATTCTCTGTCTCTGCAGATCCTGCTCAACTGTGAAATTGGAATTGCAAACAGAAATATTACGTTTCTGTTTACAGTAGTGGATAAAAGGTCCAATTTTGACATGTGGAGAGACAGGGAATTTTTTTTTTTTTTTTTTTTTAAGGTGAAAGGACAGTACAGTGAATTTCCCTCAATGTAAGTATGAGGCAGAAGGTAAGAAATCAGATGTTTCCTTTATATAACATTTTTCTGTGACAGCAAGTAGAAATGAAGAGGTTTGAAGCAGCTTTCGGGCAGTAGCATTAACAGAGGACAAAAAACTGCCTGTCCTTCCAGTCCTGGAAGCAGGATGCTGGCTGAAGGTTAGTAAGCCTGAACTGCTTGTGCTGCCCCTGTTCGGGCTGCAGTACTGGATGAGCAGAGCTTGGTGAAGGTGCAGGCAAGTTCTGTGGCTTAAATCCTTGATGTAGCCCTATTCTTAATGTATACTTGCTGCAATGTATTTGTTATTGCAAGAGGTGTTTGAGAGGATGTATCTAGTTTTGGTAATACCACCTGTGCTGGGTATTGCTGAAGCATTATTTCCATTGTTTCTAACAAAACACAGCCTTAAAAACAGCTTGGCAAGTCTAATGGTTGAACCAGCTCATTTAAGTGGCAAATGTTTTTATATCTTTCTTAACTAAAATTTCTTATTTAGGGCATTTCTCTAATTTCTTATTCTCCTTTCTTCCCAACCTCATGGTATGTTTCCATTTCTTTATGAGACTGCTGAAGAGTTAAATACAGTTTTGTGCTTGCTCATTTTCAGTTTGCCTGCACAGCACATTTCCTTCCCTGGTGCAAAAGGATAAATATTAAAATGGAAAAAGGGACACAGAAAGACTCTCCAGTTTTTCAGCCCCCTTGCACCTCTACCATTCAAAACAAAGTAGAGACAGAATGAGTGATCTGTGGGTTCTCAGGAAAACAAACAAATAAAAATCAATCAATCAAAAAAAATTCCCCAACAAATCTGTAGAATATGTATGTTATTTTCTTGTTGATTTCAGTGATCTCAGTCATGAAATGTAATCAATTGTGCATCAGCAATACTTGATTTTTCAGCTCCTTGCACTGATTGACATTCAAGTGCAAACAAAACACTAGGGAAAAAATGGAAGCTATGTAAACTTAATTGAACATTCCTGAAGGCCTATTGCTGTCCCCTTTCAGGAGAATTAATGTCTCTAGTGATTTCTGAGTTAGTACAATATTCAGAACTGTTCAAAGATTTCTGCCTTTTTATTCAACTATTCCTACACTAATGTCTCTCTTCCCCTTGGATCAAAGTCTTGGTCTACTTTTCTTTCTCACAACTGGATTCTGGTCTTAGCCATGGCTTCTTGGCATTCTTATCTAGTGTGGCCTACCCTAACGATCCATGGAAATATACAGTCAGAGGAGTAACTTTGTCACTAATTGACAGAGGGCAAAGCATCTGCAGCTGGTGTCACTCTGGATGCCCTCATGAGGACTTCATGAATGCTATGTATCAGCCTGCTATCTTCCTCTTTCTTTCCCTAATAACATTTATCCCCAGCAATTTTAAAAGAAATGTCAGTGGGGCTGTGTTCTTGTCAAGGACTCGCCCTCTTTCCCCTTTGCCCTGCTTCTGTTCTCTCTTTCAGGCTTAGTACCTTTTCCTTCTGCTTCTTCCTTCACAGAAAGTCCATAGGTGCCTCTATTCTCCCTGCTGCCAGCACACACTGAGGTTTTAATCAAGAAAGGAGCAAAAGGCAAACACTCTCCTTGCTCCTTTAGAGGTAAGTAACCTTCTCTTTTCTTCAGTCTGGGATGACCTGATGCCTGGCAGAGGATAGGTGCTTCTCTGAGCAAATTCAGGGGAGTTTTTTTGCAATTTAACGTGCATGCATATATTTGTGCGTGCACTCATATAGGGTTTTAGGTACTAGTACCTTCTCTCAGCTAAACCATAAAAGTTAAATGTCATTTTTCTTTGCTTCCCTTCCTCCCTCTCCATCTTGCAGTATATGAACATCGGTACATCATTTTCTCTGCTAGGGCATCTTGAAGTGATGTAGGCTTGGTTCTTAATTATTTACATAAGTGCAGTGTTACTAAGATGCAGTAACAACGCAAAACCTGTATAAGCAGACATTTAGCTTCCATAGAAGGGTGGGGATGGTTACATTTTACACTCACCCAGTTTCCTCCGATCAAGTTCACACAAAGATAAACAACGAGCCCAGTGAAACTCTGAAATGGCCTTCCAAATGTTCCCAGATAGAGGCAGTGGACAGCATATGAACAGCTCCAATGTTTTGCAGTGACAATACAGCACATAATCTAATAATTTTACAGCAGAGACATTTTTATACTTCTACAAGCTTTTCTATAACCATTTTTTAAAATTGAACCTTCCTGGCAAGACCTACTCTGCATTTCCTAGATTCTGTTTCCATACACAAAAAACAGCTTATACCTTCAGTCTAAACAATTTCACTTTGCATCAAAGATAACCAGTGAAAAACAGAAAACTAACATAAATTTTTTAGAGATTACCTGACAAGAGATTTCTGTTTCTTGATTTTCTTCACCGTACTGTTATCAAGCAAAATGGTTTGTATTTTGAAGTGTTGCAAAAAGAAAATAATTCTGAAAAATACCATCTTTGTTAAACTGTTACAAAGACTGCCCTCATCCACTCTCCTTTTCCATCTGTGGTGACCTTTGTTTGATGTGACAACTTGGAAACATGATATTAAGCTTATTATGGCGCTGACCTTGATACAGAACTAAATCATAAAAAATGGACAAAGCTAAAAGTTGTGTAATAACAATGAATGAACAAAGACCTGAAAAGTAATATAACTGATTTTTTTGCAAATGTAGCTAGCTTTTTTCAAAAATAAAGCAACCTCCAACAAAGCCAAGTCAAAGAATTTCAAACTAAGATTTGGCTGATGCCACTGGAATTGCTTTACTGACCTAAAGTCAGAGCACGTTTCTTGAGGATGCAGGCGTGGATGTGTTTTACTGAATGTAAACTGAACAAGATATCTGAGTTTAGTTTATAGTGAATATATCATAATAAACAGAGACAATGTATTTTAGCTTGCAATCTTAATTCAGTATTCCCAGACTTATAGGTTTTGATTAAACTTGACAAATTTTTTACTGTTCATGAGTTCTCATTGGGAGCAGCCAAATTCCCTAAGGTTGGTCATACAAGCCTGTATGAACATGACTGGACTGTGCTGAGGTGAGTATTAACCTTTTAATGTAACTGAGGGCTCTACAGGGTTTTCCCTGTAGCCCAACTTACATTTTTTTAAAGCACAATAGATCAATAAATATTTATGATTAGGAGTTACACTCTAGAATGGTAATGCAGTTATAGTATAACAGGACTTTAATTTGGAGTTATTTCTTTCCATCAAAATTAATTATTGAAAAAATAGGATAGAAATAATACAAGAGACAAAGTAAGGAGTATCAACTATCCTTTTCTTAACTGATGGCAG
>JAOWBP010002559.1:20919272-20941370 GCA_028571105.1 Tragopan temminckii | reverse complement strand
ACTCTACTGAAGTCAACAGAGCTGTGCCTACTTATGCCAAATGATTATCTGGCCCATATTGCTGTTTTTGATTAGAGTTATGTCAGAGCTGCTGCTTCATATGTATCGATTATTCAAAGTGATACATAAAACATATGGATCCAAGAGGAGCAGGGTAAAGGATGACATCTTCCAGTAGTCTTATCACATGAATATTAAGTCATCATCACTATCATATAATACTTAATGGAAGCATATTTCAATCAGGTGTACAAAGCCACAGGGATACAGTCATTGCTATTAGGCTGATGCAAACAGCTGTCCACATGGGATAAATTTAATGACCTACTCCATATGCTGCTGAAAACTGGTTCCAGAAATCCAGCAACCTGACTGTCCTCCTGACATGTGCAAGCTCCAGCTTCCAAACTATGCTTTTCATCTTTGAACAGTGCTTGATGATACCTGATCCTTTAAATCCACAGATGAATCAAGAGACATGGCCCAGGACCAAAATATTCTTTTCCAATAGAGAAGCCTAGAAACATCACAGAAATTTTACTCTGTTGGCTATTTCTTTTAACATTGATTAATCCATCCCAAAGCTGTATTTTTAAGCATCACTTGAGGCAATCTACATAAGCTCCTTTGTGTGCACGGTTTCTCTTCTTTTTCAGTGCCTTTGTATGAAAGGAATAACTCTCATTCTTTATCTTAACCAGATGATGTGGCACCAAACAGCTACTGCTCTAACAGAGTTCCCATATTCCCAGAAATATAGAACAAAGGTCCTAACATTTTGTGGTCATTAAAAGTAATCCTGCGAGTTCATATACAAATAAAGTTGTTTTGCTTCTGTACCCTTGACAGAATCCGATCTCTGGTAATTGCTCTTTCTTCATAAATTACTCTCTGCTTTTCAGTTTCACACAGATGTTATTCTGATTCCATTGAAGCCCTTGGGTGGCTTAGGCACTTTGTTACTTAGCTCAGTGGAATGGCTTTATTTTGCACAACTAAGATACTATTTTTAGTAGCGCAACAGCCACTTCAATACCATTCAACTATGCACAACTGCTTAAGTAATGATAATAAATAATGAAAATCCAGTGCAGGTTTACACTACAAAAAGTTGTTATGTATATTGAAGTTTGGACAGGTTGTTTTAAATCTCCACTCTCGTGCAGAGTGACATGGGTTTGTTGAAAACCTCATTTAGTTAAGATGGTACTTATGGTGTAATCTGCAGGGAAGGGTACTGATTTGCTGCAGTACAGCAAAACCTTTATTGCACTTCTGTATGCAAAGCCAACTGCTCCCACCTTTGATCCTGGTTCTCCAGCATATTATAGAAGAGATAGCTTAATCCTTGTCCTTCTTGACGTAAATTTTCTGTCTGGAAAATGATCTACAGAGATTCAAATGTGGCTTCATAAACTATCACAGTGTCACGTGAGGACAGATGCAAGGTACAACCTTTTCCTGTGCTGTTATTTTATGGGTCTTCCTCAATATTATTGTCAAGGATAGATGTAACTGAAACAAAAATCACAGGCGTATTTTTTGCTACCTACAGTTACACAAATAATGAACTGTTTATCTAATATTTAAATAGTATTACTCGTAAACATCTGCTCACCCATCAAGAAAGTCCTCTGAAAAAGATTCTTAAGCTACAGGAAATAACAACTATGCTATGAGTCTGCATCTCAGGAGCCTGCATGTCAGGAGGCTTTGGATCCAGAAACACAGCTCTGTGTATGGTGAATGCCAAATAGAAAGATTTATGTTTGATACAGGAAATAACCAGCCTTAATAGACTCATCTTTCACCTGAGATCTATAGTTATTCATCACATCATTTGAGAATTATCTAGTGACAAAGCAGTGCCTAAAATCTACTATGAAAATACGAGGAGAAAAAGCAGAGGGCCTCTGTACCAGAAGTGAATTTGATAATGCAATGGCAATATAGGAAAATGGGCTCCAAATAGCTAGTATCATTTATTTCTATATTTCACCTTATTGGAAATGCTCGTGGTTCTCTGATTAGCATATAGGCAGTAAATTTCAGGATAAACTGAGAGATATTTTTATCATTTTTATCATTAAACTTACTTTCCCATCCCATAAAGAAACAAAGTAATTTTCTGGCTTTTCAAATAAAATCTTTCAGTTCTGGGAACCTTTTCAAGACACTACAGACACTGTTTTCATGGACAGTTGCAAATGTACAGCTGCTTAGGAAAATCAGGTACCAAATCTTACCCTGCAGACAGTGCACTTGAAAAATATAGAACTAGATGATTTGGTTGGATGGCCTTGAGATGGGACTAGACAGCTTTTTCCTCTGTTGAGTACAGAAGAGAGTGTAAAATCTTATTAAATTATGTGTCTTGTATCTACTATAACACTTCTGTATTGCTAGGAAAAAAAAATCTTATTTCTGTGAATTATGTATCTTACAATGTACAGACAAAACTTGTTAATACTGAAATTAATGACTGGAAGACTTTATTACAGCTGTGACATCTTTCAACAGCAGTTTCCAGCAGCCAGTACTTCAAATTTGATGAAGAAAACCAAAAGAAAAAAAAAAAACAACAAAAACACTCTGCCCCTAAAGTAATCACGTATGCCAATTAGAAGAGGAAAGCTGCCAAGGCTTTGGGAGACAGCTACAGTTTTTGAGCTCAAGTCACATCAGCCATGTCTGAGTTACTTGAATTTTCACATCCTAGGAGAAAGGCAACTTGATACATTGCTGAATTCATATGCATGAATGCAAAGCCTTCTCTCTGTACATTTTCCTAAGATTTTCCTTGGAGAGCTGTCTAACACAGTGATAGCTTATCAAAACCTTTCACTGTGTGATTTCAGAAAAATTCTTTGCAGACTAAATTGTGTTAAGGAAGGGCAAGCAAGAGAATGAGAGAAACAAGATCCATCTGTTAACTTAGGTTATGTGTTTTCTAATTATTCAACACTATCTTGGGGCTGACTGCAGGTGGCACGGACCAGTTTGACCATTCAGCATAGGCTGTATATTAGTTTGCATTCGCAGGGCAGGATGACATTGCAGAAACCTGTCAGGGTTGCTATGGTCTTTTAGAAGCAGCTCTATTACCTGGGGATGTAGCAAAAAGCATTTCAAAAATACAGAAAGGTAATTCACATTTTATCCAAGATTGTGATGCATTCAACAAACTTTACAAAGGGATTTATAAAGTACAAACCACAGTCGATATATGCACAGACTCAAGGTCATCCAAATATTATATTTCTCATGCATAGAAAACGTGGGTACCTTCACTATGAACAATCTCTCATTTTGTTGTGGGGACAATGAAACCAAAAATGGAAAACAAGAAGTCAGCATACATCTCTTCCCTTTGCAATCAACAGTTCTACATAGATCAGTGCATAATGTAAGCTGTAACAGACTCCCAGCTACTTATTGTTATTCTTTTGATACAGTGCAAAGTCAGCTGGTTCAGTTTAGATTAGCCTTCACTGGTGCTTTCAGTTAAATGTTTTCCTTGCACTGCAGTAGATGAAGATCACTCACAGAGTGATCCTGAAGGCCCTGCTATAAGGGTGTGTAACACCCTTCAGAGATGTGGTACTAAACTAAGCTGAAATTAGTAGCATCTTATAACTCTGAAACTGATACTGAAGAGAATATGTGAACACAGATCTAACCATCAAGTGTCTCAACAAAGTAGAGTTGCTTCTGCAGCTGAAATCACTTGTAGAAATTTAAAGCTGTGATCCAGACAGCACAGCAATACTACAGGACATAATTACATGAAATAAAGAAAGTTCTGGCAATTAGCACCCAAAGCAACAGAGCGGATATTTTGCTTAAGTGGGTACGGTGTGAGAAGGGAGGCTTGTAGTCTGTGGTTTGCTCTTTTTCTGCTAATACAGAACTATGCTAAAAAGAAATGTGCTTTTTATTTATTTACTTATTTATTTATTTTGAAGATTAACTCTTCTCCATTCATTACCTTGTACTTGACAGCAATAGAAAGTTCAATTTATATTGGTGTTGCAATTGTATCATACAAAAATGGCCACTACAACCTGACTGGGAATGGGCCGTTGAGAGGGTTACAGGTGATTAATTGTTCGGTCTCAAACATGGAACTACGTATGTTTGATTCATTTTATCTTTGTTGCAATAAAGTTGTGTTGAATAATTGGTGGCTAGAAAAGCAGCTTTGTTGCCATTTGATGAGAGAGAGAAGAAAAATACACTGACTATTACTAGGTGAGAACAGGAGAAGTGTCTTTCATCCCTCATCACAAATTGCCACTCTCTTTAGCCAGCAGTTGCGACTCTGCATGGAAGTCCACATTCGTCTGCCATGAAAGGAAGGACTGGAAGAAAGAGTTTGACCTGAAAGGTCAGGCATTCCCACATAGAGAACTCCCTCTGAGCTTCGTGGAGGTTATCTTCGTTTGCTGCAAATTCTTAATCATGAACTACACATGCGGCATCTTTTATTCTCACTACTCTTAGGATCCAATTAAAATGCAAGCACAGGAAAATAAATTATTTCTTTGAGCTGTATACATATATCTTCATAGGGACAACTTAGCCCTTACTTTAAAGACTGCATACAAGAACTGAGAGTCAGACAGACCCTGTTCTTTTTTTGTAATAGTCCAAGTCAGTCATCTAGATCAAAAGAGAGGTTAAGAGAGCAAATGGTAGTAGACAGAGATATATGGCCTTACGCAAAAGGTATTGGATCAAGTGTAGGACATCTGAGTTTAATTAAATTCTGTTGTTTCTTTTTTTTAACCTTATAGACTTCCAGTAATAATTTTTAAATCACATTTGAAATCTCTAAAACATTGTTAGCATTCCCTTTCCTCTCTTTTGTGTAGGTCTTCCTTACTTGACTGAAAGTTTTTTTGCCTGAGTGCCTTCTCTTAATGTAGTTGATATCTAAAAACAGTGAGAGAACAGGCTGATAATATTGACCATTCATTCAGTAATGAGTAGGTCAGAAAATGTGCCCTGAATGGAATCAGAAATTACTAGAAACAAGATTTTAAATTGTTATTATTAGGGACATTTTTAAAATGGCAATAGTTGATGCATACAGTTTCAGGAAAATAGGCTGCATATTTTCAGAAGGAGGATATCCTGTAAAGAGCCATTACAACCTAAATTATTCTTTGATTCTATGATAGAAGTGTTGATATTGCTTGGTAAACACTCTTCATTAATATCCATCAGTTGCACAAGACAAGGAGATGCTTCTGAAGTAGTGGTTGCATTAATGACAGAAGACTAAGCCTATCTTTAACTGCTCATGAAATAAGTGACTTCAAGTTAGCTTTTAGTGTCCATGATGACACCTGTCTTTCCACTTCAAAGAAAACTTTTGTAAGTAGACTGTAACAGGACAAAATATTCTCAGTGTGTCTTAAACCAATTTCCAGATGTCTGCTATTTGAACTATGACTTGAGATATGGCATATCTGCTTTTTTGAAGAATAAGGAGTGAGAAAGGGACATTACACAGTGCAAGAAACTGTTGCGTAGGATTGTGTCTTCATTTCTTGTGCTTTTTCCAAAGTTGCTTGCTTTCTAAGGCAGGAATTGTGAGAGAAAGGAAAGTCTCACAGTTAAAATAGTCACATGCTGAATTCGGGAATGAGTTCTTATCCTCATCTTTTTTTTTTTTTTTCTTTTTCTTTTTTCTTTCTGGTGAATTCTGATGTGATGCTTAGCAAGTAACTCCAAATCCAATCTTTTTCACATGGGGTCATTAACAGCTTGTCACTTGTTCCCAAGGTGCTCAGCAAGAGACTCTTTCTCCTGATTGGCACGAGTGTAAAATGCTCACAGCTATAGCTGAAGTCAATCAGAGATGTGCTCACAGCATACAAGATGACATCTATTATTAAATACTGAAACTTAGGTGCTACATATCTCAGCGTGGTTGATACTAGTGTCTATGTTTGACTTCCTTGTGGCTCAGTTTTCTGTCTACAAAAGAGAGGATAATGGCAGTCTTCACATGGGTTTTGAGAAGATAAATTCACTAATGCCTGTGAAGTAGTTAGATATTAGTCATGAGCACAGAAAATCCCATGGGGGAACAAACAGTTGAGTATTTGGAGCACAGCCGGTATGCAATGCACTAAAAAATACAAATATCACATACTAAAAAATAAGAAGAAAATAAAAAATTGAAGAGCTGTTCATTAAATGCACCCTCTCAATTCCAAGCACCGAGACAACAAATTTATGAAAATAAAAGCATATAATCATGGATTAAGGACTCTATCATAATTCCTACATACTAGAGGTCAAACTAAATTTGTAGGCACCTCCTTGATTCTGTCCTTTAAGTGTCTGTATTTGTCACTGAAACTCAGATATTCTTCAAGTAATGCATACAATTATTCTATTTTGATAATATCTCATAGATGCATATAATCACAGAACACGTTTAATCTACTAAATAAGTATGATGTAAAACACACAGTCTTTCCAAGTTTCTCTCTTTCTGTCATCTTACCTGTCTCTTCTTACTTTCATTGTCCAACCTAGCTTACAACTGTAAATGTGGAAGTTACATCTAGTGACTATACACCTGAATATAAATCTGGATGGCTGAATAGTTAAGGATATTAAGAGACAAAATACTGGTTTATTCCCTTAGATAGTCAAATACGTAATTCCAGACATACTTTCATACCTATATTCTGAAATATTAACCTCTCAGCTTCCCATGTTTCTCCCAGATGTATTCCAGACATTGCTTTTCATGATAGAGCCATGATAGAGTCAGGTTTACTTTTGCAAATGGAAAAGATTATTTGTTTTAATACATTAGAAACTTACATTGTTGAAGTCTTAAAGCACATTTGGTGCAGGTAATAAGCAAGTTTAAATTCTCCAAGTTAAAGGTGATGGATATTGCAAAATTTTCTTGGCATCCCCCCAAAATGAAATATAAAGGTGAATCACATTTATTTATTAATACAATGATTATTTTGCACATATGACTGTTACAGAAATACAATGTAATTTTTCCTTTAAGTAGGTCTGGGTACTCCATGCGTTACCACTGGAAAGCCAATGACCTATAAGCAGTTTTAGCATGAGTAAACAAAATGACCTTGCCCTGTTCTGACCAGTTCTGATACCTGTCAAAAGGCAGCTTTTTGAGTTGCCTTTGGCACATTCACTTCAGGTTTCCATCACAACCAGGAAATGCACCTTTGCAATAACTTAGACTGAAGCATCTAAATTTTGACAAATTTAGTGGAGGATATCCACTGAATGCAGCTCTAAAGAGAAACGAATTCAAATATCTGTGGAAAATACACATAAGAAATAAAAAAGGTCATGCAGACATAGCATCCATTCATTATTGTTTTGTCTTAGAGCATGGTTCATAGATAGGATATAGAGTCTGTATAGAGCATAAAGGATGGAAACACAGGTTGCAGGATGGAAGGTACAAAGGTGATACCAAGTGGTCATTCCTATATGTATGGCTAAAATGATAGCTGAAGTACAAATAACACTGAACATCAGTTTTAGAAAACAGTTCATTTCACTGGAAATGTGTATCCTCTCATGATATTTCGCAGCCCATTCATAGAAGAGACAGTTGCTGGGTCTAGGTTAATCTAAGAGAGACCGATTGAGGTGTAATAGTTTCAGTGTTAGTTTAATTCTGAGGTTGATACTGTGAAAGTGTTGTGAAACAAATGTCAAAGTGTGAGGAGCTCATGAGAAAGAATGTAAGTAGAATGCTGATTATATAAGCAACATACCATCCTTCTCTCTTGTACAGAAAAATTAATTCCAGAGAATTAATTTTGAACAAACATTTCTCCATGTGACTGACTTTCCCTGACATTTATTATCATGGAATATGTGGCTGAAATTTAATTTCTGTTACACAGATGACCAATTTTACCTTTTGATATAGAGGATTGCCCTTGTTTTCAGACAGGTAACATTTAGATATGTTTCTTGTTTAGGGCTTACTCTACAAAAAAGCTGCATATGAAACCCAGTTAAAGAAGACTAATTACAAGTGGTCCATTCATCTGCTTCAGAAAAGCACAGATTTAAATGGAGTATTCCTTTTTATTTTCAAATATTGATATTCAGGACACAAGTAGGAAAAAGAGTTTAGATGTTTGACAATAACTCATTTGGAAGGGCAAGAAATAATACAGAGGTGGATGACTGTAAGGAAGAATAATGGTGTTACTGTATGTACCATGGTTCTGTACCTGAAAACATAAAAGGACTTGATCAATGATAACTCATGTAGAGGAGGGATGCAAGATGATGAAGAACTATCAGAGATATCTCTGAGAGAATAATGACATCTTACCCCATGGTCCACATCGCTGTGCCCAGCAGGTGTGTTTGGGATGACTGATGAGAGCTCCAGCTCAGGCAGTCACTAGTAATTTAGTGTGGTAGGCCATGCACAAACGACTTTTGTTACTGCCGACAGCTTCATTACAGCATGCCCATCCTTCACTTACTGCAGACCTTCTTCCATCAAACTGAAGATGAATGAGGGAATGGCCCACACCCTATATGTCTGCAATATTATCCTCTCCATTATTGTTCCCAGGCCTGTTTTTGTTTTTAAGTTCAGCAATACCTTTACATTGCACAACAAACATCCAGAAACACCATTAGTACCTCCATCTACATGAAATACAAGCTAACAGAATTGAAAAGTGGGGTTTAAATATAGCCTGAAGAAGCTGTCTTTTCTGACGTTTCCTACAAAATTATTTCTAGACCATGCTGGGTCACCATGGAATCATTTATTTACTGACATGGTATGAACCATCTTTCTCTAAAACTGAGTTTCCACCCACTTTTCAAACACATATTCTACAGAATAAATATGTTTGTGTAAGGTAATAAATATATCCAGTCAATAGTCACCTTCTCTAATCCTCTCTGCCAGTGCTGTATGCCATCAGATGGAGCAAGACTCTGTCAGCTCTGAGAATTCCTCTTAGAATAAGTGACTCAAAGGAAAAAGTAATTCATAACTTTTTTTTGAAAGAAAAAAGCTCAAAGGAAGCAAGGACATTGCTCAGATGTTATGTGGATGCAAAGACTGTGGAAACAGAGAACAATGAAGCAGGGAAGACACAAGCCAAGGCTGCATAGAAGTAAATGGAAGAAATCAGAAGTGTAAGTTTAAATGATCCTGGAGAGGAATTCCTTGTTCCACTCTTCGAACGAATGAGGGTAGATGTATTTGTTCTCACTGCTGAAAGTGCTTTGACAAATGCTACTGGCCTAACTGAGTGGTGTGCTTTCATAAGCTCTGTAAAGTCACTGCTTATGATTGTCTCCAGTTGCGATTATCCTGCTCAGAAGGTCTGTTGATACCAATACAACAGCTAAGACTCTTTTCAACATCAGTTCTTATTAAATTTTTAACTTAGCTACATAAAAAAGACCAACTTACTGTATATAAAAACAGTACAACCTATAAATATAATCAGACATATATATTAAGTTCTAGGTAAATGTTATATCTTCCATTTTGAAGGTGCTAAAAGCTGCAAAGAAGATGATACTGTAAATTCTTTATGACTTATGGTCTCTCATCCTTACTGTAGACCTCGCATCGTATCATGCAAGTTCAGTACTTATGTGCATGACAGATTTTATGTGCATTTGTCACACATTAAATACATTCATACAAGGGGATTCTGTGTGTGTGTGTCTGTAGAGTCACGTGATAGGAACTGCCTTGCCTACTTGGCCATCAGATCAGGTAAAAAACAAGAGGATGGACACACACAAATAAGGTAAAATGCAAACCACAAGCACAAGCTTGGTATAAAGTAACACACATTAAGTCTAATGATTGTCAATAGTTACACCGGCAGATGTGAGCTTTAAATAAATACTGGTATAAAGATAATTAATTAGCTTTGCAAATGTTCATGCAAGGGTTCTTAAATCTCCACCTTCTCTGTTCTGTCTCCCATATGAAAGAATATTTAAATACTCTTCAACAGAAAAACGAATAAAGGGAAAAAAGGCTTTATTTTCTTCTGATTCATTTATCTTATAAACTGCATATCTTGTTAAAAACAAAACAAAACAAAAACACTTAAGTACATTATGCATGATGATTTTTCTGACAGGTGCAGAAGTGGCAAATTTTGTGAGCCATCTGGATGGTTTCCTAGAGAGTACTGCTGTAGGTCTGTTGTTGAATGTTCATGTGAGTAACAACAGCGCTGGGTGAGGGTAAATGGAAAAAACTGTAGCCAGCAGTGAGACAGTTGATGTAAAATTCATTTCAGATACTTGGTTGAAGGATAATAATTAGTGGCACACAATAAAGGAACAAAAAAAGCAAAAAAAAACCCTGGTGTTTTTAGTTGAGGAAGGCGTAAGGACAAAAGTCTGACTGAATAGTGTACGTAGTTAATATAAATTAACTTTAAAACTTTAAAAATAAAACCTCAACATTTGCATCACAGAAATTCTTCACATTAAAATTTCTTGTTTAAATGGGGAGAATATTATGCAAAATTTTTACTCCATCATCAGAGTAGTAGTAATGACTGCACATTATTGTGACTGTAAAAAAAAAAAGCCTCTAAGGGCTGAAAACACAGGTGTAGAGAGACCTCCTTTTTCCACATTAGCTAAGTGTCAAGGTAAAGCACTGCACAAAAACTACACTTTTAGAAAACACTTGTGACTTTTGCTTGAAACAATTGTTTTCAAAAGGAAAAGCAGTAACCACTACATATTCAAATTCAGCAACCTTATAGAAGTGAACTTCCATAGAAAATTATTACAGTGAAATTTAACTTCAAACAGCATGTACATGGTAGCAGGAAAACTATTTTGAAGGATCAAGGCAAGTAATTAAAAGTGTAAAAATCCTTCAAGAGTATTTAAAGACACCATATTGCATCCTCAGTGTAAATGTTTATCCCTATCAAAAGTAATCCAAATGACAAAAAAAGAGCGTGGTTAAAAGACATCCTTCAAAACACAGGAGTCACATCCAAAGGTGCAAAACAGAAAATGCATAAAAATTATGGTGAGTGAAATATAGAAACATAATAAGCTCATGTCAGAACTGATTCTGAGAAGTATATTGCCAAAGGCATAAAAATTGATAATAAAATCTCTCTGAAACACATAAAAACCAATCATCTTTCCAATTTCTATACAGCAGAGAGCTGAGCAATGGAGGAAGCACTGGAGGATGCTGTGACCATAGCAAAAAGGCTAAAGAACTGCTTACATTAGTTTTAACCACATGGGAGCTTAAAGAGGTCACTGCACCGAAACCTTTGCTTATAGGGGACACTTCTAAGGAACTGTCTCAAAGTGAAATGTCAGCAGAAGAGGTTTTAGAAGAGATCAATAAAATGTGTAATAACAAAAAACATAGGAAAGCAATGGTATTAACTCAAGAATTCTCAAACTTGCTGTTGAAACTCTAAATGAACTACTGATAAATAAGTCTTCATACCTCCAAAAAAGAACAAGTAGCAAAACTAACATCTGTTTTCAAAAGGACTCCGTGGGGTGCGTGGGGAGTAGGAGGATTCAGACGTTTTTCACGTAAAGCAAATTGACTGAAGTAGTGATAAAGAATATAAAAATAGACATGGACAAATATGACAATCCCAAGAACAGTCAAAAAGGCTTTTCTTAAAAAAATAAAAAAGCAATCTATGCTTTGCAAATCCAGCTGAGAGTTTTGGTAATGTGTCATCCTCTTGATATAACACATTTCCAAAAAATTTTTTATTATGCTTTTGTCCAAAACTCTGTTCATCTTAGAAGAGTACACTCTCATAAAAAGAGACTAGGAGAATATGTAAAAAATGTAAAATGAGAAATGACTAGGAGGAGGTGAATAAAGCATGATTATGCACTACTTTTTATAACAGAAGAAACACAGATTGCTGAGTGCAATTGCCCAAAAAGCTTAAAGTAAAAGAAATCAGTTGTTTACTCAAGGTGTGTTTGAACTGTTGAATACAATATCATAGAATACAGAGATCAAAATATTGACAGGATTTAAAAAGTGACCCGAAAAATGATAGGCGTTAGGTACAGTGCACGTTGTTATTCTAATACGTGGATTTAATCACTGAGTTAATATTTGTTCTATATGGCACAGATTCCTTTCATGAACATTTTCTTCCGGTCATTGTCAGAGAGAGGACACCATTGGCTGCTGCTGTTCCAATGCTTTCAAATATCAATATGGAAAATAAGCTTTATAAGGTGACCTGTACGTCTTGATATTAAATATTTTATGACTAAAAAGAACAGAAAAGTGATGGAAACATTATGGGGAGAAACTACCCCTCATTTTTGCTTTAATTATTATTAAGTCTCAAGAAATACATTAATTCAAACCAGACATAGAACTGGTAGAAGTATGTTTAGTATTAGTGTCACCAAAGATACGTGATGAAAGTCTGTAAGGATAATGTTGAAACTGGGGTAATTAGATTGGGTTCCAATTCTCACCAAAACCCTAGCTAATGCACTGCAGAGTTTCTCCAGGCTTTTCTTTCCCCTCTACAAAATGGGAGAACTCCCTGAGTAACTCTCCATTTCCAGTGCTGTAAGCATAAATATTCAATGTTTCAAAGCACCCAGAAGATGTGTTTGAAGAGACTCCTAGAAAGACGCAGTGCCATGCTCTTTACAATTTGTTTATAAGCCTTCAGTCAGTTTTCAGCCCATACAACAAAGGCTCACATCCAAGACTAGCTGAATTAATTCTTATAAAACCTTGTGAGGCATTGAATCAATACAGTGTTTACTGTTTAACTTAGTTATTGAAGAATATTTTATATTAATATAGTGCTTCTCAATCTGAATGATCCTGAAGCACTTTGCAAACTATTTAATATAAAGGTAGCACTAAAATGCTGCTCTTGCAGAAAGCATATAGAGTGGGGAAGATTACAGCCAAGGACAACAGGGCAAACTGTTTATGCTATAAGAAATTATTTTGAAACCTTTCATGCACGCTGACTGCAGTTTGTAGAAATCCTAGAATACTCTGTTATTAGTAATGGTGCTGTCAAAGCAAGACAGAAACTGAAATATAGTGTACCGCTCAGGAATCATGTGCCTCTCAGATTCCTTTCTGGCCCTGTGGAATCATGTGTTCTACTCTCTTCTGTTCCTTCAGATGAGAGTTATGTAGCTCTGAAGCTGTCCTGGAGCCATATAATCCCTGAATGTGTTTCTCACTTTTATGGAGCTTAGGTTTGCTTCAGAATCTGTCTTGCTGCAGAAGTAGATTTTATTTAGAAACAGGTAGCTGTGCAGCTGAGAGGCATAAGCTGTGTCTATCGTCACATCCTGTACTCCAATGCAGGTACTAGTGTGTGACAGTGAGATCTGGGATCTCTCTAACATACCAGTAAACTCTTTCCACTGCTGTAACAGGCATGCAAGCCCTTTCTCTATACCATAACCGGGGACTGCTAGCAGGTGTCTTCTGCTCTGAATTCCACCCAGAGGATCTTGTACTCAACTGCAGTTTGAGACATTCATAGGAAGGCAGAATGAAGGACATGGAGATACATGCTGGAAAACCTGCATGGCGGGCATATGTGAAAAGAATGGGACTGAAAGCTGCTTCAGAATTTGAGTTCTTTCCTCCGACTTTCCTTTCCTGGATGGTGCTAAATAGACGGCATTCCTTTACCATAAAGTGAGACAGACTTTGATATCCCTGGATTTTTTAAGAGTGTCAGTGTTCCTATCCAGACTGTGTTCTTTGACAGACCTGTTACTAAGCCTGCAGTGGCTTCTTAAATTCCGTGTGATAGTTTTCTTCTCTGTATCATTTCCTATCTATTGGAGAATTTTTTCTCTTCGTCTAGGATAGGATTTACACAGTTGCTTACAGGAGGAGAAATGCTCTCTTCTCTTCATTCCAGAGTCATTAGCAAAATTTCTATTGATTTTAGGGGCCAAAAACCTCAGCCTGATATTAGTTTGCAACAGAAAAGAACTTCCCAAAACCTTAAAGTCTAGAATAGATACACATGACCATATTTTCAAAGGTTTAAGATAGATATAACATTTATGTTATGAATGTGACACAATCCAAACTAATTTTCTACTGCATGAATTAGTTTTTGGAATTTACCTCGCAGAAAGCAAGCTGAGCTTCTTAGGATTTTTTTTTTAAATATATAATTAGAATAATTTTTTATTAAGATCAATTTTAAATCAGTTACCCAACAATAAATCTAGCAGTATGTGAAGTCCTGGGAACTGCAATGTAAGCAGAAGCTAGATACGAATTACAAATAGAAATGCTCTGCTTTTCTGGCCCCCAACACATCTCAATACTAACCTTTGCTGCCCAGGAAAAAAAACTGCCAATTCCAGAGGCTTCCTTATGACAGCAAGAAAAAAGAAAAATAGCTGTAATTATTCACAATGGATAGTTATTGTTAACTCCAAAGATAATAAGGTTGTAGTACATGATTTAGCAAAAGCTGCTCTTCCAAACTAGATTCATGTTACTTTTGTCAAAATTCGACAGTGATAATAAATCCCATGAGGCATAGATCATCCTTTCATTCTGTACTTACAGTGTCCATCAGAATGAGGCCTTGATCCACATCAGAATGTCCTTGATCTTACCAAATTGTAAATAAAATAAAATAAGCCATTGCCTTTCCTTCACCAGTTTCTTGATCCACGCAAAATGAACATGCTGTTCTGAACTCATTCATAAAATACCCTTGTAAGGGATACTGAAAGAAAATCCATTGTGTTCTACTGAAAATTTTATTGGAATTTACATTTTTGGAATTTAGCTTTTGTCAATACTTTCCAAATGAGAATGTATTTCATCTATCTCTTCTTCTCTTTCTAAGAAGAAAATGAAGCAGTGAGAGGAATAGTGAGATGGGTAGGAAGAGATTTAAAAATAAATAAATAGAAAGGAGTCAGCAGAGTTCTTGCTGAGATCAGAAATGGAAAAAACAGTCATGGTCATGTTACTTTCTAGCTATTCTTAGTCTGAATTACTTTAATATTGTGCTGCCTATCTTGCAAAGGCAAAGTGAACATGTAGCCCAGCAGTAGCTGTGAGAACACGTTAGGATGTCCTTTATTCTATTCAGAAATTAGCATCTTAATTCATGTGGACATTTTGATCATACGGGCCTCTTTGTGCCAGTCACTGAACTAGATGACAAAGTTTTTGTGTAAATACATCTACATATGTATATGGATGTTTCTGTTTTTCATATTATACAAAATGCTCATAACCAGGGCATAAGGCACAGATAATGTTTAGATAAAATGTGAAACAGTTCCACACAAAATTAAAAGTTAATCACTTTCCCTGCAGTTTGGTTTAAAAGGAAATTAACTTAATTGAACATAGACAACTCTGTTTCGCAAAAATATTACAGCCAAAGGTAATTTTTTTAGGAGGGAGGGGGGTGGTAGAAATATTTAGTAACCAATTTCAACTTCAGTGAGATTACTTACTAGAAAATTAAATACATTTTCTGTTAAATGTAATAATGAATTCCATTGTCTGCATTGCTCAGGCAGAACTGGAATATAATAGTGTTTAATACAATCAAACACGTTCTCTATTAAAAGTAATAATACAGTTTATTGTCTACACTACTCAGGGAGAACTAAAATACAATGAAATTCTTGTATCTAAGTCACTCAGAAAATACACGTATCCTATTATATACCTGTTCTGATCCTTACATCCTCACAGCTCTCCAGGCTGGTCTGTCTTGTCTGCCCTTGTTGTAGTGCGCCCATGTCGTTCCCAGCTGAACAAAGACTTCCACAAAGTAAATCGAATAGACTCTAAGCAGCAAGCTTTCCAAAGCTCCAATCCCAAAGCATTTCTCTTACGTTTTCAGCATCTCTCATTTATAATGCCCAATAACAGAGCTGAGTTTTATATTGACCATAATATGGAGTAATTTATGTTTCTCAAGAAAATATTGTGTGTTAAAAGTTGTGGTAGAGCCACTGTTTTTTACAGTGCAAAACAAGATGCTTGTGGAAGGATGGTAATGCAAACAAAAAAGTGGCAAAGAGAAATAAGTGAATTTTGGTCATATTTTATAACTGAGCATCCTTTATGGGAAGAACACCTTCAGTAAACCTTATTTTTCCTCATGAGATCAGGACAAAGGATGGGAAGACAAGGTAAGGAATTGACAAAAGTGATCAGGGATGGTGGAAAGAGTAAAACATGACACCAAGAGGTACTGTAGATACAAGCAAGAAACTTTCCTAAGCTTTGAGGTTTATTCTGAAAAATCTCTTGATGTAGCTTAGAAGCTTTCAGTGAGAGTCACATCAAACCTGGTAAGTTTGGAATCATTTTTTTCTAGAAGGAGAATCCATCCTTGTACAAAAGGGCATATCTACCTTTCTCTAAATTTAATTTAATTGGTTGTGTAAATTTTTTTTTTTATTTTTATTTTTTCTTTTTTCCTGAAAATGAACTTTCTCCCATATGTCAACCCAAGGACACAAGCAGAGGATTTCTGATCCCTTTCCTGGGATCAGATCTCTACTTTATTACTTTGTAATGTTTTCTTACAGCCATTAGGTATCAAGGATCGCATTGGTGTGGAACCAGGAAGCTCAAAGGACAAAGTTGTGCTGTCACAATGTTCGCTGTGTTATTTCCAGTAAAAATCTAACTGATGTTGGAAGTTTAGTTTTTAATATTTTGAGTGACATTTTAGCTATAAATAGAATCATTGTTAACAGCTCGGAAGTCTGAATGGCCAAAAGAGACTAAATTTAAGGCAGAACTTTTGGTTCCAGACATTTACTTCTTTGACTGTGATTCCACTTTACAACTCTACATCTTTCACTCTTTTGTTCCTGATGTACATGATGATGTACAAAAGAGATGTACATCATCTCTTTTGTTCCTGATAACTACATGCAGAGAACTAGATTTTTTTGGTGTGGTGGCCTGCAGAAGGGGTATAGAAACCTTCCAGACAATGGCAAATCTAGATCTACATGGGTTATAGCTAATGCAATTTAAAAATTACATAAAACCTGAATTAAGCAAGTATTAAGTCTTAGTTGTAGGTAGATTTATTTGGGTAACTCTAAAAAATGTTGACTGAAAACTTAACATTTTAACAGCGTCTCAATTCAGAGGTTTCAACTGCACTGTAGGTACCTGTCTGCCAGTATGTCCATCTTAGCATTTCATTTTAAATCTGACACATGGATTTTGTCCTATTGGAAGTAATTATGGTTATTTTCATTATGGAAAAGCCTGGAGATTTCAATCAAAATTAGAAAGCTTTTACCGAGTAGTGTAAAAAAATATGACAAGGCATAATTCCAACCCTGAGAAGTTTTCAATTTAAACAGACTACGTAAAATGGGAGACCTATTTGTGTCTGAAGGCATCCAACCATCAGATCTTGACTATTATACTGCAAAAGGCTTGCCCAAATGCAAATAAGAATTGAAAATAGTTTTTTGTGAGATCCTGGCAAGTCTTTCCAAAATGGAATTCCCTTGCAATTTCTTCACCTTAAAGAATTATTTGTAATTTTCTCTGGATATAACAAAGTTCTGATTTGCATCCACTATTGCCTTTGTGTTTCAGAGCTGGCTTTATCCCAGCTTGCTGGTGCAATCACTCCTAGGACTTGCAGATGCTTCTGTTGTAACTTAGCAACAAACCCTGCTCCAGACATGTTACTTTCACAGTATCCTAAAACATTCCATATACATTTGTATTCTAAAGTTATCCTCAGCTAAAAATTCTAGTTTCTCTTCTACTTATGCTTCAAGGATTCTAGGGATGATACCACGATTGTGCAACTAATTCTTGGCATGAATCAATATTATAGTTTACTCCTAAAACTTAATTTCAAAGTTCAGTATGAAGATAAAACCAGCTATCCAAAGGTAAGACATTCTGTACTTATTGCACAGCTCAGTTTTAGCAGATGTCTGTACTAAACAGTTGTACAGAAATTGGAGTACTGAGAAATATATATAAAAAAATAAATATTTAATACCATATATCATACCCAATAGGAAAAAAAAAGAATAAAAAAATCAAAGTCTTTTGCTCTAGACCTTTCTGTGTTCTTCTGTGTGTCATAAAAGTAGAATGATTTTATTACTGATTACTTACAAGGTGTTTGAAACCAAATTGTTGAATAGTTTCTACTTCTCCTAATCTTAGGACTTTCATGCTCTGAACTTCATAATGTGGCATGTATTTTTCTGTGTTTGATTGCTTTTTTTTAAAAAAAAAATTCAGTCTTTTATCTTTGAATGAACTAAAAACAACCTCTGATTTGTTTTCAATATGCTTTACATTTTAAGGATGTTTACAGACATTGCCAGGAGAGATTGATCTGATGATCCCACAAGACTGTAGCTGCAAGTCAAGCCCTCTGAAACCCATAGTAAATTTAAGAATCTTTGAAAGTACAAAGTGATAAAAACAGTGTTATAAACTGTAAAAAAAAAAAAAAAAACCAACAAACCCACACTATGGAAATCTGTACAGTAAATATGGCAGGAGTGATTATGGAGAGGGCTTAACTTTCATCTCATTATAGTAGGTCTTTTTCTAATCCTAAGTCTACACTTGGGCACACAAGAGTCACAATATATGTATTCACCCAGTGCTACTGAAAATAGCACCTTGACCTATCAAGAATCCAGGTTAGTGCAGTAAGCTTAGAATAATTCTTCTTTTCTCATGAATAATAATGATCACCTTAGATCACATCATCCTCTCTGCCACAAGGAGAGAGGGAAACACTGAAGTGGCAATACCATGGCTAATGTTACAGAATCTGTTCCATTTTCTCAGGAACCTTTCAGGAAGTGAGGAATGTTAGGTTTGATAAGGACAGCCGTCTATTCCTACAACCCCCTCTCAAACCGTAACACTGAAGTAGTAAAATAACTTCTGTTTTAACATAGTGTAGTTATACAAAAGTTTCACCGGAATTTTATCCTGTGAAACTGAAATTCTTCACGTATATATGCATTAACCCAGGACTGTTCACAATAGCTTTTTAGGAAATGGTTCTTGCAGACTGTTTGGTGGTTGAGAGAGCATAAGTGTAGACAAACAAATATATCTGATATTTATTTTTAATACTTGGCATTTTTTAGTTAATATTCATTCACTCGTTAGAAAAGTTGTAGGCACTCACTCAGAAAAAGGTAAAATTCCAAGTAAGTTAGATGATAAAATCCACTGCAATTAACAGACACTACATTCTTGCAGCGTGCAGCTCTTGTGTTGGAATTTATTTTATGAACACTTTGCTGAACAGTCACTATTAGCCAAGACATTCACAGATATTTTGTGCTTGCTTTGAAACAGCCACGAATAAAGCACAGGAAGAACATATTGAATTATTCACTATGCACACATTCCCAAATCAGTTTTGCTGGGGAAACAAGCCTTTTAGTGAGAATCTAGTGAAGCAGTGTCTCTCTGCGTAGAGTCAGCTGTCCCCTCTAATAGAGTGAGCAGCTGGATATCAGTCTGAAGGGAGGAGGGTTCTGGATCACCCAGGGTCCAGTTCAACATGAATCCTCACGTTTCTCCCTAAATGGTTGCTTGAGCTGCCAGGAATAATCCAAATTCAGAATAATTCCAATGAGTTAGCATAGTTTTCAAGTCCTTGGGCTGCTGAGGCCTCACTGCTCATAGCTCAATTCGTAACAAGAGAGAGAAATTTCTGCCACATCTGTGATACCCAGTTTTAACCGCTAGCAAAAGGCAAAGCTTTAATTTGGCCTTAGGAGACTTGGAGCAGACTTCACCTTGAGCTTTGGCTTACCTGTCTCTATATTTATATATGTATATGTATATAGGTAAAGATTTTTGAAGTGAGGAGAGGAGCAGACAGAGAAACAGCTGGTGCAGGAAATTAAATAAGCTTAAAGAGCAATAGAATAAAGTCATGGAACAAAAAGCCGTTAAGGACTACTGAAAACAAAGATACTGCCCCTAACTCAGAAAGATTCTGAGCTGCAAATTTCTGGATACTGCTACAGTATCTCTGGTATACATTTCAGGACACTTGCCCTGATCTTATACTCTGCCAGGGGAACCTATTGCTGACCACTGTTCGAGAAAAGACACTGGACTGGATGAACTTTTTTTCTGACTCACTACAGACATCATTATTTTCGTGGGACAAAATATCAAATTTCAATGACATTGCTGTCGACATCATTGCTATGGAAACCAACTCTACTGCAATTTACTGGCTACACTTTTAAAATACATTAGGGATGAAGCATTTGTATCAACTCATGGAAATCAACCAACACCTTTTGCATTTTTTCATGTTTTTGTCTAATGACCTAGCAATGAGGAGCTGTCAAGCTTGGCTAGTGACTAGCATAACATACAGAAATGTTATACAAGTTCCATACTGATGAGGCTCTGATATCTGCATAGGGCCATCTTAGAAATCAATTTGGCGTTTATAGCACAGATACAAGAGGTGAAGGTTCAGGGGCTGTTTAGCCCAGAGCCTGTTTCTTCTCCTCAGGAGCATCCGGGTGCAGGGAAAACACGAGGTCTCCAGCAGTAGCTGCCATAAAGGCCACAGAAGCTACAGATCACTACAGTTGTGGTTCTGTTCTGCAATGAATTGCACCAGTTGGAAGAAGGTCACATCTAACAATGTCGGCATCCTCCACAGTTCTGTCAGTCCTCTGTTTCTAATGTGATTACAGGAGGGATTGATTTCTTTTGTAAGGTTTATGTTGAAGGTACTAACTCAAATATTTATTTCAGAGATTTATTCAAAACCTGTGACTACTGACAGATATCCCTGTTATATGGGTCAGTGTCTTTGCACCTTGTGGGTCCCCAGGGAGACATTGCAAGGTACTGACAGTTTTTTTCCAATGAGATAGCTGTGGTGTACATGCATCTTCTTACGTGTGTGAAAAAAACAGACATTGCCTCTTCTCTCCCTAGCTGATTAATGGTGAGGATACATTATCAGAGCTAATAGGAGTCAAATGAAGAAAACTAGTCAACTGAAACCCTGCAAATTGGTTCCTGTGCTTTCTCCATCTCTTCTAATACCTAATGCCAGGGATTTTCATTCTTGTCCAGCCAGGGCTAAAAAGGAAAGGATTAGAAAGTAAATAACTCCCACATCTGCAATAGGGGAGCAGTCAGCTGTTTCATTGGCCCATTTATTAGCAGGACAGAAATGTAAATCTGCATCAGAGAAATGTTTTTTCCTCCTGTACAACCTGTCATTCTTCTTTGAAAAGTAGATGTGGATACTAGCATTCCACCTATATGGCTTTGTCTGTGTGTCTCTGCATCTTTATCATTCTCTGCCCCAAGCTATGTGACCTTTACTGAGGTGAAATTATGGCTGTTTTCAATGGGAATTTTGCTGCTGAAAAGCAGGTAGGATTTGAACCATTCATCTTGGATGTCCTACTTTAACCTTTTTTTTTTTTTTTTTTTTTTTAATTCCTACAGTACCCTGTTGTAGAGCCACATTAGTTGGCAGAACTGTCCTGCTTGCAGAGGCTAGGTGGTGCTGTTTTGAAGACCTAGTTAGGAGCCCAGCTGAGACGTCTAACTGGGAGGTGATACTTTGTCTATCCTATCCTAGCTCTCTGTCAGTTGCTGTCAGTGACTACCACGGGTGAGAAATCTTATAAGGGATAGCTGAGAAGCAGTGTTATGAGCTCTACTGGTACTCAGATAACATTACAGAATCATGGAATCATAGAATGGCTTGGGCTGGAAGGGACCACAAGGATAGTCAAGTTCTAGCCCTCCTGACACTGGCAGAGCCACCAACCTCCAGACTGGGTACTAGACCAAGTTCCCTCTACCATCACCTGCCTTCCTTGTTGCTTTCCTCTTCTGTCTCCATTCGCCTACCACACAAGTGAATTTGAAAATTCTGTAGTTACTATTCACTTTCCATCACAAAAAAAAAAAAAAGAAAGAAAAAATAAAATAAAATAAAATAAAATAAAAGAAAAGAAAAGAAAAGAAAAGAAAAGAAAAGAAAAGAAAAGAAAAGAAAAGAA
>JAOWBP010002559.1:20902828-20919053 GCA_028571105.1 Tragopan temminckii | reverse complement strand
GTGGCGAATGAAGTCTTGCGGCGGCCGTGCAAATGATCCGGCTCGCCGCGTCGTCATGGCCCGCCCGGACCAGGGCGGCGAGCCTCTCATCGCCGGTCGCGCGTTCCATCAGCAGCGCGTGGTCGTCATGGGCGAAGACGCGGGCGGCGCCGTCGCCGTCCCACCAGACCATCAGCCGGCCGCCCGTGCGCTCCTCGGCCTCGACGGCGATCTTCAGCATGGCGGGCCGGCCTTCGTGCAGGACCGGCAGCAGGCGCGCCAACGGGGTCAGGAAGTCGTTGATAGGGATCCGGCCGTCCGGCAGGTGGTCCGCCTTTACTTCAAATACTTTTCAATTACTTTTCATTTCTACTCTACGTTCACCACGAGGAACACCGGCTCAGCTGCAGCCACGCTGTCCCAGGCCCAACCAGGATTTCCACATTCAGTTTCCCCTCCGTTGTAGCCGAGTTGCGAGCAGTTGTGCTCCTTCAGGACGCCAGCCTTCCTCAGCCTGCCGAACAGAAAAACGTGCCTGTAACACACACCCAGCACCTACAATTAAGAAGAAAGTTGACAGATGCTGACGGAGCAGCTGGCTAACACAAGGGTTTGCGTTCCCTTCAGGACGGATGGAGAATGCAGTCCCACAGCTGTGGTACTTACAGTTGCCCAGGTTTTCACACGCTGCACTCCTCGCCAAATAAATCAGGCTGTTACTCCAAGCTGCTCTTGCTGTCAAGACACCAACATATTTTATTGCATTGCCAACACGTAGAATATTATGTGAATGTGACGTCTCCTTTTCACAATACATTCCCAAATAAAATATCTGTCTGTGAGACACGCAACTTGTGTTGAATACTTAAATACCTGTCCAAGATTTTGTATTTAAGTTGAATTACTCACATTGAAGCAGCTAATACAGTCTTGATAAATATTCCTTAATGACAAACGGCCCAATACATCTATGGCAATCTCACAAGTAAGTCACTAAACCAAAATGTAGCACAGCACCCTGCTACCAAGCCAGCATAAAATGCTGCAGAGTAACTGTAAAACAATGAGCCAAACAAAATTACAAAATGAATTTATTCCAAAAGCATAAGGGAACATTTACAAGTCATCAAGATGGTAAACAGGTGTCTCCAGAAGAACTCACTGCATTAAAATTACGTATGAAAGTGAGGGAGAAAATCTAACTACTTCTGAGGCTACAAGAACTTTGCACGTCATCTCTGGAAAACAGGAGCCCCACAAAAACTCACTCCAAACTCAGTGAGAAAATAAGCTGTTAGTGCCTCACTATTAGTCTAAATGCAAGCTACGTCTAGGCTTGGAGATTACATTTTTAAATCCCCTCAAGACAACAAATTATAGTCACAAGTGCAGAATATCTTCCTTTTTTCCTTCAGTGAAAGCTTATTACCATCCAGTGCCTGTTTTCAGAGTGACGCTTTGATCTCATGAATTTGTACTTGAAAAATTCTCTGCTAAGTTTGTTGCTTTTAGTGACAAATATGATTTGCAGCTGGCATATATTTGGAAGTACAAGTAAGTTCCCATGTCTTGGAATGTCCTAAGTTTAATGCCTGCTGCTCCAGAGTTGAGCAAAAATAGACTCACAATTTGGTCAATAACTCCAACTTTGACATAATTCTGGTATTCTGCCCTTTTGAGTGCAGTGATAAATATCAAAGTGTTAATGAAGACACCTGAGTCAGATTCACAAGCAAATACAAATGGAACTAGGTGGCAAAACATCACTTTCAAGCATTCATATGTGGATACCAAATGACTGCAGAAAAAAAAAGGGAGGATAAGAAAAGATCTTCATTCTTCTAAAGCCTAAACTATTTTACATCAACATGCCCTGGAAGTCTTGTTAGAAATTCTCTTCCCCTGCCCCAACTTTTTTTTTTTTTTTTTTCCTTTTCTTTTTTACTATCAGCTAACCCCTTTACAATGTTAAGTGACCTGAGAATTAAAAATTTTAAGTGGTGAGAATTAAAAAAAAGCATTGTGCTCTTACATTGTATTTTCTGGGTGTAGACCAGTAAATAAGAATTCCAAGTTGCTATGAAAAAAGCAATAGCATGGATTTGTTAATTTTTCCACTTGAATTCGACTATATTGCTGGAATTTTTCAATGTTACCCAAAATACAATTTTATTTATATATTTTTAAATGCAACTGTATTGGTAAAAAGACAAAACAAAAACACAACCCTTGAGTACCAACTAACCCAGAAATCTGCAAAACACAGAAAAGAGCCAGGTACTGCTACGGTCCAGCTCCAGTCTACAAAGCTCAATCACTGCATCAGTCTTTACCCATTCCTGGAACAATTCTAGTGATTTATTGTTTTGCTTTTCCTGTTCATTTCCTGTAATTTCATGGCATAATTATATGCACGTATTCATATCAAACATTAAAATTCCTTTGCAAAACACCACTTTTGCATTACAATGCACGGAGAAGAGTAAGATGTACAAAACAAAAGAACACCACATTCTCCACATTTCTAAGTAGAAGGACTGCTTCATGCTACAAGCAAAATAAATTTCCAACCAAGTTGCAAACTTCAGAAAACCAGCAGGTCTCTCAGTCAAGTTCATTATAAGTAAATAAAAGCAAATCTAACAATGGTACTCTTCTCCACATATTGCAAAATATGATTACAGACTAGGAAAGGATTACTTTAGGTGCTAAGCTTTTCTGACATATCTCTGTAGTCATGCCTTTCCTATCCATTACTTCATACATAAAATCAATTACATAGTATCAGTAACGCGGTAGCTGATTTTTAGGTTAATATGCAAACAATCAAGATGTAAATTTTGATAAAACACCTATGCTCTTTTCCAATTTTGAATAAATCCTGAAGACACTTCAAAAACAAGAACCCAAAACTGCTGACTGTAAGCATCCAAAAATACAGTTGTAGTTTCACTATGGACAAGTTGTAGTCCGTTAGAAAAGTAGATCATACATACAAAGGTATAAAGAACATTTAAATCAGTCTTAGCGGAAGGCAGTCCTTGAAGGAAACAATACTCCAAGCAATCTTTTGCTGAGTGTACTTTCGCTTTAGCCCATTGGGACCAGGGAAGATACAATGGTCTACTCAGTAGATTCTTCCTCGACTACGATTGCCACGTCCGCCCCAGCCTCTTCCTCGTCCACCCCGGAAACCACCTCTTTGCTCTGAAATAGAAATCAAAAACTTTTCATACAAGTTTCATGCTGCATACCGATGAGAACTAAACAGCAATAACTAGAAGTATTAAGGATGACTTCAGTCTCTGAGGTTAATCTTGCTTGTTGCAATATCTGAGTTGTACTCTGGAGTGCTAATTGTAAAAGGATGTCAGGAGAACCAGGCTCTTTAAACTGAGCACAGTCTTTCTGTGTACTGTGACTGAGCTAGCCCTGAAAACTGGGCTGTAAATAACTACACTTGGCCATCTAGTTCATCCTTCAGTCCAGTAACACCATGCTGATCTTGACATATGTTCACCTGACTTGCTCCTACGGATTTTATAAAATGATGGAAACTCGCAACTTTTTCAGCCTGCCTTTTTCTATCCTTAAGTTATAAGCATACTTAAGTTTCTTTGTTAGGCTGGTACCCTAATGTACATCCAAATGAAAGATCTTAGGTATAACTGGATACCACACAAACTATTTTCTATACTGTAAAAGATGTTTTGTTTCTCCCTGTAAAGAGCAAATCTGATCACAGTGGGGAAAAAAAAAAAGTGAATCAAACTCTCATTCCTCTTCTATGCTTTCTCTTCATGTACAGTCTTTTAATCTACGAGGAGAACCATGGACATGTTTTAAAATGTACAGAAATTTAAAGTGGATGAGAGGCCTGGGCATCTCAATAACAAAAAAAACAATCAGTAGCAAACTAAAAAGTTTCTAGTTTTTACAACTGCAATAATTACAAGCTTATATTACAGAACTGCATCAGCTCAAATATGCAGTAAAAAAATTCTCAGATTGTTCCCCTTCTCCTTCTTTTAGAGGTAAGACAATGTTTTATATCAGGTTTTTTTTTCTTCTAATCTATGGGCATGAGTGATAAATTGCCATGGCAAGCCATTTGCTTGGCAGAGGTAGGCCCAACAGATATCTGGGTAAGATGGTGAGAACAGGCTGCTGCCACTGTTGCACTTGTTCATCCAGCCTGCAACTGCTCTCCCTTTCACCCACAAAAACGACTTTCAGAAAGACAGACTGACTCTGACACTGGGAGCATGCACAGTACATCTGACAAATCCTAAAAGCTTTGGAAAAGGGCTGCAGCGTTAGCAATAACTATAAGAAAAAATGAACACAGGTCAAGTCATAAGACAGGCAGGGGTCACGTGCAGAAACTGACCCGCCACTTGGAAATTCAGGGTACGTTCTCAATTATGAGATAAAGCACTAGAAACAGTTACCTTAAAAAGCTTATGTATTTAAACACTACTAAAACTAACTTGGCAAGTCACATTACTGTCCATATAGGCTGACAGTACTCAAACACTAACTGATCAGCAGTTAGAAAAAGGTCATTACACACAAAAATTGGTGACAGTACAATGTGACCTTCTAAGAATATGCTTAATTTGCCCTTTCCCCCCACCCCAAAAGGCACAGCTGTAACTGGACAAAGTTTTTCCAAGCTGCCTAACTCACCGTAAGAAAAACTGCCCAGGTTACTACTGTATTTTCCACTGGGAGGATTATATATCTGCCTGGCATCCCTTTTTGGTCCTGCCGAAGCTTTCTTTGGAGGTGAACTTGAGGTTGTATCTTCACTTGTTCTTTTTTGACTGACAGAAGAAAACAAAAACAGATCATTTTACCCCTGTGGTGACAAGTACAGGAATGACTATTCAGCTTCAAAGATTAACAACTGTAAACTAGCAGCAACTACTGAAGATGTTCTGAATAATAATTCTGAAGAGGAAGTAGACAAGTCTCTAGTTGATTCAGTCTACCATGTCCCAAAAGCAAGACCAAGATTATTTTATCACGGCCTTAAATCCTTTCAGGGTGGGTTTTAATTTTAGTTGTGAAACTTCTAACTTGTGCTCTGTACATTGTATAAATGCACAGCTTGGAATCTGTGTTTTGTGAACAGCAAAACTTAACAACATTTTTTTCACCATTGCTGTTAATGAAAAACCTCTTACTTTGCATCCGCCTTCTGTACTGGTTTCCAGGACAGTGTGACTGTACTTTTATAAGAAGGAGGAATGTGGAAGAGATCCTGTGGAGACAAAATTGGACAGTTCATTCTGCAGTCAAATCCACATCCATTGCACTCAAAGTTTTAGTTGCCCACTGAGGCTCCAGAATAGCAATTGCCTTTGAAGAGTTTTAAAACCCAAACCTTTAAAATCCTGTGGCAGAGAAGGGAAAAGAAGCTAACTATCTTAATTCCATATCCTTTAGTGGGAAATTCAAAAGAGATTTGAATTACCAGAATAACACCTTATACTGCAAAAATACACTGTTTCTCTACCTATGCAAAAAACAAACAAACAAACGAACAACCTCTATCTTTTAAAGAACTAAATGGCTCCTGCAGGCACATCTGATATCCCAGTTGTGAAGGTTAAAAAAAAGTTTCTCGATAGCATGGGCAAAATTTAGTTTGTGGTCATGGGTTGAAGATGAGGGATAGGATATGAAGAAAGGCAGCTACTGAAGTTGGTGAAGTTTTAAAAATGTGGTCCAAAGAAATAAGAATGTTTTCAAGGTCCGTGAATAGAAGTACATGTCTTCAGCCCATCTCTCCCGGACTGTTTGGAGAAAACAGCTCTAAATAGCAGTTTGCTTTGCCTCTTCCTTCCTTTACATCTCTTTGCAATTCTTTGAACTATTCCTTACCCGTCTCTAGCACAGCAGGAATGAAAACAAAAGAAGGCTCAGCTATAATCCACACTCCCTTAAAACAAGGTTATCTACTCTTGCTGGCAACTGCTGCCACTAAAAAGGGCCTCAATACATACCCTTTCCAAACAGTGGCAAAGGAGCAGAAGCATAGATCCATGTCTCTTCAGAAACAGAGTAGACAGCACACTCAGCTGACTAACGAAGACTGACTTAACATGATACAATTTGTTTCAAATTATTCCCTTTTTTCTTCACAGGTTACTCTACTGTGTGAATTTATTTCCTCACAATGTTAAGACTTACCTTGATCAAAACATTAATGTTATTGGTTATCTTCAAAGCAACCACTTTGATCTTGTTCTGTTAAAAAAAAAAAAAAAAAGGAATTACTACTGAATACTTGCTATTCCAGTAGCTTAAAATTATACCAGCTGCTATTCAGTGAACTGCTGTAGCAGTAGAGAAAGGTGTGTGCATACTTTCAAGGTTACAGTTTTTTAGGCTTCCAGCAGCTCTACAACAGCCAGTTGCTTACGTTCCAGTGTACCTCCCATTCCCTTTCTCCAAGTGCATTCTTCTGTTGTTAGACTGCAGTTACATCAGAGGACCCACTTTAAAACAATGCAGGAGTAATGCTCGGGAAATCATGCAAGATAAACAATAACCCAATCGGGTATTGAACCATTATCACAACTGCAGCCTTAGTAGAGCTTTAGTATTATTCAAAGCCTTCTTGATTATTTTGAAACTGGCCAATCTGCAGAACTCACACCAAGTTGAAGGCAATGTCCTCAATGCCAAGCAACATTTTCAGTTTATTTAAATGATATAACCTGTAGCCTTTTCCTTTATTTCATATCTGAGAGGATCTAGAAATATAAAGTTTAGTAGTTGGTAACTGAATTTTAATAATGAACCATAGTCTCATACGTAAAAATTAAAATAAAATAAAACCATGTCTTTGAAATAAGATTAGTGGACAAGCTGAGCTTGTATCAATCATCTAAAACATAGGTAACATAAATAAGTTTAAGGAGAAAGTGCCAATAGATATTAGCAGCATCGTTCCCTTCACCTATTTGCATGCTTACAACAGGTGGTAGCCTATCATTATGCACCAATGGTTATTTCTGTATGCTCAATTATAAAGTCAGTATTTCCACAACACCCACCTCCTCTGTTTTCAAGGCTTCTCCTGTTTTACCTTGGAGTGCTAGACGAAGCTGTCGAATATACACCTGCAGCCCTCGAGCAAAATACTGTAGCCTAGAAAGTTGAAAAGCGAGTGGTTAATTTTACATATTCCTATAACATAAAAGCATAAGCAAAATGAAGTTCTAAACATTTTTCCACGAAGAAAAATCCCCAAAGTAACACTTTTTAACAGAATTCCAAGACCTGCCCCTAAACAATTACCTGATTTTAAAGTCTTTCAATTTTTCTGCATTCAGCTTGGCTGTGAGGAAGTCTGGAAGTTTACGACCCAGCTGATGGAAGCTATACAAGAGACACTCAACGTAACTGAACTGCAACTTGGGCTCTTCACCACCAGCATTTTCCCCATTCTCTGCTTCCTCTGGAGGAAGTGGCATATACTCCTAATGAACAGAAAGGAGAAACAAATATATGAGGCACATTTACATGGATTGACAGTTCGTTTGCAGTGTTTGAACTGGAGGCTTTATTTTTGCTGACAATTTAAGAATTTCCCATCCCCACACTAATGCGTGGAGCTGCTCCACAAGTCCTGGTGCATGTAGTTAGCCTACACTCATGTTCCCTGACACCTCTGAGTCATAGGAGATACTGTGGTAGCACTTCTACTACAGAAAGCAACAACAAACTGCACCAACGTTTCTGAAATAGTGCAGAATTTGTTTAACGTTAGCAGTGCAGATATAGCATTTAATGAGATTCAACATGAGTCTCTCATTGATATGTACTTTTTTTTTTTCCTTTTTATGCAAGTATACTGGATTAAGACCAACATGCCTTTCTTTATTTTCAGAAGGGCTCTGAATAGCAAATGTTGTTTGTCCTTGTATTATGCAGAACGTTACCTGTGATACAGCCACTTTTGAAAAGGATAAACAGATCAATGGATTAGCATAACTTGCTGTGATGAGAAGTGTTTATTTTAGTGTTTTACACCAGTAAAAAGTTGAATTATCTTACCAGCAATTTATCAAATAGCTTCTTCAAATTTGATTCCAGCTTTTCCATATCTCCACAAAATGAACTCATTTCAGCAAGAAGCTTCAAGACCTACACATAAGGATAGCTGTTTTTTATGTGTTAATAGAGAAGAAAGGAAGCTTAACTTTCAGACCAAATGAAATCATCATATCATTATTGTTGGTGTAGTAGAGGTCAACTACTACAGATTAAAAAAAATAATAATAAAATCAAACTCCTGGCATCAGGAAAGAATTTAAGTGGGAATATGCCCAGTCTGTTTACACCCCAAACAGAAACACAGGTATTACTGTCCAATCTCAGCAAGCAACACCAACACTTTTCTGTAAACAAAAACCTTGTTAACTCATGCATAGCTCACCCTTACATGGAGATTCATAATGATTTAACTGCAACTGCAACACTGATTAATGTAAGCAAAATTACTGACATTAAGCCACTCCCTCAGGAGACCAAATTAACACAAGCTACGCAACAATAATTTCAGTAAATGCTACATGCTTAAAAAAAAATTGGCAGCAATATAAAAATGATTACACTGATCTATTTATATTCTAGCCTTGCCGCAAAAGCTGGGATAAATGACATGCTTTAAAAGTCAATGCTCAGTTGTGCCTCAATACAGCAAAAATTATTTTCCTAGTGTAGCTAGGTTTCCAACAGTACAGATGCATATTTCTCAGGATTTCAAAGACACTGTAACCTTGTCTTACCTCTAACTGGATATCGAGACCCTCCACTGGAGTAGTCAAAGCACTGAGGTTCGGAAGCACGTGCTCACAGAAGTAAGTAACAAATTTTGTGGAATGAACGTTCTTCTGCAGAAAACAACACAAGCTTCAGATGACTCTCTTGAATGAATTAAATACTTCCCCCCATCACTCTGCCAGCCTTGTAAATGTCTACCACACAGATATACTTTATTAAAGGCTTTATTAAACTTATCCTTAACTCTGAAATGCAAAGACCCTTTTAAGGTAGCTTAAACTTCGAGGCATTCTGCAACAAGGGCTAAAAAGATTGCCTATAACATGGTAAAAGGACAATGCATGCTGCAGTTGCCTGGCATCAGACCTGAATCAATCAAACACATATACAAACCTAGTGTGAGAACCTTGTCATAATTGGCTATAACATCTAAATTTGAAAGAAAACGTCTGAATACACAAAAGCTCTCTATTGGTGGGTTTAAAGGGTGCCTTCCAACATTCTAACACGCGAAAGGCAGAGAAGTATTGGTATGTTTTCATTCTAATGTAATCACTCAGAATACTGAAGATGAGCTACAGCTATCAACTTTCCACATTACCTCTCATATGAAATAAATAAATACATACTGAGAAGAGTGGCACTGCCTGTCGAGTACACTGCAGAAGTCTGTCCACACAATCTGGATCTGATGGATTGAATGTTTGTTCCAGGTCAGCTTGTTCAGCTACCAGCTCCACTAGTTGCTGCCTTCCACTTACTGTCTGTAAGCTTTTTAATCCAGACAATATTTTCATGAATAGAACAAATTCTTCACCTGTCACATCTTCCAATACCTTAATAAAACACCAGAAAACATATTTCCATTGTAGAAATTTGCAAACCTCCAGGCCAAAACTACTTGATTTGAAAAGATAAAGTATGCAACAATCTAACATTTAAATCATCCCCTATTTATTTAGAAGGAAGTTTAAAGGAACACAGAAAAACACACAGTATAATTGTACAAATCTTCGAGACAAAGTAACTGCCATCAACCTGCACAAAAGTAAAGTTTTAACACGAACCTTATGACAAATTTCCTACCTAAAAGAACTGTATGTTTCAGGCAGAATAAATGTTAAATGACTATCTAGTTAGTATCCATTGTCTTAATACATTCTTATTTTCTCAGCTTTAGGCAGTGCATTGGAATCTCATGAAATTTAACAAGGACAAATACCAAATCCTGCACCTGGGAAAAACTCCCTGCCCTCCATTCACACATTCTGGGGACCAACTGCCTGAGGAACTGCTCTGCTGCAAATGTACTACGGAACCTGGGGACAGAAGGCTGCATGAGTTAGAGCATTCTTTGAGTGGTGAACAGTATCCTGGGTTTTGCCAAAAGCATAACCAGTACACTAAAGAAAGCAAGGGGATTGAGGATTCTGGAATACTGGACCTAGCAGGGGGTCCTTCACCACGAGAAAATTGTTCATAAGCTTCAGAAGTCCAGCCACCTAGACCACCAGTGTCTGGAACACGTGCTCTAAGAGAAGAGCTTAAGGAAACTAGCCTTTTCAGTGTAAAGGAATGGAGAGAGGTGGTACCTAACAGCAGTATTCCAATTCTTAAGAGCATGTGATCAAGACTACAAGCCACGCTTTTTACTAAGCCTTTACTGTGTCTGGTTTTAAATAACAGACCTCCAACACATTGTCAGTGATAGTTTAGTAACATCTAAACTTGGAGCATAAAATGCTCACCTTCTTTGATTCAGCTAATATGAACTCTTCAACTTCCTTATTCAGCACCTCTTCAGGAAGGGTTTTCAGTTTTGTAGAGAGGAATTTGATGGCTCTTTCTCTCACAATATCTTCCCCCTGAAGAATTTGACTGAATAAGCCTCCCAAAGTCCCTGAAAGGAGAATGAATCAGGAAACACCAATTATTTCGAAACTTAGCAGCTGAGCCACCCATACAGAAGATAGTAGTGTCCTTTAAGACCCCATAAAACATTTAAAAACAATTTTCATAGTTTGACATAAGAGACGCCATTCTTTTATTGGTCTGTATAATTCAGATCCACAACTACGACAGATTTCAGTACTGTTTGCAAAACAAAGTAATGAATACATCTCTAACTTTTGCACTGTACTAAGACGGCACAAATTTTGGTCCAGCTCTCACTGCATTAGGTAGTAGAGAGTATCGAACAAATACATTTACAGAAAAATGCGTCCTTTACCTTTAGCATCCATCTTAAATATACTGAGCAAAGCATTGTTCACCAAATTGAATTCTGCAGAATCATCTGAAGAGAGAAAAAAACACATTCATATTCTTGAAAAGCAAACATAAATGCAAAAAGATTTCTGATGTCAAACAAGAAGGATTCTATCATCAGCATTATAAATAATGTACCTTGTATTTTAACTGCTATTAGACTGTGGAAACAGAAAGCCATGGTTGTGAAAGCTGGAGTCAAAAAGAAAAGGCCATTTGGCATCTCATCCTCATCCTCTTGCCCCCCAAAACTTCAACATTACAAATGTGACAGGCTTGAAAACTTGAAAGTTTTAACGCAGTAAGTTTGATAATTTTAAGGAGCAGTTGAATAAGCTCGCCTTTATTAAATTCAGGCAAAAGAAACTAATACTTTCTTTTTAATCTTCAGAATTTCCCGATGGAAGAAACAATTTTCCCTAAACTAAGATATGTACATGTCCCTTAAAAACATTTCTCTTCTGAGAGGTAATACTGTAGAGATTTAAGCATGCATTTTTAATACAGTTTTGAACATCTAATATTTAGCACTTCATAAACCTACTAAATTATTAAAAAATCACCATATATGAAATTCCAAATTAGATATTTTGTACAAAAAACGCAATCCATCTTTTTGTTAAGGTTTCTGGGTTAGAAATCCAATAGCACTTGGTCAGAAGGTAATTTAGCGCAGTCTGTAACTGCAGATTTATCTTCCTATCCTGCTTTAAAAGAACTTGAATGAAAAAGATTCAAGACAAAAAAAGATTCACAATAATAATTCACAAAAAATTCACAGAATAATTCACAAAAGTAGCAGCATAGCGAGAGAGTAAATAAAAGAAGGGAAAAGGAGCAACAGCTGGGTGTGAATGTCACTGGGACAGGCTGCTCGGCAGCAAAATAATCAATCAACAGAAAACAACAAACTGCGTATGTTTCCAGGTGAGCATCTCTTACCTGACTGCAGAAGCTGGGTCAGTATGTCTGCTACCCGGGGAAGATTATCTCCAGTGGCAAACTGAGGCAGCTCCTTAATTGCCTGGCGCCGGATCTGTGGAATTTGCACCATGAAGAGAAAAGAAAAAATAATGGAAAATTGTGGAAAAGTACCATAAAAAGAAAGATTAAAGAGTGCAAAAGAACTTGGACATTTTAACACCCATATCAAGTTTGGTGAAAAAAATCAGCCAAATTTGAGAAAACGACCACATATCCTCTTAGCATGAACATCACATTCTCACAGTGATGTTCAACTGTCAGACTCCGATGACAGTCCAGCCATTCTCTTTGCTATGAAACTATTAAGATGTACTTTGGAAGAAGAAAAAAATATATTTTTCTTAGATTTAAGCAGAACTGGAAAAAAGCCAATCTGACCAGCAACTACATTCACAGAATAATTAATCTGATCAACAGTTTAAGTAACAAACACAACAAAGGGCTGGAATCTGAGTTATTACGGAGTCTTATTTGCTAATGGAAAGGATACTGTTACAGGTGTGCATATGGCAGAGAAATGATGTTTTTTCCCAGCACTGCCAAAACTCCTTCAATAATCTGCTCACATCATTTAAGAATCAGCCACCAGAGATGTTTCAGCTTATTTCAAAACAAGAAGCAGCACAAAGCATCTCAAGACTTCTGCATGAAGTTAGAATCACAACCTTATAATTCTCAGGTGCAAAGGAAATTTTCTTGCCTTCCAGCAAGACTTATTGGAATCCATTACCACAAAGTACTTTGAAAGGAGAAATGCAATAGATATTCAAAGAAACCATATCTAAGCTTCTTTCTACAGAACTATTCTGTTGATCAATGATGGGAGTGAAAAGGCAAAGGAAAGACGATTTATCTTCCCATACCATCACACAATAGATTTTTCTACTGCAGGAATACGACTACGTGTTTAAGGCTTCCGGAGGCCAACCCTCCCCTCCTAAACACAGGCTAAGAAACTAGAAAAGAAAGGAAAATAAGAACAAAATATAAATCATCATAGCAACTGGATAGAAGTTTCTGGTCCCCATTCTTACAGAAACATCTTCATCCTCACAGAGGTCCAACTGGGCATTGATAGCTGAGTCAGCTAATTCAGGAAAATGCTTGAAGAATTTCGGAATAAACTGGGCTGCAAGTCTCTTCTCCTTGGCGCCTCCTTTCACACCATCCAAGATCACCTGGTAGGCATCCTTGTGCTGGAAGAGGAAAAAAACAGAACGTGCAAATAGAAATAAGCTTGGTGTATTCTTAAGAAATGAAAGAACTTTCTCTTTCCTCTTCTATTGCACCTATTAAAACAAACTGAATTATACAAGTCTCATACAAAGAAGTGCATTTCTCTCTTAGAGCAATATAATCTCACTAATCCAATAAAATTTGTCCCTATTGACTGTACTGTTCTTCTGGTTCCAGTACCTGTTCAAGCACTTACTGTTCAAAAACTCTTTGCCCTAAGGCTAACAGCTCTTAAATGCCACTTGTCATTAGATAAGTGCAGACTAAAGGAATTACATTATCACCTTCTTCACTGAATTTAAACATTATTTTTCCAACAAGTTTCTGTTTTTTGTCCGCTTTCTTATGCAGAGGTTACCTCTCCCAACAACTGTGCAACTGTAACAAATTATGAGTGATTTCTATGATTTATTGCTCTGAAGCATCTTTGGCATCTATTTGAACAGCTGAATTGATGTATGAGAGTTTTGAAAAATCTGTCAGCAAAGATTGGATGAGAGAAATAAATAAACCTGCAGTTGAAATACTGAGAAAAAACCAACACTTAAGCAACAGTGTGGAAAAGTCTCCATCCAGTTCTTCCAACCCAATCAAACAGGAATTTCTGATGTGGCTGTAGGACTGAACCTTCACAATAAATTCAAGCCTTTGTTGTGGTTATCTACTCACAGAATGGTTTTTGTTGCGAGAGACCTTAAAAATCACCCAGTTCTACCCCTTGCCTCGGGCAGGAAGAACTTCTGCTAGAAATAAAAGTTACAATCACTAGGATGCTAGCAGAAATCAGCATCTTTTATCATTAATTTTCTTCATGGTTGTGAAAGGAACATTTAGGCAGTGTACACCACTTCAAAGAGCAACATCAACAGTACAGGACACTTTATCTGCTCTGAGTTTCTCAGACTCACACGTATCATCACCCCTACTTCATATAGAAGTTCACCTGCAGCAAGTAGAGATACTAATTTACAAAGCAGCATGCTGTTTTACTCCCTTTATAGCAAGCTGTATTCTAATATTCAGGACCAACACTGCTTAAACACTCCTTATTCCATTTGACATCATCTGCAGTGCCAGATTCTGAACCAGACTGAGACACTGATGTGGAAGCAAAACTACCAAGGAAAGTTTGTTTTCCAGCTGACCCACACCCCCACCTGATCTGCCCTACAGTTGTGCAGCACAGCATGTGCACGAATGAGCCAGCACAAACTAACGATCAAATACATCTTGTTATGGTTACAAATTCACAGACAGCATGCAAATAATGACTTTTTGTGAAACAAACTGCTTAAACTTCACATATACTTAAAAAGCATCCAGAAAGCAAATGAAATAGAAATTCCTGGAACACAGGTTACTCTATTACTGCATGCTAACTACTCCTAATACTCAGTTGAGGCAGAAGTTCGTCTTTCCACCTATCTAGCAGCAATCAATGCCCAAGAAAGAGCAGCTAACTGCAGAAAGAGTAATTCTGCACATTCACACATTTCCTCCCAGTCAGTAACACAAGAATGTCTGAGCTTCTGAACAACTAAAAACTGACCATTCATCCATTGATTTCTCTTAATCAGCTCTTGAACTGATTAATACTTTGTAACAGCTCATGACAAGTTTAACAAAGTGTTACGGAAAAGCAAGTTGTCTTCTTTATTTTAAACCGCTTCTTGATAGTTGTTTTTTTTTTTTTCTTTTGACATTCTCACTTTCTTTCTACTTGTGATGCAGACTCATCCTATCAGTCCTTTTCATAACTGAAACACTTTTAGAAGCTGAGTACTTCTGGTGCTTTAAATTACTCTATTCAACGTTATATTTCTAGTGGTCTCCTTGCTCTTTTCCTCATGTTCAAAGTTTCCTTTTTGAGATAGCGTGACTATGAGTTTTTTATAGTCAAAGAATGTGAGACATCACATTCATAGGGATATTAAGGGATAATAAAGAGGCATAAAATTGATGAATAAAGAACAATTACTCATTGCTTCTCAGAATCCAGAAATAAGAGACATTGTGATTATGAAATGAGAAGTTTAAAGAAGGTAATTTCTTCACAAAGGTTAATGAAGCAATGGAACATTTTGTCACAGAACATTTGTATGCCAGAAATACAATCAGTTAAAAAAAGTGTCAGAGAAGACTAGTGAAGATCAACCCAGCACAATACACTAATCACAGAGAGGCTCTGCAAGCTTGTAAGTGGAAGATGCACCAGGATCCATCATTCTCCACTCACCCTCTTCTGACTCAGAGGTTCTGGCAGCTCTGGGGGTACTGATCCCTGCTACAGGCAGCATTTGTAGCCATTCTGGAGTTTGTTCTACCTCACGCAGCCATTCCTGTCTTACAAGAGCTACCCACAACTGTCAAAATAACGAGCGACTACACATCTGTAAAACAGCACACTTATGGCACCTACTTATTTTCTCTCCTCGTAGCTCCTATCGTTTTAGTTCCGTATTTTCATCACCTCTGAGTTCATTTTTGTTGACCTGCCTGCAACTTTGTTTCACTGAGGCACAGTTACACAAGCAAAGTAAACAGACTTGAGTTTAAACTAACTTTAAAAACAAACAAAATGCAAACCCTCAAAGGACTGCCCAAATAACCTCGTGTCGTAGTACATACTTGCAATCTACTGCTAGGTACGCGTACGCGAAGCTACCTTCCTACTTACGCGTGTTCTAACAGCACCGCACCGCACCAGCAGGGCTACCGAAACCCTCCGCAAGGCCCGAACCCGGCAGGCGAAACCCCACGCCACGAGCAGCCCGCTTTAGTTCCTGACTCCTAAATAACCGGGTTACATCCAAGCGAGGAGCAGCCACCGCAGGAGCTGCTCCAGCCCCTTTCCCCCCCACCCCGCGGGATCGCAGCCGTAAAGGTCGTTCCACAACCTGCCCCGAGCCGCGGAAACCCGCACGCAGCCAGCACACAGGCACCCCCCATCGCAGCGGCG
>JAOWBP010002559.1:20861349-20902728 GCA_028571105.1 Tragopan temminckii | reverse complement strand
GCCACCTGCAGGTTACAGCGGGGAGCGCCGGGCCGAGCCTGCGGCAGGGCCCCCCCTCGGGTGGGGAGGGGGAGCGGTGAGGGGCTGCGCCCCGCGGGCAGAGTAGGGGGGTCACGGTGCCTGGGCTGTGGGTGTGAAGATGCGGGGCTGCGGGTGTGAGAACAAAGCAGGGCGAAGAGACGGGCTGTGGGAAACGGAGCAGAAAAGGAGGTGCACGTAGGTCTGAGGCTGGCGGCAGGGGATGGGGAGATGGGGGATCGTAGTCCTTGGTGCTGCTGGGCTGGCACAGGCAGAGCCACAAAGTGGTCATCTCATCCCGACACCTCAGGTCACACATGGAATGCAATGGGTGTGCTGGGGTGGGACAGATCCTACCAGTAAGACAGCCGTCCACACCAGTCCAATATGCTCAGAGAGAAGGCAGCAGCAGTTTTGCCTTTGGCCCACTTCTCATTCCTCAGGAGCTCAGAGCACCCAGGAATCAGGCAGTGACAGTTCTGGGGTGGCTCACATCATCCACGGCTCTCACCCTGGCTCATAGGTAGGAGCACGGCAGAGGCGAAGCAGGTGAAGAATGCCCCAGCCCCTCGGTCCCAGCAGATGACAGAAGAGGGCCAGGGGGGCTGTGGAGGAGCAGGTACCCAGGCTGGCTCCCAGCCCCCAGATGCACTTTCCTCTTCTTCCTCCCACCTCCTTCCAGCTGCTGGTGCTGCTCTTTCCTCCCACACAGCTGCACTGAGAGGCTGGAGGAGATGGCAAGGAGCAGGAGAGGCTGACAGCTGCCACAGCCTTGTTGCACCACAGGCCCAGATCCCCACAGCCTCCTCAGGCTCAGGATATGTAGAGGTGACCAGGCTGCATAGCTCAGGGTAACACAGCGCCTGGGAGCTGTGGCCACTCATCACGGCTCTGGGAGGGAGCAGCTACCTCAGGACCAAGGGAAAAAAAAGTAAAAGTCATTGCTGACCCTCCCCAGACAGCTATGCCAGACAGGGCCATTTCACCAGAAGCAGGGCATGGCTACAAGGCAGTAACCAAAGGTGGCTAGTGGCACGTGGAAGGGAGCATTACAAGGATGCATTCAATCATTCAATTCTATCTGAACTGCTGCACCCATGTAGCTCATGCAATTAAATAGCAACTTTTTTTAAACTAGTATTATGAATTCAGCTACACACCTAATTCCCTTCACAAAACTTCCTAGCAGCACTCTGACAGAATTAGAAAGTGTTCTTCTTCTCATTCACCAACAGAACAGGCTTAAAGTCAACTACCTGAAGGGTTGACTGCCTGTTGGACAGTCAAAGTCACCTGGTGCACCAGGACAGACGATCCAGGCTGAAAGAACCACACCTGCCACTCAGTTACCCCTATATATATATAGGGGTATATATAGGTGTGTATATATATATATACACACACACATACATACACGTATACAAGTATAAATGGAGCCCAGGGCTCAGCCAATGGGAAGCTGAATAGAATCCCTCTCACAGCTCCCTGCAGCTCACAGGCAGGCTCTGCTCCTATGCCCAGCACTGAGAAGGGCTGACAGCACAGAAAAGGTTCATCCTGCTTCTCTTTGGAAGTTTCTAAGGAAACTGTCACCCAGTTTATTTGTTTTTCTTTTTCCCCATCTTGCAGGTCCTCCTGTTGAAGAATGAAAGCCTCATCAAAGCACTAAAACACATCCACTTGTTTGTTCCTCTGGTCAAAATGCTTTTGAAGCTGTTTAGGGGGAAGTGGTTCATAAGAAACACTCTGGATTTCTACAAGCACACGATATCCTGTTTGCCACAGAGGACAGGGGGATCGGGACACCAGTACCAGTGTACACCAACCTGATCAGAGCAGAGGAGTGCAGCCCCTCCTGCCCGGACAGGAGGACACGGTTTGGGCCGCAGTATCTAAGAGCTTCTAGGTGTGCTCTCAGCATAGATAGTGTGCACATAGGAGGTGTCACCACAGAGATCTCAAGGACAGTCCACGTAGACCTGCAAAGGACTAGGAAATGAACTCTCACAGAATTCTTGCAGCCTAATGCTGACCAAGCTGCTCCAAATCATTAAAACTGTCCTGGGATGACAATCAGCCATTAATGAATTAGGATCTGGAAGGTCACTTAATTCTCCCCTGTTGGATCATTGAAGCAGGCTATGAGACACAACTGCCCATAGATAACACACAGATTACTAAGGCTGCAGTTCTGTTATTGCAGTCTAATTGCGAACAGCCCCAGCCTAGCGGATGAATCAGTGATTCAATTTCATACCCCATGGTTACCATCAACCACGGGGTTGGTTCTCATGGCAGTACAGCAGCGCCTTCAGATGCTGCAGTGCAGAGATCAGTGCGGTGGGGCAGTGGGCAGGCAGGAAAATGTTTGCTGCCACACCCCTGAGCCAGTGCTGCCAGGCATACCATCACCATACTGAAGGAACTCTGCAGGAGCTGTTACACTTTGTTTGCTCAGAACCTTTCCTTCAGTGCCCTCACCCTCTAGATCCCTGTGCTGCGTGGTCAGATGCAGACCTTGCTGCATCCAGTGTGTGGCTAGCATCCCGCTTACCTGAGCCGCATCCTGACCGTTCTGTTCCAGCAGAGCCTGTGGTACAGGTGGAGAAGCAGGAAAAGGAGCAGGCTGCAGATGCTGTACACACTCATGATGAAAATTGCCCTTTTTAGCAAGTGTTCTATAGTCCCAAAGAAGAGTCACTAGGCTAAAAGCCAAAACAAGTCTGGTCAGGCCTCAGTGTTACCATAGATGAGCGTGAAGCGGAAAAGGTGAGGGAGAGTAACTGTGCATGGCCTCTTCTAATCCAAGAAACAGAAACAAGCAGGACAGAAACAAGCAAATAATAAAACAAACAACCAAACAAACAACTTCCTCTCCAAAAAGCAAACTAACATTGGAACTCCCTGCTGTAAGTGCTTATGGACACTAAGATGTCTACAAAAGTCAGAAAATGGACTGGTCACGCTATGGGAGCAAACCGAATGGTACCACACTGCATTCCAGTGTGGGAACAGTGCTTGTGCCATCCCATGCAGCTGCAGAGCCTACAGCATATGTAGCCAAGCAGGCATCTGCAACATGCACTCAGGTACCCTCCTCACTTTGATTCTCCAGACTACCAGAAGCCATCCACTCTGCTTGGGCTGCCTCCATCCTCCTCACCTTTCCCAGTCCTACAGTCAGAAGTGGGTTTTTTGCTACCACACAGGACCCTCAGCCTCTGCACTTCCCTACAGTTCTCAGGGTCCCATCACCAACACTGGGTCACTTTCCCCCATTTCCGAAGAACTATTTCCTACCTGAGCTCTTGGCAGCGCTGCTGGACACAACCGGTTTCCTGCATCCATTTGGTTTTTTTTGGATCTCATCTGCCCACACGTCACTCTGAGTCACTCCTGGACATCGCCTCTCTGCCCCTCAGCACGTGGGCCACAAGGCAGGGCACAGCGAGAGGCAGCCACAAGACACAACGTGGTAACTCACACTGTCATGCTGCGGTTTGTAGCTCCAGCAGCTCTGGGATTCTTTTCTTTTTGTTTTCTTTCATAACTACTGTAGAATTACAAAACTGTAGAGAGCAGATAATATCAGATTAAGACCAAAGAGAACAGTAAATGCATTTAGGTTGAGAGATTTCCATGAATGCAAAAGGACGACGGTTGCTTGGCTTGGCAGGCAGCTACCTTCTGCTCAGGGGAACGGGGACTGCTCAGACGCTTCGAAGCACAGCGATGTCCCTGTTGGGGCACTACAGGCAGTGCGGTTTGGTGAGCGGCCGCCTGGTCCTTGACCGCTGGGTGAACTCCACCAACACAACCCGCAGCCATGGGAAGCTTCCTGCGGGCCCGCGTCTGATTGCGCTCTCTTCAGAGCAGAGATTGCCTCGTTGTGAAACATCTGGCCTGCTACCAGCACAAATAGGTATAAATAGCAAAACTCTATTAGGCTGGTAATAACCCACGTCTGAAGGACTGAACATGGAAGAAACAGTGCGAAACTAAGATAATACTAATAAATCGGAACAGCTATCTTAAGACAATCCTTCTACGTTGAAAACGTCACAAAGCTAACTCCAACCAGCTGTGTTTGAAACGGTTCTTCTTGTTGCACTGTTATTGTATCTCCTGTGTTAACGGAGTCGGTGACTATTAATTTTGCTCTAGCAGTTGGCATAAATGGTTCAAAGCCAACAATTAACCAAAGTTTTAAAGGCTGCTTTTTTAAGCAGTCAGCCTTACCAAGGCACCGTTCCAAAGCCATCCTGTTCTTTTTGATACTTAAAACTGAGAAAAGCTGTAAGTATAACAACACTCTCATTTAATTCAGCAAGACTCCCTGTTTTCTTAACACTGTAAATACAGAATATAGATTGAATCAGTCCTATCCAGATTTCCTAATAGCGAAATAATAACTACATGCACTCAAGCTCCCTGCCCGTCCCTTCCCGCTAGCTGCTCACAAGACAACTTCTGCTGGCTCACACACACACTGGCCATCAGGCGGCAGCCAGAAAACCACAAATTGATAGGAAAGCTTCATAAGCCTCAGCATCACAGACCCATTTGTTCTATTTGAATCAATACTGGCATGCTTGAGTACACTCAGCAAATTAAGAGAGAAAATCAACAAGAGCAAATCCCGAAGTGACAAACCTCTCTCTTTGGGATATGCCTTTGAGAAGTCTTGCTGGACAGCTCTTCTAGGAAACCAAGGCAACCTGTAGAACTCCCAAAGGACACCTCTAGTGTTGCCTGAGATGGGAGGACCATCTTGATCTTCCCTGGAGGAGGAAGGGAGTTTGAAGTTTTCTGAATGCAGAAAGAAGTTCTTCTAACGCATTTTCACTCTTTCAGTGCCGACCCAGGGGCTATTAAACTCTTCCCATTTCCCGCTTCATAGGTCTCACACAGTTGTTTTTAATCTGTGCTGTAACTGTTTGCATTCCCTGGCACTACAACCATTTCTCATACAAAGACATAAACAGCAAGGATTGCAGCTCCAAAAAAGCCATATGTTCTACAAAGCCATCAGACAATGTGTGGGAGGCAGAGGTACGGGGAGAAGGGGAAATGCTTTGCCTGGAGTCACACAGGAGGACAGGACTGGGAACACTACTGTTTGTGAAGCAGCTCTAACCCCCAGGAGGTCCAAAATTGCTAACCAGACAAGTTTGTGGTAGATACTGAGTGTCTTAAGAAGCAAAATGCCACGAGCAGCATCCCAATGCTGTGATAGAGCTAGTACAACATCTTTGAGCAGCTTTGGCTATTGTAAAATTGCCATGGGGGTTCCTTTTTATTCTCCTTCCTGTAGGTTAAGAGAGAAGATGCGAGGGTTTGGGAGTGGGAGAAAAGCAGGTTGTAAGCTCCATCAGAAAACTTCTGATTTGTATTCTAGTCTATTATAAAAGTTGGTCATCAAAGGTGATAAAAAAGAGATTGCAGGTGACGGGAATTAAAAACCCAGCCTGGGTGCCAACACAGTACTTTGCATTTTTCTTCTTTGTACAGGATCAGTGCAGCCGTGATCAGTACAACTATGCCATCAATGGTGAATCAAAGCCACCACTCCATAGGCAGAAAGTATCTGAACGTTCTGCCCTCAAAAGCCCTTTGATGTTGTGTGCGTGATGCCATCTGCAAACAGAGGAACTTTTTTTTCCTCATCTGTACTTCAACTTTTGGATGTACTCTGAAAACCAGGGAGAATACTTTTTTTTTTTTTTTTTTTTTTGTGGAAAAGGATTTTGCTTTTTACCCATGGTTTTTGCCTTATCACTTAGGTGATATGTTTAGCAGAGTTAGTCAATGCGAAATGTGTTATTAAGCATCCCAATTAGAAATCATACGGTAGTTGGTCAAAGGTACAGAGCAGTCAAGGGAAGGAACAGGCTGACCAAAGAGACTGCTTGTCACAGGGAGGGTGGATCAACCCCTGGAGATAATCACCTTTTCCATCTGCTGAAGATGCACACAACAAGCTTAGACAGCTTATTTTAAAATGGATTAAATGAAAGGAGAGCTCATCCTTAAGTAACTAACTCATCCTGCAAAGAACCACACCTCTGCTCCATCGAATTCATTATTTCCCTCCCAACACGCTAACTCGTCTTCTCCTCGTAAGATGGGCATCATTAGTTTTCCCCTAACACTTGAATGCAACCAGAACATTCAAAATCACCACCCTTCATATTTTTGCTGCAGGGTTTAAGAGACAGAAGTGAAAAAGAAAGCAACCATCTGAATTTTTCAAGATGGGAGTCGGTGCTCCCCAGTAGAGCCTAAAGTGGAATCTTTAGGACGCATGCCTTACTGCTGGCATTAGCCCAACCTTATGGTAGAGTAAATTGTTTTCTTCTCTGCATCAATTTTATGCACTGTAAGCAGCTGATGGAAACCATTACAACACTTCAAAGAATTACCTAAAACTTATGAAAAGACAGTTAACAGGGAAGCAGGGGCTATTTCATAATTAGTTGCATGGCAGATACAGCAACGAACAGCTGAGTAACAAATAAACAGCTGTACATGGATGTTTTATGAGTAAGGTAACATACGTTCCCTTGAAGGACTTAGCCAATTCAGGACAAAATACATGAAGTCAGACTACTGTGGTTTTGAAGAACCATTACAAGGTATGAATTCTTTGAAAATGCAAACAGATGAAGATAGCTTGCTATCTCCTTGGTGGCAACACCAATTTATGGTATGATCACCACACAAAACGTAGGGCACCTGCCTACCTTTTGTATGATGTCTATATACAATGCTTGTTGCTACACTTCTAAAGAAAATACCAACCAACCCAACTGCTGTAAGCAAGATGTAAACTGACAAGGGTAATTTTAAGCGTGCATTAGTGCAGTCTACGAGCAATGTCATGTGATCCAGAAAAGGTCTACTTTCATTCCACCTTTGACAAAGCCAGTACTGCCCACTTGTGCCCCACATACAGCTGCTTTAGGTTCTTATGAACCAGCCTTACTCTTTACTTAAATCCTGACATTGCTCATCACCAGTGAGACTGACAGTAGAAACTTCAGTGTGTGTGGCAATCACTTGATTCAACCATATGACACATCGGAGCATTAAGTAGTAAGCTGGATCTTTTAGGTAAGAGAACTTTTTGCATATTACATTTTTTTCTAACTTGAATGGAACTTCTTTCCTTTAACATGCACCTACCTTACTGGCTTCTTCCAAAACTCCAGGTGAGAAGTCTCCGCAATTCCTTCTCTCAGTCCATGATCCTCATGGTGTTGTATTAGACTTTTCTGAAAGTCATCTGACTCTCTCAACAATAGAACTTACGCAGACAGATCTCCAGTCAACGTTATCAGGCTTCCAAACAGCCTTAGGAAAGGAATACAATTTGACTTGCTGTTGGCTCAGATGACAATCAGAAATTCAACACACATGTTTTTAATAAAAATCTACCCAACAGCAGTACTTGCTCATACCTCTGTGAGGCTTTCTAGATTAATAAAAAAAAATTACTTGCAGTAAAACAGAGGTAAACATTTGCATTAGAACAAGTCACCTTCAATTATATATAAAAATATTCAGGGATCACCTTATGAACTGAAAAGCTATACTAAATTACAAAAATTACATTTATGTCCATAGGTTCAACCAGTGCCATTTTGGCTCTTAATTTCTGTCAGTGAAAGAGGGGTGAGGAGTTTTCTAAGGATATGTAGCAAACTACTATCTAACTAGGAATGGTAAAGGCTGTGCCAACTCCCAGCTCTGCGTGCTCCAAAACAAATGCAGCAGCTCCCCAAGTCTAGCTTCCTTCAAACGGCGTGTGACACACAGATTAGAGGAGAAGCCATGTTTTGTTCATAAACAATTTATTTCAAATATGTGCCCCTGTTAATTCAACAATGATGTATGGAGAATCACGTCCTCCACCAAACAAAGAGAAAACTGATTTGGAAATCTTCCACCTGACTCATTTGCTCATGATATCTTGACAATGCCTCCCTGCTCCTTCCTGAGCTGCTGAAAGTATGGCTCAGAGAGAGCAGAAACTTGCACCTTACTCTGAAATGACTAGAAATACAGTGAACAAAGAATCAGTAAAACAACCATTCAGGGAGGCAGAGGGCTATGAATATACAGACAAATATAAAACATCTTATTGGGATTTCTACTCTTTTTTTTTCTTTTTTTTTTTTTCCCTGCAAATAAGATTAAAAAAACACTTTGACTTCAGAGTCCTGCTGTTCCCCACCCTTCATTCTCTCATCTCCAACAGAAAGAAATCATTCAAAAAATGCTAGATGTTCCTAACTCCTTTTTATTTTGTTTTCTAAATAAATGTTTGAAATTCTGTGCCTCTCCTTCCCAAAAAGCAGGCAATGTTGCATGGAGTAAACAGGACTGGACAAAGCAGGAGTTTCACATGGATGAACTGCTGATTATCTCTTCTTACTATTTGGTATGGGTGTGTGCTTTGCATTTCTATTGACCTAGATTATAAGACATGAAGCAAGTCATTTTGGACGCCGAATGCCAATCTGAGCATTAAGGAGAAACTAACGGTGCCTGGGTCCTGGTACAAGTGGTTATGGACTCATGGAACTTGGTTTAATATTTACATGGATGTTTTAAAATTATTGTCTGTGAAACATTTTCCAAAGATGCCTCTATATCTGAGAAAAGATAAAAGAACCCTTGATCCAAATCCCATCTCTTTTCAGAAGTCTTGTTAAAAATTTTGATTCATCAATTTATCTTAGCACACTTAAAAGCAGAGTAGTGAAGAATGGCTTTTTAAAAAAAGAAGGAAAAAAGAGAAAAAACACCAATCTCTATGGAGACCGTCGCTCTTTTTTCATAAGTAAATGACACTGAATGGTGTGGATTCGATTCTTTGCTGGGGCAAACTCCGGCTGAAGTTTTAATGTTGACTCATACCATTTCATCGCCTTTTCAAACTCTTCCTATAAAAAAAGAACAGAAGATTGCATAAAGTCAGATTCTAAAAACAGTGAACACTAACTTTCTTATTCTTTCTTTTCCTCCTCCAGATAACTCCAGTATTCTCTTGATTCAAATAACTGCAGAACATTACCGACCAATTCTCTTACCTTTTCTTTTTAATAATCTTAGTACTCTTGCTGTAAAATAGTTAAACAAACACAAAACCCGAGATTTGGACTGAATATAACAACTTTTTCTTTTTTAAATGGCAGCGAAGCACTGGAACAGGTTGCCCAGAGAGGTGGCAGATGCCCTGTCCCTAGTGACATCCAAGGTAAGGCTGGACAACCTGATCCAGCTGTTGGTATCCCTGTTCGCTGCAGGGGAGTTGGGTCAGATGACCTTTAAAGGTCTCTTACAGCTCAAATGATTCTATGTTTCTTTTCAGCCACTTTCTGCATGTTTTTCCTCCTCTTTTTTCCTTATAAGAACTGAGCTGCTTCTATATTTTTGAGACTGTGGATGATTTTTCTTTTTTTTTGTTTTTTTTTTTTCCTGAATCTACCAAAGGGAATCCCCAGAAGAGCTATAAAACCAATGCTGGATTTTGACACCTTTCCTCTTAAACAACATATTCAGTATTTCCTATGGCAAGGCTACTGATGAACTACTGGTAAAGAGCTAAACTAACATCCCCACGTGAAAGCAGACAGCAAGTGGCACAGTACTTCTAGACTCTCAATTTTCTTTATACATGAAAGACAACAGAACTTCGGGCAGACTGCTGCTTCCTACTTGAAACTCCCCAGGATCTCACTCTAAGCATTAGCTCAGCTTTAGTCAAGTTCCTTTTTCTCAATAATTTGTTTGTACACTTCAGGTAATGCTCATTTCTAGCCACATTATAAACACTAACTACATCAATGTTGGAGTTGTAAAGCCTTGATTTTTAAAAAGTGTATTTCCATACAGTGTCAAGAGGACTTACAATGAAAATCCCATATTACTTTATGGGAGTACCAACAAACAGAAATGAAAGCAAGCAGATTTTTCCATTTTTAGAAGAAATCATTTATATTCAAGTCTGCTGAGATCTGGTATTACTTTGACAATCATTTAGACTTCTTCTATAGCATCCATCCAGAGTTCTCAATCCTTATCAAGGCCAACGGTTTCCACTTTTCAAGGCAATGTGATGAAGTCTTGCAAATTAAGGAACGTTGGCCTCTATAATGCTACACTTTTGATTACTCTGATTTTTTTTTTCTATACAACTTGTTGGGCAGACTCAGTTCTTAAAGATAACTTCCTAAATACAAAATAAATAAATTCACTTTTATATCAGTGTAATTTGATCCAGAAGATAAGTTTTGCCCTGTTGCTAACCATTTCACGTAATGAATATGTGGCTTCACTGAGAAATCCCTCAGATCCAGGAGAGTAAAGTTATCCTTAGGCACTGTGCTCACTTGAAAAAGACACTGGCAACTCAAGCATAAAACTTCATTCCTTTCAAACTACTGTCAGAAGCAATAGCTTAATAGAACAAAGTCACTCTTTTTTTCATTGTGTTTCTACTGTGTGTTCAACAGTACCATGCATTTCAGCTCTTTTCAACCCTGATAACCACAATACACCATTACCTCTCAAACTTATCCTGTTATCAGCATGATCCCCCCCCAACCAGAAGAGCAAACCATTACAGACAGATCTATGACAAGTGCTAAATACTGGCAGGGATAGATAGAACACGTGTAATTGAAAATACTTTTGACATGAATATACATATCAACTATGTTCCAGTTTAATGGTGCCTTTCTTACCCTTGAAATATACTGGTCCTGTTATAGAAAAAAAAAAGCATCCAAGAACCAATCCAGCTTTAGTAAGGAAAAAGGAATGAACAATTTGCATTCGTGTGAAATAGTGAAAGCTGAATTACAGATAGGAATATATAGAAAGTATGAAGAACTCTGAATTCAATCTGTAAATTATTTTGGGTGTTGATAATCCAAATAGTGAAATTAAACATCTCTTTTGTTTGTTTATTGCAACTGCAAACTGGGTTTTACTAACTACACTAAACTAAGCTCTTCAGGATGGAAACTCAGTTTATCATTAATTTCCCAGTGTAACAAAAACATCCTGTGTTTATTTAGAATGGAAGCCAGTCAAAATCAATTGTTTGCTGTTGTCTTAACAAAGCTTTGTAGGCAGCATCCTGAAGCCAGCCTGTAACAACACTGGCCTTCACGTATTAAATGAGTAATAAAAAGCTATGACGCTCCAAAAAGTATATTAAAAAAATATTTTCTTACTGACACTCCCCCTATTTCATGAATGTTGCTTCTCCAAAATTATTTGTGGAACTATGAATTCCATGTGTCATAAACAAGACACATCAGAGTAACAAACCTGCTCACCATTGCTACGTAGACATTTGCCAGTGTGAAATGATTAACCACGAAGTGCGGTGCTATTTCCACTGCCATGGTAGCCACAATGATAGCATCATTCCAAAGTCTGGCGTTGTGGAAGATGTTTGCCAGGCTTATTAGTGGTACATCCTTTAAGAGAAGAGAAAGTAATCAACAGTGAGGTTCTTTCCACTGAAATTGTTTCAGGAGTGAGAAGACTGACAAAAGGCTCCACCACCTGGTCACTTTGAAAGTGATGAGTTACACTTTACAAAAAAGGCACTTGACCCTGAGCTGTGAACAAAAACAGTAACTCATATACACGTATCTGTTCACAAAAGTGAGCAAACACTGCTTTTGCATAGACAAATAACTCAAAAATTAACTCACATTAAATATCCAAGCATATATACTTATTTTTAAGATGCTGTTACTTTTCCCCCAAAGATAAGATGTACTCCGAGAGACAAGAGCAACTCTTTGATCCCTTTCCTTCAGCAGTTGCATAAAAGGAATATGAATAAAGAGAAAGTAGGGAAGTGAAAAAAGAGTTAAACATTAATGGAACTCACACACTGCTTTCTATCCCATCCCTGACACAGATTTCCTATAAGATGCTAATAGCTATAAACAAAGTCTTCTCAGGTAGTCACCAATGTTTTTATTTCCTGAATTTCCAGACTGTGTCTGACTGACAAAACCATGGAGCCCTGACAGCTGTAACAAGCTCTCAGGGAGCTGGACTTCACAACTAGGAAGGACAAAGTACTACTCAGAAGTGATCTGCAGATGCATTCAACAGAACAACTAAAAATTTAGGATGCAACTTGATCCCTTCCTCCTTGATGTCATGCAGATACTATGGAAGTTAGAATCACAAAAGAAACCCACAGGAAGAAAACTACTTTTTATTTGGATGAGAAAAGGTGAGAACACAAGGCCAAAAAGGAGGATTAAACAAAATAATACATTGCTATTCACCCAGTGCTAAATCACTAATTCCAAGCTGCAGTTGTATCTTTATAGACAAGACTCAGAGTTTTCTCTGGAGCCAGGACAAAAACTAAGCACAGATTTGGTGCAAGCCAGTCCCAGTCAACTTTATAGCATGGTATCAGAAAACAGTCAGCACTACTACACCATAATAGAAAGACAGGTTTGTTGTGTTGGGCCTTGGTTCCAACCTCGTTTTAAAAGGATGATGATAAAAAGATAGAACTACAGGAGACAAAAGATGTGTAATGATGTGAAAGAGGAAGAGATCAACATTTCTTAGTTGAGGCCTTTCTCTGGTTAATGGATAAATCTTCTTAATAATAAACTGACAGTGTAAACTACTTTGTTTCCTGATTTTCAGAGAACAACTTAAGACCAAGAGTTAAAAAGTGGTTTCCATTTTACAATGGTGCACAATTTGAAAGTGAAATCCACAATGCTGAGTTAGAGGCCTATACTTACTGCATTTACCAGTTTGGAAGGGTGAAACTGGTGTCCAAGAACAGACATAATATTCAGCACCCCATGGGGCAGTGCTAAGGGTGCAAAGCATTGCAGTCAACTGAAACAGTGGGCTATGTCCGAAGTACTACCTTTTTTGGACTAAAGCACAAAACTGCTGCCCAAAATCAGGCACTAGTCAGTCAAAACATTTATGATTTTGGCATTTAAATTATCCTTTCAGATCTCACCTCTTCCCCCCACTTTAAAAGCACAATCATTTTAGGGTAAAAGACTTGTACAAGATGAGGCTGACAAAGATTCAAAGTCCTACAGAGCAGAAGGAGGTTTAAGCCTGTAGTGCCCAGCAGAGAAGCGTTAAACCCACTGAAACGCAGGAAATTGCTCTTTTGCAGCCCGCACTCACAGGTGGTGAAAGTCTTGACATTTCACTGCAACTAGCTGACATACGTAACTGTGCGTATACAGATTCCTGATATGCAAAATTCTAGTTTTAACAATCATATGTGAAAACTAAGTGGCTATCTCACAAGGACAACATTATTTTATCTGTGTAGCAGGCAGATGCGTACACACCTTCATGTGATGGGGTGCATAGTGTAATGCTTGCCGTAAACAATCAATCGCCTTCTTTCCTTGGCCCTTCACCCTCCAGTAGAGAGCTGCCATGCTAGAGAGGACCCATGAAGTCTGATTCTGCAAGAGAACACAAAAATGAGTCATACAGACACCTGTAGTTAACAATCTTCCTGTCTTTCACTCTTCAAATTTACTCAATATATTGGAATATAGGATGCTTCACTTAAAAATAGCATTCAACTATTCCAAAGCGTCATAAGAATTTATCTAATAACATATAAGCAATAGTCTCATCAATGAGACTGCCAAATGAAACACAAATTCCAAGCACAACAGCATTTTCTTAATCTTTTGTACAGTAACAACAGCCTCAGCAGTCACAATAGCTTCTAACCAGTTGTCAGGTGTTGAGCATCTAGATATATAAATCAACAATTTTTACCAGATAAGATGGCTGATTGGACTCTAGGCTCTCTGTAGCCACCAGGAGAAAGGATGCTCTAGGATGCAACTCAAAGCAAAAGCCTGAACAGTCCAGCTGATCAAGTTTGTTGCCTCCTGTTGGCTGACTCCCATGCCACAAGTTAGAAAGGAAAATACTATGTGCTTGAATTCAATGGACTCAAATACTTTAAGTTAATGTTTATGCTCAATTTATGTGCAATTAAGTAGTCATCTTGATTTGTTTAACTCTTGCAAATAATGAATGAGATTGGTAGACAGAAGAATTGTGCTTTATTTTCACCACAGCTAGCCTTATGAAGAATTCTGTTTCTCTTCTGTTAGTAGTAAATTTTCCATGTATTTGGACAAAGCTTGCTGTTTGCAGGGTCACATGTAGCATGTAAGACAAAACTTAGCATACCTGAAGTCAAAAGAAACTAAGCTTACTATGCAAGCTTAAGAGTAATATCTTCACTTTCTAGTAACAATAAAGGCTTACTGACTTCAGTTTCAAACCACAGTAACTTCCTCAGAGGACCTTCAGCAGAATAGGCCAGGTGCACCAAACTGTTCTGGTAGAATCCTCTTTCGTGAAATAGTTTGAGATATCTTCCTGACACTGGAAGTACACAACAATCACTGCATCCTGATCTGCCTTGTATATCATGGGAAAATTACGTCCCTAAGCATCCCTCCAGCTGAGGTCCTCAGTGGCCTTGATCTATCTAGGAAGCTTGGTTTTCTCAGTGGGGAACACGAAGTGCAGCCTTGCATATGGTGCTGTACCACTGCCTGAACGCACCTGACACTTCAGCTCAACACTGCATAGGGAAAAAAACAAATAGGTAGGAAAGAGAGGAACTCTCTGCCTGCCAAAAGTGCAATTGGAAGAGCTGAGCCATGGGTTAACTCTGACTTTCCTTAAGCTCCAAGTGAATGTAGCATCTGAAGAAAACTGAGAATTATTAAAACAGTTTAATATCATAAAATGTCTTAGGTTGGAGGAAACCTTAAAGATCATCCAGTTTCAATCCTCCCTGCTATGGCCAGGGTTGCCACCCACTAGATTAGGCTGCCCAGGGCCACATTCAATCCGGCCTCAAACGCCTTCCACAGATGGGGCATCCACAGCTTTCCTGTGCAACCCATTCCATCATCTCACCACCCTCTGAGTAAAATTTTTCCTCCTAACATCTAACCTAAATCTTCTCTCTTTTCATTTAAAGCTATTTCCCCACATCCTAACACTATCAAACAGTGTAAAAAGTTGGGAACTTGTTTTCTCCCTTCAAATACTGGAAGGCTGCAAAAGCCTTCTCTTCTCCAAGCTAAATAAGTGCAGCACTCTCAGCTTTTCTTCACAGGAGGTGCTACAGACCCTTGATCATCTTCATGGCCTTCCTCTAGACCCACTCCAACAGCTCTGCATCCTTCCTGTATATAATATGCATCGGCAGCCAGCAATACGGCTCACAACAGGGTTGGAAATACTGGGAAATTCTACAAGCTTAGGTTTTTGTAGAAAGGTGGGCAGAAGACCTGACAGTGGGACTTCCAAATGTAAGCAAAGGATACAGAGCTCAAGTAAAAGCCTGTGAAGGCATTATAGATGCTGAATAGACACAAATCTCAAGTCCAAGTATAAATTCATTCCTTATTTCAGAATGATGGTTTGAGACTGGATTGACTGCTAAGCCAAGCAGTATGTCCAGACATTATTCTTCTTCACATTCATATGTACCTTTTCCAGAGCTTTGGCTATTCGAGTACCAACTTGTTCTAATGACTGTGGTGAGTACTGGTCTTTGCCAAGATTCTGTAGCACCTGTGAAAAAGAAAGGACAAGTACTTAAAGGATGGAAACTGAAAAAAGATATCCTTCACTTGTTGGCTACTCTTTTCACCCAGCATTTTGCAAATCACTGACTTGTTTGAACCTAAACATCACTGTATAACTTGAGTTAGTACTATCATCATATAATCTTTTAACTCCATGCCATTGAATACTGAGAATTCTAGAAGTTTGTCTATACTCTGCCTGATTTTTCTTCTACTAACTCATCTATCTAGAGCAATAAATATCAAGACAGCAATGGTGTTTTAGTATTTCCCTCAGCTCAGATCACAGAAGGTTGGGAAAACAGTCTGGTAAATATTCTGGTAAAATATGACTTTCAGCTTGCATCATTCTTACAGTCTTATTCAGGTGTTCATGTACTGCAGGGCACTTTGGAAGACAGGGCACTAAACGTACCTTGAATCTGCCATGGTATAGATATTTTTGTATGACAGCCTTCGACTGTGGCATACCTCTTTAAGTTGACTCTCTCCAGTGTAATGCAGGCTTGCTCGACTAGAGACACCTTGCAGGTGATCCAAAGTATGCATACTAGCTGGCAGATTGGGGTTACAAAGGGGCTCCATGGCTGGTTCTTGCAGCTGTGTTGCAAAATCAATGTGTTCTGTAATGCTGCAAAGGTAATAAATTGAATCAGTCAGGAGAAGAAGAGAGAAGAGTCATTACAAAGTTCCCTAGTGAATGTAAACTGCACAGAAGAATCTCCTTTGAACAGCTTGAAAAGAGAAACTGGATCTTCAGTCTGAACTTGCATTCTTCTTTGCAAGTCTACTGTTAAATACCACATCATCTTTTTAAACGTCTTTGTAATCCTGATAGTTCCTTCTTACTTTAATGAACAATAAAATCTTTAGTTAATGTACACTTGAGGCCATACTACTGACTTGCTTTGTGTGAGTGGCTTAAGGTCCATATGTAAGATACTTACTCAATGTTTTTAGCAGAAACAGCGAGCCATGTGCTGGCCACAGTTGTGAGCTCTACCCTACGGAGTTTCAGACATTCATCAGGACTCGGCCACCCAAGGCTACGATAGTCATGCCTCTTTCCTGGAGAGAAGAAAAAAAAAAAAGAAATAATAAAAGGGATTATTTTCAAGCAGAAAGACTTAGTACAATGAATTACAAAATACACCAGTAAATACCTACAACACAAAAGTCACAGTGTTGCCATCAGATTTCTTTAAGAACAAATCCACATCTAAATATACTGAATGGAACTTGCGGGATCCAAACACAGAAGTGGATGCTATGGCAGATAGATTTGAAGGTGAAGTTTTAAGATACAAATTATAAGTTAGAGTTTTTCAATAGCTGCAGATTAAAAACAATCGCCATTCTTGTTCACAAGTAATATCTCTAACTCCTTATAGTTCTTAAGTGAGTTATCATTTATGATGTACAGCTACAGTAAGAAATAATAAAAGCTGATTACTCCATCTTCTGACAATCTGAGAGGAAAAATACCATTTTTTATCTATTTCTTATCTATGAATAAAGCTTTTACTGCATTCACACTCAAGACAGCAACATTTCTGAAACTAGCAATTACACTTACAACCTCTCATTTTGGAAAGGAGTTAACCAAGGAATGAAAAGGTTAAATAATTCACTTTATTTTAGGAATCTGATCTTCACATTTGATCCAAAAATCCACTGAAATCTTCCCCTCACATTTGATGGATATTGTACCAAATCCTACAAATCCAACTTGTGTTAACTGCTCGGAAACATGCTTCTCTCATCAAAATCATCTGAACTGTTTTGAAGGTAAAAAAGATTCATTGTAGCCTTAAATTTGCACAGTGAGAGGCCAAATTCACACACATGAAGGTCTATCATATCAGCTACATATGCAGTATTCTAGTACCTATTTCTGGTTACCTAAATTTTTGACTTCTTGGATTCAAATCTATTTCCCATCAAGGTTTAAGTGCTTCACCACAGTTTTGCGAAATGATGATAAAGTCTGCAACACTGTGTCTTTTGTAAAATATTCTGATTAAAGGAAAATCGACTTTGAAAAACTTGAGGAAATTCCAGAGAAGAAAGATTATTATTATTATTATTTTTTTTTTATCACCGGCACTGTGCAGTACCTGATTTAGAGTTACTATCAGCACTAACAGGAAAAGATATTGAAAGGCATGAAAATGTTACACAGGGACAGATCAGTTATCAGAGTACCAGCCAGACAGAGGACAGTCATTTCCCTGTTCTGCTTGGAACTCCCCAGGTGACCTCCAAGGCATTATTTAAACTTCTGATAATGTAGTTCTTGTAAAGAGGATGTCAGCAGACCTTGCCTCTCAGGAGTGTGAGAAAGTTAATGACTTTACAATTAAGGGATGCTGTGTAATAAAGCCGGGAAAGTAGCTCAGGGAGAGAACACACACTGAGAAAAGGAAAGGTGCATCCTCACAAATGGTTACTTGTTGTCATGCAATCCTTCTTATTTAATTTAATAACTTGTATTTGTTAGTTGCTTATAACTTTTTAAGCTTGTTAAAGACTTCACGTAAAAGCCTTCAAAAACGTGAATTACTTTCTAGGTCATCAAACTGTCAATGACTAAAATGTAGAGAACACATTTTTGCATGCCTGTAACATTAAAATTTTACATCAATTGAAATCATAGTAAGATGAAACGTATGGGGAACAATTATTCATCCTCTCTTCCTTGGCATCAATAAGTTCCAGAAATTCCAAATTTTAATCAAAGCAATCAAGTGCTGATGATTTCTGTTCAAATGAATGCACTGATGGAACTAACTTGCACTATCTTAACAGATTCTCTACAATACTTGTTCCTTAAGTAGCAAAAACTCCACCTCTCTCTCTGCAAACCTCCTCAACCACACTGGTACAAGACTGCACTCTTCATTAGCTCTACTCTTCTGGAAGACAGCATCTAAATCTTCCCTTCTAACATCACCAAATTTATCACAGTAGAACACTAAGTTCTAATTATTTCTACTAGACCAAATTTTCTGTGTTTTGTTTTCAAATTGTGTAAGTTATGTTTAGTCAATAATAAATTCAAGCTTTTACCCCATATCTGTCCCTGAAAGCATCTCTCATTCAGTTAAAAAAAAAATAATAAAAAAACCCAACTTCTCTTTCCATTCAGTTTTAACAAAAAAATTGATTTCCTCCCCACTCCATCTACTACTTCTACTGACATTATCACTGTCTTTTACTCTCCACTTTTACCACTTTATCTCCAGAAGTTCTGGGTATTATCTAGAAAGTTTTCATACAGTAGAGGAAGTTATGCTGTACTTTATGAAGAAGATACTCATGGAAGAGATCTGTTGTTTTTCCACGTTCTCATCTAGAAGGTATATTTCACTATGTCATCTTTGTGGTACGTATTTATAGTAATAAACCAGTGTAAAATAAAAGTTGCCATCAAATAAACCATAGCCTAGAGGGAAGTGTCCCTGTCTACAGCAGGGAGTTGGAATTAGATGATCTTACAGGTCTCTTCCAACCCAAACCATTCTATGATTGTATAGTAATTCAAAACCTGCAAGGGATTTGCTTTCTCTCAAAGTGGCAAGTTACCTATTGGTCCAGGAGAAGGTATCTTTGGTCCACTGATCTCCAAGGCAGTTTGGTAGAAGTTTTCGTTCTCTCCGTTAGTCCCTTCTTCTCCATTTCTCCCATTTGGCTCCTGGAGATCCAAGCTATCAGCTTTTGGTTTCTTTAAACGTTTGACCTGAAAAGTGATCTACCAAAAGGACAATATTGGCAAGGTTAATGTTAAGAAACATCACAAGTACTAGCTGCTCCAACACACTACCTGTTTTAGCCCAAGGATTCAATTCCAAGGATGTTATGATGAAATCTCACCTCCTCTCCATCTCAACTCATTCTCTGAGCCTGCTCATTTTCAATGCATCACACTACGCAAACAACATACAACTTCAACTTCTAACCTAAGAGAAAACCAATTTAACTGCTGAAGAGCTGAAATGCATTTCTCATTACATATTTTGTTTGCAACATGATGACTACAGGTATTTTTGTTATCTTCATGCTAACTAGAACATTTGGTTAAAATCTTGTCTCCTTTGTAACTCTGTATAGGTAGCGTGGAGAAACTCAGCACCATTCAACACCCAAGTACCTGCTGCTGATAATCAGTGATGTTAGTTTTAGTGGAAGCCTTTCCTTTAGAATGGACTGAAACTAGTAGTTCATTTCACACAAACCAGCTCTGTGTAACCTACAGGGGAAGTTCCCAGAAACTGTCTTAGTCTTTCCCTCTGTAACAGTAAGTTGGTACAAGATTTTTACAAACTCATCCAAACTTACCCATTCAGCTTCATCATCATCACCACAGTCCCCAAAACAGGAGCTTGCCAGGCCATCCTGAGCTCCCTTCTTTAGGACACGGATTCCCTGTAAGTCCATCCGACGACCTTTTACTTCCAGCGCCCCTTCAAAAGCTTCTTGAGGCCACGAGTTTTCAAACTCATCCACCAAAGCCAGCATCTCTTCAGACATCTGATCATCTTCTAAACTCTCCATTCCTTCTGAACCATTGCTTTCTGCAGTAACAGTGTCTAAAAGGGAATACCATAACCTCATTTTTTCCTAGCTTCATAAGTTTTATAAAAAAAAAGAAAAAAAAAGGTTTGTTTGTTTGTTTCTTTTTTCCCTGTGATCTCTTTCACTTGCACAAACTAAATACTTACTCCATGCTGCATATGGAGAAAGGGACTGGAGAATGCAGAGTATATCCTTTACCTTGGAAAGCATCCTAACCTTTGATTTCACTTTTTGATTTTACACATTTTCATGCCAGGCTTGGAGAAGAACAGTAAATACAACAAAGTAAGTTTTAAGGATCGCTTTCTACTTCACAGGCAGAAGGGAATAATGTAGCTCCTTGGAGGAAGGAAGACAGCTCTTCCAAAAAGTCTAGAAAATCATCCATCTGTCAGTAGTGAATTTTAAGGCTGACTTACTTTCCAGTGTCAAGATGGAGGGATCTCTTATTGAACGCTGAGTAAGGATTTCTGTATCTTCTGTACCTCTCCCAGAGTGTCCTTCTGCCATTTCTGTGACTGACTGATGGTGGTCAAAGTATTTCTCCCTGTCATGACTACCTTCTGGACTCTTCTCATGACAGTGACCTGAAAGAGAGGAATTTATTGACATACCACATATGACCAAAGGGAGCAGTCTTAAGTACGCAGTCTTGTAGTTGTCTACACACAGATTAGTAGTACAGTTTCACAAAGTATCAAAGCCATTGCTTAGTGGAAAACAAAAACAAACCAAAACAACTCTGCTCTGCCTTTTGACAAGGCAGATTACTTAAAAGAGCTACAGAAAATGTTTTTACCTACACACTGTGAATGACTAACGAAAGAAAACACAAGCATCTTTCAATAGGAGGCTGCACAGTACTTGAGAAATAACTGTGTGGTGGTAGCACTTTCAATGAGTGTTTCCAAAGTGTATTTTTAGTGACACTGCACTGCACGCGGGAGTCCATTTGGAAAAGTTCAAACACAGAGCTGCAATGAGTCGTCCTAAAGACAGCCAACCAGCTTGCAATGCTAACCTTCCTTCAGGCATCATTCACTGACACACTGTTAAGCTTTCAGACATTCTAAAAGATAGTCACCTAAATCAGCTGCAACTTTTCACCAATAGTTTTGATCACAAATACATTTTAACTGAAGATCTCAGATTTCCTAACTGCAATTCCTTGTCAGACTTTCAGGCACAGTATCTAAAGGGCTGATCCCCTTCACCTCCCCAGAGCTCCACAGATACAGGGACGTGCATTTCCTATGCGGTGTGAGGGCTGGGAGCTGCCCTCACTTTGTAGCACAGCTACAGAGGCAAGACACGTGAAGCCTGCCACTGAGAAGTAAAGGAGATATTCCAAGTACTAAACTACTGTTCTAAAATCCTTCCTTTCTCCTTTCAATCTCTTGCGACCGAATACAGCTTATATACACAAGTGAATTAAGAAGCACGTAGCGAATCAAAGAGCCCATGCTAAAAGCAAGATCCTCAAGTATGATCCCGGCTCGCCTCGTGAAAGCTAACTGTACTGTACACTGCATATGGAAAGCACTATTTTTCCAACTGGCAGCACGAATTACGAAGAATATGAATAAAACAGTTTTCTCCATACAATGATCCCATGTTACAGAGGAATATTTTTAATGCCTCGCTCTTCATCAGGCCAGCAGGAAGAGGATGGCTCAACCCTCAGATAGGTGTCACCTGCTCCGCTACTTGTCAGTAGTGGAACATACACTGTATGCTCTGTACTTCTGCATCTGTCAACATTCAGGTAACACCTTTGGAGATGTCAAAAAAAACAAACAACTATATTCATGAATCTTCCAGAAAAAGATTCAGTAAAAACTAGTTTTCTGCCAAATATGAAAAGACAAACAAGGCCATTAGATAAGCAAACATTCAAACCAGAAGCTGGTAACTTCAGAAACTGTCCTAACATCTACCACGTAATTATATTCTTCCCTTCCTACTTATCCTATTAGCGACTCTTTTTTTAATCCTCCCACATCTCCCTCTGTGCTGTCAATAAAAAAAGTCATTGGTTTCATCACAAAAAAAATCTCTTCAATCTATGGAGATCCTCATGTTTATTTCACAAAGACTGGCGTGCACAGAACACTAAAGCTTAAACGAGTCCCCCTGCCTGCCATCACAACCGGTCTGATTTTGATGCAAGTCAGGTGCTACTCAGTAATGTAACGACCACAATTCCCTTTGCTGAAGGTCAATTCATCATTAGTATGAAGGGGGAGAAAAAAAAAAAAGCAAAGGGAACAACATTTTTGAGACAAAAACACCAAAAAAAAAAAAAGGAAAAAAAGCTAGAAATAGCAAGCGAGAAGGAAAAAAGGCACAATTCTATTTAAGACTAACCTTGCTAATATTAATTTACAAATACTAACAGCCAAAAAACAGACTAGATGAGAGTGCTCGTTTTCTTGGGATCTGAGAGCTGCTATATATAGAAATCCGAGTGGCCTGATTTTTTGAAATTACTGCTTTCAGTTGCCTGATGTCACAGGAGGAAAAAAAAGACTGGCTGAAAAAAGAAGAGAAGGTCTTGGATGAGCTTACCATGGACCTGGTGGTATGGAAACACCGCCCACAGAATTTTACAGCTTGTATCAGCTGCATGCTTGCAGAGCAACTGGGAAGAACACCCGGTACAAGTTCCACCAAAGGAACAATGTAGCTCCAGGTTCCAGAAACATTCCCTGGCAGCAGAGTGTGCTCCACATCATTTCAACACCTACTGCACACCACCTGCGTGAAGGACAAAAGTGACTGCTGCCCTAGGAATGCTCAGTTATAAAGTATTCATTCTTATTCACAACTATTCTAGTTGTCCAAATACGCACATGTGAATTTTGGGTGTAAAGTCCAGACACAGGGATTACAATCACAAAACCTGAAGTCTAAAGCCACTTCACAGTACTTGATCCTCCAGCTTACTGCAAGAAAATGTACTGAAGAAGGATCTCTTTGTTGCTCATTCATTTTCTGGGAGCAGATGTGACTTTATATCCGAGCTCAGAAAGTCCAGACAAAAGTGTATCAGACTGCTCTACCTCATGTATTCTAAGACTCCGTTGTTATTCACCAGCCAGTGGAACAAAGATGTTATAGACACAACACGTGTAGTCTTCTGCATTTTATATAATATTAATATAAATATTATTAATATTATTCATAAGAGAGGAAAATAAATAGTCTGACTGTGCCTATTTAATGAAAAAAGTGGGAGAAAAAGAAATGAGAAAAGTTCATAAGCTATAAAGCAAATCCACTAGATAGAAAAAGCAATATAGATTCTAAAACAAGGCATGGAGATCCTAAAGAAGAGAAGCAGAAAACAGTATTATATGCTAGAAGTCTCTATTCCTCACGTCATTTTAATGCGCTTAATTTTGGGGCTAATGTGGAAGTGCTTGTACAGCACTACTGCAGCACATGGTCTCAACCACCCTGCCATGAGGGGATGCTGTACATTTTAAGCACAGAAAAGATCTGATAAGGTCATCCTTTCCATCTAAAATTGACCATCTTGATTTTCAGGCCCCCCCTTCAATTTCCACCAAAGCTTTAGCACCTACTACAGCCATTACAGCTAAAAGAACCTCACAGCAAGAAGTTAAACTCCATGTTTCCGATGCACACTCAAAACCATATTCTTCACAGAGAGATGCAGTGACAATGACTATCTTTTCTTATGAAGAGAATATTATATTACCCTTTAAACATGAAGATTAATAACAATAACCTCATTAGACCACATGAAAACTTTGGGGGTGCTTACTGTTTCAGCGATACTGCATTTTTAGTATTAAATATATTCATTAGAGAAATGAAACTAAAGAACTGTCATCTATCATTCTATAGGACAAGTCCTGTCCAGTGCTCTTTGAGGAGCCCTCCTTCAGGCAACATCTAAAACACGAGCTTTGACTTGGACAGTGATAATAACTCTGGGGATTACATACTGCACAACCCAATTACCTTGATGTTTCAAGGTGAACAGATCATTTCATAAAGCTCCTGTGAGCTATTAACAGAAAACGTGTTATTCTGACTGCATACAAACAGATATTTGGTCGCAAAAGACACTGATAATCTTTAGATCTAGAAATTTGTTAAGAGGAAAAAAAAATCCAGGCCAGTTATTTTATCAGTTTTTTTAGATCAATAGGGTGAGCAGTAACAAGAGAAGAGGCATATCTTTAGCAGCCATTGTTGACCTGCTGGACTGAATTATAAATTATTATGCTTCTATTAGGATTTTTGCTCTAAAACTCATGCATTCCTCTTCTTACTCATTTCCTTTGTTTTAATTAAAAAAAAATACACATTTATACTTCAAAGAATAAAATAAAATCCCACGATTGAGCTCTGAAAGCAGAAACTGCAAACCACACTGCAATGACGGAACAGTGCTGTCATCGGGAACACAACAAATCCACCCGAGCTGCATGACTGAATGGTACTCCAGCAGCTGTATCAAAGTTTTGTGCTTACCACACACTGAAGTGCAAAAATAACAAAATATAACAAAGGGATTCTCAGTTTATTTTTAGAGTAAATGATTAACTGTGACAACTGGAGGTGGGAAGAAAAGTAGAAGCTCTTAATTAACAATTACCTGGCTATGCAATACTGATACAAGTGTTCAATGGGTCTATATTTAACTGAGGAAGAATACACAAGCTCTATGACATATTCCCTCTACGCTCTAGGGCTCAGAAAAGACACAGAGCAGAAGGGCAGCCTGCATCTTCAGCAGCAGAGAACTGCTAGAAGCCTTGTTGCACACTTGAAAAGCAAAGCAGTCCACTCAGCAGTTAACTCTTGCCCACTGCTAGATTCAACAAGGCACGACTAGGTTTTGCAATCATAATACAAGTGTGCCTCCAGTATCTTTTACAGCTGTAATGTACTCCACTAATCACTACAAATTGCACCTGCTATCCACATATCACCATTGTTATTATCCTAGAATAACAAAGGACAGAGAGTAGTAAGTTCCTTCTCAGGCCAAGTATCTCTAGTCAGGTATCAATACTGATACTAGCTGAGAATGACAGCAGCCGTGCCTCAACATTTAGACTAAGCTTCCGATAAGTTTTCTGCTAAAATGGAAACACCCTTTATTTTAAGCATTATTCCTTTCATAAAAACCCTCCTTTCCAAAACTGAACCCTCCTTTCCAAAACTGGAGTTGTAGGATAAAATCAGAACAAACCTTCTTCCCCCAAACTCCCCCCAAAAAACAACCTAAAAAAACTGTTTTCAATGACACACAGCAGGACGTTTTGCTAACCAAAGGATAAAAACTTAACAAGCAGCAATGAGAAGCTCTATGAAAGTAGTATCAAGCATTGTAAAAGTTTCATAAATCCCTATCTCATCTTAAGTTCCTCCCCTAGAAGAGCAGTCAGTAGCAACTTCCTCAAAAATGAAGGAGGGCATACTCAAACCCAGTAGTCATAACAGTGCACTACATAACAAGCTTTGGTTTGATGTATAGCAAACAACAGAACAATTTACATGGTCAAAGTTTAGACTCATGCACACAAAATGAAGCATTCATTTTTTTTATTATTTATTCCAATAACGGATTTTCAATTAAGAGGATTATATTGTAAAACAATTGCCCTGACTTGTAGCAAAATAGTTTTTAAATGTGATTTGTAACCAAAAGATGCCTCTAAATTGGCTTAGCTATAGATTTAAAGATTATCTATTTGTCTCATTACAACAGCTCTGAGTAAAGCTTTAAAAACACACAGATGCCAACCATACATGGCCAGATCTCTTCACGCTGACAGAAATACCTCAACATCGTGTAACAGATTAGTGCCTGATGCAGACACACACATTTTCTTTGTGAAATATAAGTGATTAAATACACACACACATACAAAAATAGGAAGACAAACCTGTTTAAACTTGAACACAGTGCAAGGGACATGCCTGCTAAACTTCAAGAATTCAGCAGCGTACTATGTAGCAGAACAGAACACTTCAAACTAAACAACCCCCAAAACACCTCTTTCATAACTAAAAACAGGAAGGGGAAAATCAAGGAGGTTGACTATCTAAAGCCTTCACTGTACTCCTTCCTCACTGTCCGTTACAGTAAGAGGTTTCACTTCATTATGATGCACACCTAGAAGCCACAACTTGCTCTATGATACCTACGAATAGTATCCAAAATATACAAACATCTAAACTGAAATTCTCAAAACTTGTCAGTAGGTAAGAGAGATTGGAATATATCTCATTCAGAGTATGATGGTACATAAAGAGTAGCAAGGTAAGCAGCACTCCAGCCTGAATTTCAGTTTGTGTTTCAGAAATAGCCTTTTTTTTTTTTTTTTAAATTTTGGAGAAAGGCGGGGAGAAAGTAAGAGAAACATATACATATTAATTCCAAAGATTAAGGTTTGTCCTCAGTGAGTTCTCCTGCATGCTTGGGTATTTTTTCCTAATGTCATGTAAAATACCTACTTATTTCTTAACATTAAATGTCCACCTACAACGGATCATAGCATAACATATGCTGTGACGACTAAATGGCCAGTATTTGGTTCCTTGATTTCACATAATACACTTCTGAAGTAGGCTTGGATTGAGCCATGGAAATTCTCATTTTAAGTATTGTTATCATAAAGCAGAGACACTGTCTCATGTTTGTTTTGCTCTTTTTCTTGTCTTCCCTCCATGTTCAGCCCTATATGCTTCTCAAGCTAAACATTAAATATTTTGCATGACTCAAGTCCAACTGTTAGATCCCCTATTTACAAATTCAATATCTACGAACTCAAGTTTAAAAGGGACTAAACACAGGAGTAGCCCACTCTTTAAAATTGAACCCTAGAACATTAACAGTTACTCATAATGGGGTTAGATAACTTTCCACTTCTCTCACCACACAGACACTGGAAAGCCTGATGGTTGTATAATGGTGTTATGTATGTAGATTTAACTACCACAGTCTGTAAGATTTGTGCTACATGGTGAATTTAAACAGGTTTCTGGAGTGATCTGATCTTGCATTTTTAAGAAAATAGTTTTGATAGGTTGTATTTTATGTTCATCTGCGCATCTTTTCTCTACATTATACTCCTTAACCAGAGCAGATTAAGGGTTAATACTAACCCACAACAATTTACAGATTTGTTTGGGACAGATATCTGCACAATCTTCCTCCTTACTGAAGATCAAAGCACAGAGACACAGACATACTCAAATTACAAAGGAAGGTGTTGACTTGCCAAGCAAGTATGCCCCTTACTAAACTAAGATAGTTTCTAAGTGTTCAGCTGTTTGTTTGATAGGTTACATTTTACACAATTCCTTAAAAAGAGCAAAGTTATTGCTCCAGATGAAATAGACAAAAAGTCAATCCTGGTTTTGATGGAGCGATGAACAACAAGCAGAAATTGAATTAGCCTTTTCTAGAATCCAGGCAGGAAACTCTTGCAGAAAATGAAGTTAGACAAGAATACTGCCAATTGCCCCAATTTAGGATTCAAGAGGAAAACATCCTCCTCCTAATGCCAGTACTGTACAAAACAATAAAATAGGCCCTGCAAAAATACAGGGATTTTGGGAAGAATTTCCTGCCTCTCTGCTGCATCCAAGAAGTATCTATTTCTTCCACTGGGGAAACTGGAATTGTCCTAGTTTCGGTCACTAGTAGCTGGAATGGATGATAGATTTCAAGCTTTGAGGATAATCAGAGCACAGCAGATTCTCACATGAATCAGGCAACCAACCTTAAAAGGAAAAACAAATCAATAAAGTAGACAGATCAGGGGTAGTTAAGTGCCTAGCACTCCATGGCTCAGCATGCAGTGCTCATTTTAATCTGAGCACATGGCATCGCATGCTGCTTTGAGACAATCTCAACATGACTCATTACAGGCTGAAGCTACACATCACCACTTTAGAAGTTCTCAGATTTAAGCCAAGTGAATACAGCCTACAAGGTATTGGCAAGTTGTTAATGAGACTAAACAATGTCTTGTCAATTCCCCCATACACAGGGGCCAGGCCACATGTTTTTTTCCTTCCAAATATGATTTAACCAACTCACTAATTCAGTCTATGCAGTTTTACTACACAGTTGTTCACAGAAACACATCTGCCTTGAGATGTAGTTAGGGAACTACAATTCCCCCTAAAAAGCCTTTCAAACATATGTAGTTGATGGAGCTTTTAAAAAAGGTCTAGCTGCATGCAAGAAATCACCACTGGCTAATGCAGCCTCCTAAAAGGAGACGAAGGCAGACAGCAGCACAAAAAAATCACCAAGAGCATTGCAGAGAAACATTAATACACCTGAAAACTAAAAATGAAGGTATCAAGTTTTAAAGGATTCAGTCAGAAAGGGAATCTTTCCTCTTTCATCCTAACCCCCGATGATCGATTCTCCTATTACATGAGCATGTAATTACACTGAAGTAACAGAAAGATCCAGATAGTATATCAGGAAGAATCATTTGTGCTATGAATGCAGACAAAAATGGGAATTGTCATACTATATTTAATCTAATACTGTACTACTTTTCCTGTCAGAGTTAATAGTTTTGTATCACTAAACTCTCACTGAACTCTCCACCATGCCATCCCCATCTCCTTAGTCCTGCAGCTGAGAGAATGGCTTTTTTCTCTTTCCTCCACTGCCAGTTTCTGGTCTTCTGGTACTGAGAAAAGACAGAATGAATACAGAGCACTAAATATTGCAGATATTCAGATGGTATAAAGTGACACTAGTGAGTTTTGAGAGCAGATACACCATTATCCTGCAAATAAGCAGAGTAAGCACATAAGCTAGCGAGACAGACTTTGTACACTGTACAGAAATCATTTGATGTGAGTATAAAAGGAAGCTGTAGACCAAGTTCACCCACATCATCAGCTTGTTTGACAAATGCAATAGAGAAGGACATCTGAGGAACACACTTAAAACAGCACGCATTGTCTGGTGGATACAGGAGCCTTTAAGGTACACAACAACTTTCCAACAAGCAGTAGCTTGGAAACAGTGTAGTAGCTAGAAATGCCATGTTTAACATAGTGCTACATTATTTGATTCTTAAGGTGAAGAATCAACTTCTATACTTCTCTGCACAGTATTGAAGACCAAAACAGTTGGAGCATTGGAAAGTAAAGATTTGTTTCAAAGCAGCATGGCTTTTCACTTTCCTGTAAGGCAAGTTCCTTCACTTTCAACTTCCCTCAGCGACTCAAGAGAGGCTAGACGAAGACTTTTCAGGGAAAGGTTTAATTTACGCAGCAGGTACCAGATCAAATAGTAAGTAGTATCACAGAGCCCTCAAAGAAAGAAACACGCTTCTAAATGCAACAGTTTCTAAGCTTAGAAAAGAGATTTATCCTCTGACAACAACATATCTACTCAAAATCTTCCAGATCACAGCACTGAAACTCTATGAATTCCATGTATATCCCAGCAAAGTCGGATGGTAGGAACTGATTCTTCCCTTGCTGTGCTAGTAGAGCTGAAATGGTCACACAACACTGAATCAAGAACTAGGTCTCATTACTGCCACAGAGCACAATCCCACATAAGGTTTTTTAAGGACCTCCCAGTCAGAGGTGCATCCGATGGTAGCAGACACCACCAAAAGCGGCCCTCATTCTCTGTCTCCCACCTGTCTGCATTAGGTGCCATGCCTTCATTCTACATGAGTACAACGTAACCTCCCTTACTCCTTCAGCACTGCTGAATTCAAGGTAGGTGACCTAGATTCCACCCGAACGGCATCAACAACTCTTTCAGATGACCTTATCTCTGTTGCCAGGGATACTTGAGAAAGACTCCAGCTCCATTCTCAGATCCCCATGGAGCTCACTGGGCAGACAGTGTCCTTACTTGTGTGCACGGGAGGGTGTGGAAACAATCAAGCAGAATTTCACTTCAACTGACGAGTAATTTCAGAACTGCTCCTGTTTAAGACAGGACCCAGTTTCTGTATGGAGCTACCTGGCTATTAAGTGACAACACAAACATCTGTGATGTGTTTCTAGGAGCTTTAACATGCACTTTGCATGCTCAGTAGAATTCCCTGTGTTTGAAAAATCTACTGTGGGAGACCACTCCTTTTGCACTGATGAACTTTCCCATAAGACTGCAGTGAGAGTAAGAGCAACACAAAAACAAATGGTCACAATCCCTTCCATTATCGTACTCAAATAAATGAAAGTACTAACATTAAACGGTAGTTTAAACATGTTTCAGGAGAACTAAAGAATTCCGCCTTGACATGACAAGCAAGGTAAAGAAAAAGCTTTAAACATGTAGTAGTGTTCAGCTCCAGAATTCTATCCAATTGGCAACTGGATTCTATCCAATCTGGACTTAATTTAAGAATGCTTAAGAATGTACAAAATGAGTATTTCACATCTCTGTTTTAGCTCACAGTATTGTGAAGGAAATATATGTTTGTCCTGGCATATCGGGGCTTTTGCTTAGTGTTTGAGTAGCTAAAATTGCTATAAGAAACCTGAAGCGATTGCAGCTATTAAGTTAAGATTTGAAGGCTTCAACTGTGATGTTGACTTAAGTTTTTTAATCTGCCCATAAGTAAACAAATGGGATTTTAAGCGGAGATTCTCGTTTCAGGTGAGCCTCTCCCTTGTCAGGTCTACGTGCTTGAAGGTCTGAACTTACTAACTTTGTAGGTCTTAATGTGCTAGGAGATAAAGGAAAATGTATACGCTTAAGTGCTCAAATACCTTTTTCCTCATGTTCTATTTTAAGATGAAGCAGATGAAATAAACCAAGAGTTATGATTTCATACGGTATAGGGTATTTGCACCACAAGAGGGCACTAAGCCCACACTTAAAGCACTGTTGCTAAGCCAACCGCTGAACACATCACAGATCAGTGCTCAGAATATGAGCAAGCATGCGCTGCTTTTACAAACTTACATACTCACTACATACAAGTACTTGGAGATCTTGATAGTATATAAAGAGAAATTCCTAGCATGCTCTCAGTGCCTCTACTTCCAGAAGGGTCACACAAAGCTTTTTGTAAAAGCACTATCCTACCAAGTAATGAAACAGTAAGATTAGAGACACTCAAAGCTTAAAGCATGTTACGCTTCATGTTTGGAATACTATCCTACTAACAAGTTTAAGATCTTGAATTTTGATCTTGTTTAAAAGAACATAAAGGGCATGAGTTCTCACATGCATGAAGTGACTTGAGTATGAGAAACAAACTTACGTCTAAAACAGACACAGAAAAAACAGCATGAGGCAGCAGTGCAGACAGGAACATATTAGCAAGCATCCAGTAAATCAGCATCAGTGCAGCACACTTCAAGTCCTGTACTAACAACAAATGTCCCAGCATGCTTCAGAAAACTTCTGTTTCACTTGTATGAAATATCCATGACACATAATGCAACCCAATACCAGATCATAAATTCAAAATTTTGATCCTATATTCAATTCACTGTACCATGCACCCGACTCCCCCGAGCATTTGCTGCAAGAGCGTACAGCCTAAAGCACAGGCAGCCCTACTATTGTTATTTTCAAAAATCTTGAAGAAATGCTCAAAGAAAGTTATTAGACCAGAGACAACACTTGACATTCCAATTTCTGGGTGATTTTTTCAATGGACCAGGTACTGCAGAACAGCTCTTCTTTAGTTCCCAAAGGAGACGGAGGAGGTAAATATCAGTTTTGGAGACTCACCTTCAACTTTCCCATAGCCTGTCAAGTTTCCTTTCAAGTCTGTTGAGAGGAAGAGCAGGGGAAAAATATTTCCCCAAACCATATGAAAATAAGATTTGTCTGCCTTTTCATTTAATTCTCATTTTTTATTTAAACCACAAATGATCACCAAGGCTGAATTAGCCAGCGTGTTTATTTTACACTTTGCAGAAGAAGGTACAAAGAACATTTACACTATTTGTCAGGTTCACGCTTTCAGGTTTTTCTTGCACCCAGACAAAAGATGACCTAAAGGGTATTAGAGATAAAAATGAAAGAGAGAGAAATATTAAGACAGAAGGAGTCCCACGAAAAAGCAAAAATATAAATAAAGAGTAGAATACTTAAATACTACAATTCTGAGTCAGAAAGAGACCCTCAAGATGTGCTTTCATACCTATTGCTACATTTAACCAAATAGTACTCAGTTCTCTGGAAAACTGGCATGCTGTAAATTAGTGAAAATGCAGGAGGCCATAAAACGTACTATTATTCTAATGACACAGTCCTGGAATAGCACCTACACTGAAATAATCCATATTTAGGAGGTATATAAGGCCTCTGGCCTGCATTTAGGCAGCCTAATTCTAGATGCTAAACCAAAGGAAGCTTTCTCCCCTGGATGCAGAATTATAGAACAATACAACAAACAAACAAGGAACAACAACAACTACAACAAAAAACAGAGAAAGTCCTAGTGATACTAAAAATCAAAAGCATTACTCTCACATGTTCATTCACAAAAGAAGGAGAAGATACCTTACTGACAATTTGCAAGAAATCTGGGTTATTAAGCATATTCATAAATGTTCTTTAAGATTGCTTGTGACCAGCATATTAGCTACATGCAAGAACAGGGAAGGTACTGGAAATATTTAGTGAGACCTAGAGAAACAAAACCTGTCTCCAAAAGCTATTTGTGGGGGGTTTTATTCAAGTAGATACTAAGAGCAATAAAGCATTATACCTCAACTTTTTAGAAGTATTTTAACTGGGAGAGATTGGGTTCAAAGACATTCTTCTTACAGATTTTTGTGAGTTTAGAAGCAGTGAACACAGACCCCGTATAAACAAAGTAATACTGACACGACTCAGTCTATTCCATGAAGACTGAACACTATGAAATGACATCCAATGGAGTGAACACAGTGGAAGGATAAGAAAATTAGAGCTGGTCTTTGCCAATTTCTTCAGCTTTGAGAAAACAAATCCATCCAACTGTAAAATTTGAAAGGATGTACAAGGGGCTGTTGAGTACCTGAGCAGTAGCAGCTGTACATTTCTCTAAGTATTCCTCATTTACCAGGAAGAGCTATCAGTCAGGCTGTTAAGGTATTACTGACATACTCAGGAAGTAATTTGCACTCACTGGTAGCCCTCTAGATATTTAAGAAGCCATCCTCAAGCACTTCTTAATGGACCATAACTTTTCCATTAAAAGCAGGGCCTCAACATTGGTCCTAATGGGGAGAATACGCTACAAAGCAAAAAGGAGGATCCTTGAAAAGAAACAGCACAGTAAGCATGAATTCCAGGCGCACAACTCAAGGCAGATGGACAATACTTCACTCACAGTCCATCTTTCAGCAACTGCTTACCGCTGCATATAGAAGAGGTGATGTTGTAGAGAAAAGGATAGAACTGCAGACAGCGGATCATTTTCAGGCTGCTTTCACACTCCAAACACTTGGTAGTCAAATCCAGTGCATGTCTGAAGGCCTGTAGGGCTCCACTAATGTTGTTCAGAGCCAGATAGGCATTTCCCAGGCTCAAGAAAGTCAGGGGCTACGAAGAAAAGAGCAACACACCTCAGCATAAGTATGTTTAGCAGCTGAAATGGAAACTAACTAGCAAAAATCCTGCCAACCCACACCCTCGCCAGTTCATCTGGAAGGAATTTGGAAAACTTCTTCAATAGGGATTGCCTATTCTTCAAACACAGAACTAACAGCTTGATGCATTTGTGCTAAACAAAAGCTGTTCTGACATAAGGTTGTGTTCTGGATTCCAACCTTCCACGATGAAAAACAGCTGTTAAACACGCTGAGATGAAGCATTAAATACTTATCCATAAACCATCACAAACGTAATAGTCACTGCAATAGCTAAACTTAAACGTTTGAAGATATCTTAGAACTACTAGAAGTCAGCAAAAGCATAGAAATATTACTACAGCTCTAGAAGGACAGATGCATTTCATTTGTCAATAATATTCAGCACTTACTTGAGCAGAACTGGGCTCCTGAAAACACCAGTTTCACACTAGCTTAGAGATGAACATTTATTTTCAACTTTTTATAAAACTTCATATTTTTGCCCTCTGCTTTTGGCAACTCTCTGCATAACATCTATTTGTAAAGTGCAGATTACAAACACTCTTTTCACTGGATAGAATTTAATCAGCAAACATAAGCACAAAGTGAAGCATTACTTTTTGTTTATTTGTTGATTGAAAACAATCTTTCACTTGCACACAAAAGAATATAATGGTTACTATAACGCTGCAACATTGACTATAATATTGTAACACAGCAGTTGTTTTTTCCCTTATAAGTAATTTTACATTCATTATCTGAAAATCTGGAGACTGACCAACAGATTCAGATTTGCCACACTCAGCTTCCATCATTAAGCATTATTCAGAAAAACATGCAACTTGAGCAACTGCATTTCAATTTTTTTTTTTTTTTTAACGAATTTTTGCCCACAGAGCACATGCTTAACTCCCTGCATCTGTAATTCATTTTGATTTATATCTACTTTTCATTATATTCCAGGAAGTTTCATTTGAGCACGGATTTTCTTGCCAATTTTTTTAACAGTATTTTTTACAGGACTGTGACTGACTGAAAAAATAAGAGCAGGCATTACAGTAGTAGGCAAGACTCACCAACATTTTTGAGGGAAGCCCTAATCTATGCAGTGTGGTCTTTGGTTAACTTTCGATGTTGTGCTTTCAAGTGTTCCTCCCAAGGCACACCTCTTAAGTTTTTTCTATAACTCCTTTCTGCACTCCTACCTGTGACTCACATTGGCCAGATCCCTTTACTAGAAAAGTTTATTAGAAAAACTTAGGCCACTTTTTGCCTCTAAGTGCTAGGTGCCTGATAGCCTGGTGGGTTTCAGCCCTCTGTTCATGTTGGTGCAAAAGTACAAGGACCAGAAATATTAACTTGCACTTCTTACAGAAGTATCACAAATTTAAGACCAAATCACTTGCCAAAGAAAGGTGTTGTGACACAGATACATACACACCAATCTAAGTTCAGGTCCCATCTCAATTTAACTCTATTTCTTCTCCTCTCCTTTTCACAATTGCTCTGGCCAGTTCCACAGTTTAATCAGTTCACATGGTGAGTTCCTACGTTAGATGGGTGCCCATCTGCAAGATGTCTATAATGTTACTATTCAGAAATGCAAAAACTGTTTTGTATCTATGACTGGAAGTAAGGGCAAAACAACTCCAACACAGGTTTATACCCAGCTACATACCTTAAACGTAGGGACAAATAAAACCGTACATAATAAAAACTACAAAAACAAGTGGCACAGAAAGATGTCTATGAAGTCAAAGACCTTCATGACACATCTGCTGCTTTAAGAGTTTCTTTTTTTTCAAACCAAGATAGAACAATAGCATCATAATCTCTTTTTAAGATGACAGAGTTCCCAAAACATCATGATTGGATTCCTTTGAGCCACTGGTGATGCAGATTTTTGGAAACAAAAATGTGTCATCTATAAAGAAGCATTATGTTCCAGATGTGTATGTTCTCAGTAATCAGCACCAACCGGTTAGAACAAGAATGTAAATGAAAATTAACATTCCTTCCAAACCACAAGCTGGAAACTAAACTGCATACTTCAGGTAAGTCAGCACAGTTACATAACATGTATTTAGAAACTAATCAAGTAATGGAAAGGCACCCACTGCTGAACTAACACAAAAAACATCGTCTTACCTCAGAGGCATTGATGGCCAAAGCCTGAAGCAAGAGCCTGCTGGCATCCAAATGAAGACCATAATGAATCAAGAGGTTAGCAAGATTGACCAGAGGGATGTCCTGATACTCATGTGGAGCCAAATTAATTGCTTTTTGCAAACAGGTGACAGCAAAGGTGCTATTTCCAACTGCACGCCAGTACAATCCAGCTTCATTAAGCACAAGCCATAGAGGATCTTGAGGCTACAGAAGAATTAGGGAATAAGATGAAAATACCCACAGAGGTGTTTCAAGGAGACAGAAGTACCTGCTGTCTGGTGAAAACAAAAAAACCTCACCTCTGCACACTGCCTAACTACTCTTTGCTTTGTTCACAACTTGAGTTTTATCAGGGCAGAGAAGTTAGCGAACTGATGCAACTTACAGTCCGCACTGTAATTTAGCAGGACCCACTGCTCACACTATTTACTTGTATGACCATCTTACAACGTAACCACAAAATCTTTTAAAACATGCAACTGATAATGGTTAGTTTGCTTTGGAAGAACATTTGTGAGCCACTTTGGAGTCCTAAAATTACATGAACATGAGTCTGTGAAAAGATGTTACCAATTTGAAGGTCAAGCACTTTCCAACTACTAGTTAGATATGCTTCTAGGTCCTATATCCTACATTAAGATGTTTTATTTAAGGTTTCAGAGTTGTTTTTTTCTTAAATTTAGTTATCTCTGCATGTTTTATGAATAGATGTCAACATGACATGCATGAGATGCTGCTTAAAGATAAAACAGCAAGTGACAAGTGAAGGCATGTGTATTAACAGAGAAAGCATCAAATACACTTTGAATTCCTCCTCCTCTTTGACCTACGACAGAGGAAACAAACACTCACTCTAGAGGAGAAATAGCAAAATTTTAAAATCCTGACAGGTAGGCAGAGTTAAATAAAACAACTTCTTTAGACAGAGCAGATAGAATGCTTTAGAAACACCAGTACTCCATTTCGTTTTTTAAAATATTTTCAGTGTTATTCAGTTATACGTGTTGAAAAAGTTAACTGACAGAAAGATATTTAAGGTTTTACAGACTCCTCACACAGAAGGGCTTTTCTTATGGTTCAAGATGCATAGGAAGATATCAGTAGGATACATTATCTTTTCTCATGAGTACCTTACATAATAATCAGTAATTGTAAAATTACCTAACGCCTCTATTTTGCAATGCACATACATACCATTACTTGCATGTTATTCACAAACTCCTCACTGAACTACTTTCCATACAGAGGTCTTAATGTCCTCTGACTAAATCCCAAGCAAATTACTAGCATTTTGTCTTTCTCAGTACAAAGATGCCAGCTGTTGCTCTTCTTCAGTAGAAAGTTTATCATTAACAGAATAGGCATGGCATAGCACTGCTCCTGTATCAGCATAAAAATGATCAAGTTCAGACTTTCAGCATGAAGGCAACCAAATACTACAGTTAGAAAGAAAATATCTATGCACTGCAACAGTCAGACATTAGACATAGATAGGATTGTTCTGATCACCGTAATAACAGAAGTCAACTCCTACTGCTGATTTTTCTTCTGGGTAAGACAGATGCACATAGTAAACGCTACTGATTTTAGACTCAAAACAATACATACGCTGCCTTGACACAATTTATAGAAAATACTTAATTTGAGAGAGATCAGCTTGACAGGTCAAAAAGAGCCAACCTCTATCTCAATGCTTCCTGTCAGCTCAACAGTAATGACTCAAAGGCCCCACGCAAGATGGAGGTGGCATTCTGCAGGGTGTTACACAGATGTACATGCTCTGCCCCAGAGTGCTAATTATCCTGACAGAAGACTGACAGTGGGTTGGTTGCCTTTGGAGTACAGGGTTGGGGGACTAGTGAGGAGGAGGAAGAGCAAAAGGCAGACGTGCTGGGAGAGGTGGAAGAGGGAGTAGGTGCAAGCTGTTTTGTTCATCTAAACAAATGTCTGCCAGGATTAGCTAATACATTGATGCTCAATGTCCTGCAGTCACAAAAAGAACAAGTAACCACGGGGCTGTGTGGTATACACTGAGCTAAAGGAAATAGCTGCTTCTCTATATGCTTGAGCTTCTCTTACAAACCTGAATTATCAAGTTAGTTTCATCTCGCTCACAGACACATCAAATCTTTACTTCTAAAACAAATCTGACCATTTTATAAGTATAGAAAGAAGCTTTAAATAAAAATTCCTTGTTTATCTTGTGCTACAAATTTTGACTTACCTTTTTCATAGCATGATCAAGAAATGCTTCCATCTTCTCTTGTGTAATAGCTTGATTGTTGATTCGAGAATCTAAGATCTGGACAGAGGATTTTTTTTAAAGTGAAATTTTACAAAATATAGCTACGCTGGTCATTTAAGTCTCACTTCCCTAAGTATTCCATTTAGTTTACTAAGTAATTTCTAAATCAACCATTATATATTTACATCACATAAGCAGCCAACCTACAAAAAACAATATGAAGGAGTAATTTCACCTTAAAGTTACCAATTTGGAGGAATACAAGAGATACTGGAAATCCTGAGAAGATGAATCATGTCAAATAACTCTTAGAAGTTTCAAAATAAAGCAGTAATTTTAAATAAATTTTCTCATTTTGTGTGCTTTCAATAAGCATTTAAGAGAGGTCAGGCAATAACCTTATGCTGAAGCTCTCCCTTCCTCCAGCACTATTAGAAAGCACTTGATTCCACATTTAAAAAAAAAAAAAAAAAAAAAAGGGGGGGAATCAAGCCAGTCATCTTTTAAATATCAGAAATGGCTGACTTCCTGAACAAGACTTCTATGGCAAAAAAGTGGAAAAATTTAAAACAGACGAGAAGCAGTGAGATATTTCTCTTACTTGTCTTGCTTGATCATCTGGCATCTTCATTTTCAAATCTAGATTATCATCAAGTTCTTTGATGAGTAGGTACAGAGATTCATTGTTACGAGCATCAGTAATGGAAGAACAGTCTGGTACCTGGGTATCTTCATGCCCAACAGCTTCTCTTGGGATATTTAGGATTGACTGGACTCTAGCAATAAGGAGAATCAAGACGAATCAATAGCTTCCCTACCACCACTGCAGTGCTTAGTGAATAGAATAGTATAAAATTATCATGGAAATAGCTACTGCAGCATAGACACTTATTTTCCCCTATTTAATAGTAAGCACTGTTGGCTATTCCACAACTAAGCTGTTTTTCTACCTCTGTCCCAAAAGAATAATCCACATTCATACCTTCACTTAAATCCTCATTCTTTTAGTAATACTGTAGATGTTTCATGCATTCACCATGTACTAAAATGTCAAATGACAATCACCATGAAATTGGGTCTGTTACAGTTATAGGAATAACAACAGTAAAGGAAAATCACTCCTTCACTGGGATGGCCAAAGGAAGAGATCTGAACGCACTTGTGCTGTTGAATATGAGTTGCATCCACCCTATCCAGAGAGAAAATGTTCATTAAAACATTAAGTGTCAAAAAATATAAATAAGAAACTAAATTAGAGATATTTAAAAATAAAATTAACACTTGCCTGAATCCCCTATTTTCTGGGGGCAGAAAATAAGTTGGCAGCTCTTCTGGATCAGGAATTTTGGGGAAAGATTTCATACACTCGGAACGCTGAGGCCAAAGAAGATGCTGTTTGTCCTAAAGGGAAGAGGAATTTTTTAATTATTTTCTCACCATTTTCAATATTTTAATGAACAAGCTAATAAGAACACAAGGAATAATCTGGAGGAACAAAAGAGTAGACACCTTTAAAACTATTATTTTCCAAATTTTTCCAGAACAGCAGCTCAGTTTTCTAGCTGCACTGCTATACCTGCAGCAGACTTCTCAGCTGCCATAGAAGAACAACTCTGTCTGTGCTGTAGCAGAGTTTCAAATGACTGGAAACTGGTCAACAGGAACTACAGAGATGTTCAGCATGTTAAAGAAGTGCTAAGAAGTTTCATACAAACAAGGACAAGATGCACACTTTTATAACACCTCTTTGAAGGAGCAAAAGAGCAAAACCTATGCCATTCACTCACTCTATTGGATTCTACACTCCACACCGAAACGATGGAACGAGCAACAGGGGAAGACCGCAAGGATTGGCTGTGGCCACTTTGGTTTGCATGAAGATTGAAATTCAGAGATGTCATACTTGAAGTTGAAGAGTCTTCACCAAACTAGAAACAGAACAGAATTCCATAAAGAAGAGAGATGTCTATCTAAAGAAGTGGAATGTATATCCCACTATTTATGTAGTTGAACTTCACTAATGAGGTGAAATTCGGGTAGCATTAAAAAAACAGAAATTTAAGCTTGATCCACTCACACCATAGAAGAATACTCGCATTGTAAAAAAAAGTCAACAATGAAAATATAACTGCAAATAAGCAAAAAATGATAAAATATATCAAGCAAACATTTCTAGCAGGTCATATACAAAATCGACATATCTACATTACGTATCTCAATAATTCAAGTTGAAGTTACTAAGTCTTACAGCTTGCAAAACCCATCTCGATAACCTGAATAGGAAGAACACCCAAGAAGAAAACATAATTAAAAATAAATATTCCTGTTTTCTTAAACCAGATAACAGGAAACTCCACAACACATTCCATATTACAAAACAAATTAAACAACAATTTTTATGTGTAGCTCTAGCACATCAGTGGGTTGGTTTTTGATCTGGGTTTTCAGTGTTAGAGCACACCGTTTCCAAAGCTTCCCAATATTCCTGTATCAGATTTTCTTGGTGAACTGTATAGCTGAAGACATACAAATAGCCAATACACGTTAAATCAGGCTAACACCTTATTTTAGGGCTACAAAAGCACTCATTAAACTGATCAGAAAGGAGCTCTGCTCTTGTATTTGTTAATTGTGTATTGCAGTTTTTTTCTCCTTCTGGTAGGGACAAAATATCAAATTGGAAGGAGTGGGCAAATGTTACATTGCTTGAGTCACACAATAGCATAATAGACAAAAGAAATTACAATCCACTTAAGGGCTGTAGAAATAATTAATGAAATATTAAACACACATCTGAGCTATCTATTGGAATACTGTTTCCATTAAGGAGTAGTTCTCATTCCATGTTCCACATATATATTTGAAAAGAAAATTAAATCCTTAGGAATCTTTGCCTCTTTCTTGTCCTCTTAGAAGGCAAGTTAAACATTTACTCCTGCTAGCACGCCTGAATGTAGCACATTTAAATGAGAGAAAGCAGTAATTCCTCAAGTGAGTAACCTTCGTCCTTCCTAGAAAGAACAAGCTAGCTGTTCTATACAGGTTAAAAATACAAAGGAGACTACGGAAGTGGCTCAAATCTCCCAGAAAAAGAAGACTTTAGAAAAAAGTAAATAATGATAATCTTTTTTTTTTTTTTTTAAAGTAAAA
>JAOWBP010002559.1:20829697-20842698 GCA_028571105.1 Tragopan temminckii | reverse complement strand
TGGACAAGACTCTGCAGTGAGACAAAGCGATCACAGGAGACGCTCTCAACAACAAGCATGGGACCAGGAGGGAAACCTGCAAGCCAAAGCACTAAGAACAGTTGCTGAATCAAGAAGAGAAGACATAAGGAAGAGGTAAGGCCTGACAAAGATGGCTCCCGGACATACCCTACTGTAGTCACCAGTGCCATGCAGAATAGAGCCTAGCACATGGTATGATTTCCATTACCCAGAAGCCAAGAACACATATAAGCTAATGAATAAAAGCGCCCATGCTAGCACTTTTAAAAACGAGCTGCAAAGGAAAAACAATGAGCTCACGCCTTCTGACCTTGCTTGTTTTTAGCCTGGTTTCCTATGGCAACAAGGCTTGTGATCATGCTGTGTGTGTGTGTGTGTGTGTGTGTGTGTGTGTGTGTGTGTGTGCATGTGCACGTATGTGCGTGCAAAAGACAGGTAGAAAGTAATTGTCAGGGTGTTCAATAACTGCTGGATGCACTGCCACTTCGTAGTCGGACCTGGCAGTAGATTGCAGGTCTCAATGATAAATAAGTTCCCATAAGTTTTACGGAAGCAAGTGCTCACCAAGATCAATGAGACCAGAAGCTTTCTCAGGTTGTAGGGTAAGAGAACTCAGCAGAGAACTCACACAGGTGACAAAGTTATGAATGTTCCAACTGCAGGAGAAGCAGCCCTCAAAACTTGCAGCAAAGCATGAAACAAACCTGGTAAAACAGCTTTGTTAGTCCTGGTGCTAAGGTATGCAAGACACACCGGGGAAGTTCCTTTCTCTCTTTTTCCTGGTGAGAGTTAATAGGGACATCCTGTCTTCAGGAAATTGACCCTGATTCACAGTAAGGGGAAAAGAAGTTTTAGGTCAGATTATTATTATTATTTTAAGAAAGACTGTTCATACATCAACAGCTACATAAATAAAATGTTTCACAGAACAAAAAAAAAAAAGTAAGGATTTTAAAATCAAATTATTCAACAAACGGCCAAGAAACATCACAGGCAGCTTAGCCAGGTCCACCAAAAAAAAAAAAAAATCTAAGCCTTGACATTGCTGAGATCTGTCAGGACACAGTTCACTTATGGTTGGTGTGGTGTGGTAAGATCCACCAAAGCCTAACTTTGTTTGTACGTAGCCTTCTGACACAGCAGATTGCTTTCTTTCCTCTCCCAAGAAATTTTTAAGAACAGAGAGGGCACAGATGACTCTTACAGACAGGAACCTTCCGAACCTACAGGCAACTCGCCATTCAGATGGGATCACCGAGCTACACTTGTAAAAGGAGTGAACAAAATGGAATAAGTGAACATAACATAAAACACCAATCTCCATAATCCAGTAACCAGCTGCCTAGGACCGATCTATCAAAAAGTCTCTCTGCCTCCATTTTGCTGAAACGTGTCTCCTGTAAATACTCGTACCATTTGAAAATTGGATGTTTGTCCAGGGCTGTACTGACTAAGCTGGTAGAGCCTGGAGGAGCACACAGGTGCTAGCAATTGGTTTGAGCCAGTCATATTTAAAGGACAGAGGAGCACACCCATTACAAAGCAGTTTGAAGAGGGAATGATGGTGAGTACTTGCTGTCTCCTTTCAGCAGACAGAGCTGTCTGTAGTATGAAATTCCACATTTGAGCAAATTCTCTCTTTCTTTTAAGAGCCAAAAATTCCACGTGTCATCAACTGTGTACATTTAAAGAACTATGGCATTTGACTCCAAAGTGCTCTCGTTGACTGCTGAAATCATATTTCTATATGTTGGCACATCAATTTGGGATCCTTTGATCTGGAAGTCACTCCAGATTCATCTGAAAATAGTCTTTTTGTTTTGGTTCCAAGTCAGATGTGAAATGTTAAAATCTTCCCTTCCAGTGTCAAAAGACAATATATGAGTATACCCAAGAGCAGAATCTGACCCTCATCTTTTTTCTGTAGTTTTCACTACTGTACAAAAAAATATACATATTTTTTATTTTACTGCCAGCTCCCAAGTAGGTGTATTATTGGTGATACTTTCAAATGTGGCTTCTGAAACACTGATTTTTATGGCCTTCTTATTAATCATTGACTATATCCTCTGAGCCCTTCTCTCTCACAGCAGAAGCTTCTGACAATGTTAGAAATATTCTCCAAGTTGTGAAATATTCTTTTTGTGCTTCCACGTCCTTCCGCTTTTATACCATACCACTCATCTATAAGACTTATCCCGGTCCCATTAAATTCAGTAGCAGCAGGATAAAGGGTCAGACATGTAACTTTTTCTTAGCTTCAGGTTTGTAATTTGAGGCTGCAGTTTAGAAGGAATGGGGAAAATAAAAACTAATCCAAAGAAAACACAGAGTAAAATACACAGTAAGTGGAACTATATAAATAAAAAATAATTTCTAAAATATATGTGAAATAAATGGCTGACAATCTAATAGCATCTTGAACAAACACCAATTTCAGATAGATTCTTGTCTTCACAGATTTTTCAATCAAGTATCATTGAATCAGGTGATTTCTGGATGTTGAAATGCTAGCTATAAATTTATCTAAATTAGAATCAAAGGGTCTAACAATCACAATAATTAAATTTGATTAAGGTATGAGGTATTGAAGTTAATTTGGTATCATAAGAAAAAGTTAAGCAAACAGTTTAATTTATGTGTAATGTGTCCCAAACAGCCTCGCCAATTTCATGAAATATAGTGTTATATTTCTTGATGATCCTGGCAAGCATATGTAATTAAAAATAAAACTTAGCATCTATAGCCTTTCCTTTTCTTCCCTTCCTTCAAATATCTGCAGGTCCCAAGCCTGCAGACACATGCTTGTTTAAGGAGTCCTGCAGGCTTAGGCAACTCACAAAATTAGACTTACTCATACGTACTGAAGTGTTTATAGCCTCGAACCCGAATCCCCAAGCTTGCAGGAAAGACTATCCAAAGAGGTGACTCCTCAAAACAAGAGAACTTGGGTATAAAGTATTTATTATTTTGAAATATAAATGTAAAGTTGCAGGGGGGAATTCTTATCTGAAAGACAAGATGTTTCTAAAGAAAATATTAGGCACACGCATAGAAATAGTGGATGGGGATCATACAGAAATGAAAACTCGCTTCATTAACTGCCCAGAAAGAAAAAACAAGTAAAATATCAAATAAAAAGCAACGGCTGGGGTAGTCAACACCAAGTTACAAGTAAATAAATTGTTAATCAACAGTTTAATTGAAGAAAAAAAAATATCTCCAGCCTTTGTTCTCAACAGCAAAGGTTTTTTATATTTCTAATGTCAATTTATTTTTTTTTAAAGAAGGAAAATATGACTGTTACTATGGAGTAAATAAAAAAGAGGATTAACATTTATTTTTAAAATTCATATTTATTTAATAACTTTCATACTAACAGATGACAGAGTGATAAAGTGGCAGTATGCTGCTCTGACAATTTTTTTTTCCTGATCCAACATTGTTTAACATTTAGCTTCCACTGCTAACCTAATGGAGTTATTTTTTCTTCCTACTTGGGGTTACATTCATATGAAAAATTCATCCTAAACCTGTTTTTTGGTTCTTAATGTGCAGGAAACTTTTGTTTGCCTGGGACTGAGCCTAAACTTGGGGGGTTTTATGCATTTGAATTGCCCTTATGAAGCCAACGGGCTAGATCCTGCTTACATGTAATGGGGCTAGGTTCCTGGGACAAAGCAATATGAATTTGACTGTTATCGAAACATGCAATTAATCTTTGTTTTATCAGCTACAGCAGCCATTATGCACTTAATATCAATAACCCCCCTGACTAGCTATACCAATAACAGCAGAGCAAAGTTTTAATTTTTTCTTTGCTCTCTCCTTCATTATAAATTTGGATTTTTTTTTCAAAGGATGCAAAGGAATAATACTCGTAACTGTCAGTGCTAATTTCTGCTCTGGCCACCCAAATGAACGCTTTGATTTAATGGAAACAAGAATATGGCAAATTAGGTATGGAAAGGTAGTTACATATGGCCCTTTACCCACGTTGGCTTGGAATCTCTATCATACCTACCAGGCAGATTTATCTCCCCCCCCCTCCAAAAACATACTCATACAGCGGACCCTTAGCTAAACATACACAAAGTTATATTTTCTTTAAGGCTTACTGTTAGTAGGCAAACGCATTCCTTAAGCAACTATTTGAAGATATCCTCCAGGTCTCCACTGCAGTGCTGCTTAACTTAAGACTAAATAAAACAAAGCTATTACAGAGATTCCTTCAAACAAGAAGCCAAGTCTGCATTCACCATGCATCCAGAGCTTCTGATTTGAAAAAGAGACTCCCAGAGTTTTTGGTATCTTTTTTGATGTTTAAGTTTGCTTCTTATATTTTTAGCATTTGGTTTGCTTCATTTTTGTTCCTCCCCAACAGACAAGCAAGCACCAGCTTTGATGCCGACCACCACAGTTCAGAGGGACTTCCCACGTTAAAAACTTCTTGTGACTAAACATCAGGAACATTAAAAGTAAATATTCTATTCTGATGTTGACCCAAGAGTTCTAACCCAGCAGAATACATCCTCCTATCCCAGCCACTTGCCTGTGGGACACAGTGCCCAACAGCATTACGCTAAGACTGCCTTTCGGAGACCCAAATGGGCACTTCATTGTGCTCTGCTAGCACGGTCTGCACCTTACAGAGCTCTGTAGATCCAAGATCTTTTTACATGTTTCACTGAAATGATATTATTCAAACTCCATGCTGCTCAGAGTTCCTAAAACTGACAGAAAGCAAATTGAGTGGTTTCCTTCTTGAAGTCCTTTCCCAAAATTCCATTTAGACTTCACTGTGGTTACCTTTTGGAAACCAGAAAAAGAATGTATCATGCCAAGAACTGTTAGGTTCTGTACACAATTATTCTTTAAGCTGATACTGAAGTGCTGTTAAGTTTGGGAACCGTACGTAAAGTTAAAAAGCAATGACCTAAAATTTGCTGACTGAGGTTGGACTCCCAAATTAGGCGGCAGGGAAGGGTAAGCCACTAAATAAAGGCGTTTAAATCAAGGAGCAACTGTTCAATGGGATGTCTGCGATATGAGCAGGTTCACAAGTCCACCTGTGAGAGTAACCAGTATTTTTAGCTCTATAATTAAGTCAGTGGACATCATTAGGAAGAAGTGAACAATAAGGTAAGCAGGATTTTGCCCACAGTTGCTATGTACAGAAAAAAGTTCTTCTCCTCCTCCAGTGACACTTCGTATATGTGCTCATGACTTCTCAGTCTCTGCGCCAGAGACATTACAGTCTGCTTCCAAATAAAAATCGTGACATGAAGTGATCACCAAAATAATTTTGACCTTCAAGGACAAATTAAAATGGAAAAAAAAAAAAAAAAACCCACAGCAAAAATCAACCTGCTGGTTTTCATTCTGAAATCTAAATAACACCTATTCCTCTAAGTATAAAAAATATATGATTGTGCATAAAGAGAAGACCACTGATACACTGTTCTTCTCATCCACAACTTCACACCTATCTACCCAAAGCATGCAGCAAGCCACAGTAAGAACTATACAAAACATCTGGTTTTGTACACGGATAGATGGATGGAAACAATGTACATGGCTACACATGCACACACACACACAGAAATCATGACAGCTGTTCTCTCAAGTAGAGGAGGCCACCGAAGGGACCGATATTACATCTATACTATTTCTTGTCAGTGAAAAACTGTCCTTAATTTTTAGTGAGTTCTGGCTCAGCTTTGGTTAAATTCTGTGAACGGTGCGCACCTTATTAACACGTATGTTCAACCATTTTCAAAGCAACTCACTGGAACAGTAATACATTTGTGAAATCCTTTTTCATTATGACAATTTCACCATACAGGAGAACTATACTGCAGCATTCACGAGCAACTTAGAATTCTATTAACCTACCCAAAAGCCTTGTAAACAAATAAGCAGAGGACAGATGCATTTGCTTCTATTTACTATTTTCAGTTACTATGCTTTTCCTATTTTTTAATGCACATAACACAAGCCTATATCTATGCACATGGACATAACTCCCCAAACAGAGTGCTACTGTACTGGTTCAAATTTATACAAGAAATTCCTTTAGTAGGAATGAATCAAGAGGCTGATTTAGTGCAGTAAAAGTGAAAAGCAATGAGCACTGTTTGAGTGGGACAACGTTAGCTGAAGTTTCACATTTGGACTATGGGGGAAGCAAGGAGGGGCACGCTTATGTGGTACCTGTGGGTTTCTATTGTAGTATTCAGAGGTGTTACACGATTCAAGGGGGTTAAACAGTGGTCTTTTGCAGATCAGAACACCTAAATTAAGGTGAAAAAAAAGAAAAAAGATGAAATGCAATAAATCTTATTTTATGCTTTCTTCCTTTTCAATCTCATCAGATTTTCCTATTTTTTTTTCCTGATTGCTTTTCCTGCACATAATATATGCTTAGATTTAGACAGCAAATAAAATATCTAAATTGTGATGCTTCTCCTGTATGCAAGTATATATAAATTGAACAAAATAAATGAAGGGGATGAATATGCCTCAAAAGAAGAAGTCAAAGAAAAAATTCAGGGGAAGAAATTATCACTGTTGAACTAGTACCTTCCACATACATGTCTAAAAGAGTTTTGCCAGTGGCCTCACTGTAGGGATAGAACTGACCACATAATCTTATGAACCATACAGGAAAGGTCTTATGCCAAAAGATACAGGAGGTAACAAAGGTTTCAGCACTCATCTTCATTTAGGAATCCTTAAGCTTCTTCAAATAGAAGTACATGGCTACATTTTGTTTACTGACTGCTGAACTACAGAATCTCCATTCTCAGTTTGGCAGCTGCATTAGACGTATATTTTTAAATCCCACTAAATTAAGAAAGGTCTAGTTTGACTATGAATAATCAGAGAAGGAAATAAGCAAGCAAGCTAACAGACAAGGCACCAGTGGTTTGCTTGATACAAGTTTGGAAGGACTCTGTTTAGCTGCCAGGCAATAACAGTTAGTAGTTTAAAAAAATAAAAATATAAACAAAAAATACCCCCCTGTCACCTTTTGACAATCTGAGCAGAAAGGACCTGGAAAACCTCTTGTAGGACCCAGAAAACTCCTCTCATCCTCTGAATAGTCCCTCTGACTTGAAGCAGCTGTTGTACCACGGGGCAGCAGGTTAATAAAACCAGTATATCCATTGCTAATGGCCTTGCTGTGCACGTGGTTGGAGAACTGGTCATATCATGCCAGACCTACATACTATAGAATCTACTCAAAATAACAGCTAACAGAAACATACAGAAACCAACACCTTTCAGAGAGGGCTTTAAGCTCTTTATCCCAGTTCTGCAGCCGGACAGTTGAAAGTAAAGTAAAGTTCAGCAAGGGCTTTATTTTCAATATGTCCAAGTGAAAAGGAGGGGGGAAAAAAAAAATCTCAGATGTAATAGTGCTAGACAAAAAGCTGCAAGCATCTGCCTCTGTGTGCAGCACTTACTGCTGCAAGCAGCTCTGCTGTGGCCAGGCTAAGTCTGATTAGAACTCAGCTTGGGAAACAAAGCACCCAGCTTGGGATGGGAAACCCTTGCTGAATCAGGACGTAGTTATTTTACTTAAGAAACAGCTGCTAGGTTTGTAAATAACATGCAAAGCTTTGTATCACAACAGGCTGCTGGTGAATAAAGCCAGCCACAAACTTTTTCCCTGGCTACATGGTTAAACTTGGGGGTGAAAAAAAATGAATGCAAGTTGCATAAATGCAGGCAACCACAGGTCAGTAAACAATTCTAAAAAAATCTTCCTGACTCCGTAAGTTGTGATATAACAAGATGGACTGCTCCGTACTTCAGTATAATTAACATAGAATGAGCCTCAAAAAGTTGGAAAAAAATCATGAAATAAAATACAATTTTCCTAGCGTGAAGTAAAACCTGTGTATCAGTAAACCATCTTTAACTTCTTTCCAAAACTTATACCCAGCAAGAACAGGTCCACGTTTTGCCTTTACTGTTCCTACTACAGATTTGCATGCGCATGCATTTGTGGCTGTGTTCATGTGCGTACATACACATCCATTTGTGCACCCACAAAGTAGTCTGTATGCACACACAGAGGCCTGCGCTTTCAAAAATATGAAATAAAAAAAAACAGAAGAATAAATTAAAAAAGAAATGCATCTGAAGAATTGTAATAGGTTAAAGCTATTGTGTAGATTTTTAAGTTTTATGTAAAAAAACTGTCATTGTTTTTCTTACTAATTTTACTTCAGAAAACAAAAGCAGAAAGCATTAATAAAATGAGAGGGGAAATGCTGATTTCCAGTTTTATAGGCTTATGGCTGCATTTCATTCAGTTTGGCCAGTGGAAAAAAAAATAAAAATAAAAATCAATTGTTCATCCTCCTGTCCAGGCCATTCTATCTCCTTGCTCTCACGTACTAAAACTAATCAGTTGCATTTGGCTATTTGACATAGAATAAAAAATACTTTAAATGCTAAAATATATATGTATTAATTAACAAAGTTTTTTTTTTTTAATGTTCTTTCTTACAAATATACTTAAAAAAAAAAAAAAAGAAGACAGGGAGAAACGTGAGGTTTTAAGAATTAATTGCTATAGGTCCTTCATGCTGATCTTTAAGGCCTCACTTCAGCACAACACCCCGTACGCTGCAAGCCAACAAGCAGAGCTCCCACATGGCTTCAGCTCAGTGCTGTGGCACCCTGAAGTTCTATGTCACACTATACCCAAGTAATTCATCCTCTTAAAACAGCCAAAAGATGAATGTGTGTGTGACCTGTGGTACAAGGACAACAATAGGTCAGGGTACAAATCAGTACCATAAATTTGGGATTTTTTTTAATTCTTTTTTTTGCTTCAGGTTTTCTTTTTTGGTTCAGTCAGGCAGGTTGGCATTCTGCTACAACTACGTGATTAAAAAAAAATATGTGCATAAAAACATACAAACGCAGCCAATTATTTAGAAAACTCTATAAGAAAGTGTAAAACACATATAAAAAAAAATACTCCCACTGCTGCATATCAGGTCCTTCACTCCCCATCTCGCTTGCCTAGGCTCATTATGAAGCAGGGAGCACAAAGTCCCTCTATGCTTTGCAGTTTCTGTGCTGTCTGTGACGTGCTGCAGGTGGGTAATCCATTTCTGATCTGCCACACTACCTACAACATCCACACCAAGCTCGCAACAGGCACAGTGGCACACACCACACTGATTTACCTACGGAACAGCTAAGGCAAAGAACCTCAGCAACAAACGTAGCAGTGGAGGAGGAGACTTTTCACACTTACATTGTCAAGCCCTGACATCTGCTTCCTCTGCTCCGTGGTGACCCTCATGACTGTCCCCATACCAGCAGATAGTGGCCAACCCAGCCAGTGATCACATCTTCTGGACCAGCCAGCCAGGCTCAGGTCATCCCTTTGCCTTCTGCCCTCACTCCTCAGTTTGCCTACCGAGTTCACCAGGAGAGCTCATCTTGTGCCCTGAAGGAAACGAGGTGGGAGGAGCAGGGCAGCAGGGGAATCAGCTGAGGGCCCACTCCAGGAACAGGTGTCTATAGGCAGGGATGAAAATCTGAGAGACAAAATGGAAGGAAAAGAGAGAGATTGTGCACGTGCCTGAGCAGAATAAAGGAGAAGAAGGAAGAACTAGACAGAAATAAGAAGGAAACAGGATTTTTTTTAAAGGTGGGGAGAAATAAGAACTGTCTTGCCACATTCAGATCATTAATTGCATTGAGTCATTTTTCTACCTGTGCTGCATCGTATTTTCCCAGCAGATGTTCCTGTAAGGGTAAGGTGGGTGAATGAAGAGCGCTGCTCTGTGGAGGGTGAGTCTAAGGACCAACAGCGGGCAGATTTTTTTAAAGCCTACGTGTCACTCTGCTAATTCGTGTCTTTTTCTGGCTTCTTAAATCCTGATTTGAAAGGGAAAAGAAAGTTACCAGATATATTGTCAAATACCAGTGTTCCCAATGCAATCTCATCCCTCCCTGTACTTCAGCAGGCCTCTCTCCTCTCTCATTTTACCTTCTCAAGAGGAAAAGCAATTCATCTTCCAGCCTGGAACCCTCCCCAGCCCCGTGCATGAGACGAGCAAGGAACCACACCAGCCAGTCTACAACAACGCTGAGCACCATGCCCCAGCGGGGAGACCTTTCCTGCACCACCTGTGCTAGGGACATATCAACAAACAGCAGAGCTGTACCAAAATTAACAGTGACTATCTGAGCTATGTTGGCCAACGTGTGGGCATAGCCTGGGACTTCTAACAGGTGTATCCAGATTTTTTCTCATTCTTATAACAGAATAACGGCTTACGTACATTCTCCCTCCACTGCTCCTATTGGTTCTCCCTTCATTTAAATCCCTGGCCACTTCCAATGTGACTAAACATAACATAGACACACGTGTTGAAAATTAACTAAAACGTGGCAACGTAATTAAAGAGATGTAGAAAGGAAACCAGAAAGTGTTAGAGCCTCAGCGTCAGCATGCCACTGCGGTTGGGGGTGGCTATGCCAGATGTGCAGAGTGTTAACAAGACACCAGCCAGGTCTTCCAGGCAGGGAAAGGCAAGGGCATCGAAACTTGTTGTGGTTGGCTTTTGCATCCCCCTTTGGACGCTCGCAGCTCTTGGTGTTTACATGAAATTAGCATTGCCGACAACATATTCCATATATTGAGGTTAAACAACCAGTAGAGTGTGGCTGTTGGCCGCTTCTCCCCAACCTTCTCCTAATTAACTGGCCTTTCCTGTCTTTACTCCTCTCGTGGGAAATGCTGACATTTTTTCTAGATCGGATACTACGTGCCGTTCACTCAGTGCAAGATCTAATATGCTCTCTTTAGGACCACTTTTTCATTTGCCTTCTTTTACCTTCACTGACGGTGGATGTCGATGTGGGCACTGACGTACGTCTGTACATTTGGACTCTAACTCAATGAGCTGCACATCAGCACACATTGTTGTTGTTTTTTTTTCAGTGCTCATCCCAATTCCTCTGTTGGAAAATATCCCGATTTGCTTCAGCAAAGCTGTAAGCTCAGGAGTGTGGTGGGTCCTGATTCAGGAGTTCTTTCTGCCTCCCACACCGATCTGGTGGAACTGTTCACGCAAGGACAGATAATTCAAGGAGGAAAAATGGAAGAATCACATTCTTTAAGAACTAGACATAATTTCTCCACAGCACTTTCCCTTTTTTTTTTTTTTTTCCTACAGCCATGCACTCATTTTGAAAACATATTGTTTAAAACTAACATTTTCAGACTTTTTTTTTCAAATTCCCCTTTACAGAAAGGCTTGTTCACAACCTGATAATGTTCAGGTTTCCCACATGGTAGAACCTCTTCTGCTCAGGCAGAAGCCTGTGATAGCTTACGTTATTTAGCATGGCATTATCCCAAGCTGTTTGCTTCCAGCTCACCGAAAATAAGGGATGACGGAACACATTTTGCTGGACACACCCTGCCTTTATTCTTAGTAAACTATTCCCTATATTTTCAGCCAAGAAAGTTGGGTTACTCTGAACCCTCTCGCCTTCTTTTCTACTGGAACGGCCACTTCCAGCTGGGGGAAAACGCTGACTATCCCTTCTCAAAGCCACTGGTGGGTAGCGAGGTGGCCAACTTGGTAAGCCCACCCCCTGAGACACAGCACTGCGGTGGCATGGCCAGGAGCACTGGTGGAAAAGAGGCATCTGTCGAATTGAGAGGACAAAGACTGGAGATGGATGACGTGGTGTGGAGGCTACTGCCACCAGCACAGCATCACACACACACGGGGCTCACGCTTCGCCTCTACCTGGACTCAAGGCAATCACCACTTCCCTCCTGAGGAGGTTCCTGCTGCATCCCAGTGACCAGCGCAGGCACTATCTGCACGTCGCTGTGTATCCTCATCACTCTGCTCATGGCTTGGCCCCTGGCCACCCACACGGGGACAGGAGCACTCATGGGGAGCCACCTGAGTCGCATGCAGGCCATTCTGCAGCCACAGGGAGCGGACGGTGTGTGCTGACCCCAGGGAGGTTTCTGAGGCAGCAGAGCTACGCTGTGAGTGAGGCTAGTGTCATGCTGCTAGCGTGACGCATTTCTCCACATGCAAATACCATAATTAGTCAAGCATCTTCTATTGTCCTTCCAAACCCGGCCTAACGACAGCACCAAATACGCTATGGAATAAAAGTGGCACTTCTTACTTTTAAGTGGGGATTCTGATTTTCACAGGAATGACTTTTGCAACTCTCTTCTACAAATTAGGAAGCTTGACTACCTGTAATTAAAATAAAACACTAAAAAAAACACAACGATTTTATGTACACTTACTTATGTATTTTGTGAGCATGTATGCAAGCACGTGTGTGCGGCTGACCCTGTGCCTCTGAGTTCTGTTCTCAGAGGTTCTTCGTCACTTACAAGGAAAATCGCCTGCATTTAAATCAGCTGCAACTTCCTCTCTCTGTTCCAAACAATGTCTACTGATGCTGCTGCAGGTCCACACGTATCTCTTCCCTGGGAATTGATTGTGTTTACCAAAGAACTCTGAAGTGAAAGAGCACAAACCTCACTTCAGCCTTTCTCTGTCAGTCTGGCTGCTCTGGTGCTCCTCTCTGAAGTTTCATCACTCTACACCCCATATTTTCCCCCAAACTGCTTACTGTGTCTGCTATAACACAAATCTGTTGAAGTTTCCTACCACCTCTACAGCTAATTAGGCTTCATCAGGGTTTTCACTCTTACACTCCCTGCTGTAGATAAATGCAGTGGCAGCTAGGCGTGCTGCAAGAGCTGCTGACTGCATTACAAGTTAGCAGAGCAGTGCCAGTGGACATGCTAACAGGTGATAATCATAATAGGAATGTTTTAGCAAAAGACTTGTGTGCGTATTGCTAGCGAGTTAATAAATGCTGCTTGGCATTCCTTAATATCCTCCTGGAATGTAAGAGAGAAAAGAAAAAAAAAAAAAAAAGAAAGAAAGAAAAAGAAA
>JAOWBP010002559.1:20796926-20829597 GCA_028571105.1 Tragopan temminckii | reverse complement strand
TGCACCACACCGATGCTGCTGAGTGAATTAACTCGGAAGTAGCCAGGCGAGCCCCCCCCCACCCCCCCCAAAACTTTGCAACAAAGTTATCAGGGACGCCGCGTTTTCCCGTCGAGCTGCCGTGCCCTCTCGCCTTTCCCACGCGCTCCGTACAGGCGCCCAGCACACGCACCATCCACACGTGCAGCGCTTCCCAGCTCCTGCCTCACACCGAGCACCGGGGACGAGCGCGCAAACAGCCCGGTGCCAGCCAAAAATCACCCACGCAGCCGGCAGCCGGCCCCGAGGTGGCCCAGCGAAGGGGACGGCAGGGCCCCTCCCAGCAGCGGCCCACCGGGACGGCCTCGGGGTCACCCGCCCCGGCGCCCCCCGCTGCGTCCAGCCCTGTCCCGCACACACACCCGGCTGCGAGCATTTTTAAGAGAGCATCGTAAGGCGATACAACTCCAACGGCTCTAATTTGTAGTGCTACAAACTGTAACGCGCTCAGACGTGTGCTGCCTGACAGACTACACGGGGCTGCCTCCTGCTCCGGCCCTGCAACAAACGCCAATAGCCAGAAACATTCTGCTACGTCTCCGAAATTAAGACACCAACTAAAGGAAGCTCACTGCTGGGCTTTTCGCATAAATATTGCTCTCAAAAAAAAAAAAAAAAAAAAATCTCTACAGATTTATTATTTGTCTTAGTCCATAAACAACACAGAGCAAAGTAACACGCACGGATTTTCCTTTTCTCAAAATAAATTAAAAAAAAATCAAAAACAAAACACTGATAATAAAACCACATATACAGTTTTTTTTTTTTAAGTGTATTTTTTAATATCTTGCTCCCAAAATCAGCCTACGAGCCAACAACTTTATCCACAGAAAGTACAATTGGAAAGGCTTTTTCTACTGTCCTGTTTCCGAGGCTTACAAGAAGGTTTTTAATGACAATTCGCAGCCACGCTATTCCAAATGGCACAAATACAATTATTTAGAATTTATCCCTCGTTGCAGCAATTTTTACTTGGGTATATTTTCCAAAATTTCCTTGGAAAACACAACCGATTCCATCTAGCTCAGCGCACTTACACTGGTACCTCTTTCTCTGCATTTTCTCCTTACCAAACAACCACAAACATTTTGTAAGTATTTTACATATATATAGCAAAGACATACAGAGGACGATACAGCAAGAGAAATGCTCCAAAACAAACCAAAGGTGTCGATGACCTCCTCCCATATTCCAGACATAGCTCCAAAATCTCTGCACTGGCACAGGATTATATATTTTACTACGAGTTCGGCCTTTTTAGATTTTGTACTGTTTTAACACCCCAAATTTATAGATTTTTAAAATTGGCATGTTAAAAGGGCTTTATTTAAGCATTTCAATGAAAATAGTGTTATGTTTTGTCATATTACCATAATCCTTCTTTTTAAATCACTTAGAATTTCAGTGTAACCTAATTAAGTAATTTTAAGTAAGTCTTAACCCAAATACATAGATCTAATAAAAATGTATTTTGCAAACAGAGAAAATGGACTTCTAAAATGGATTCCTCAGGTATCAACAAAAATGCTGAAACATTTTCTTCCCACAAACTTTGAGATATGAACTGTTCCAGAGCGCTTGCAGTTAAAAAACTAAATACTTAGTAGAGAACAAATTTCACCAAATATCAAGCGTAACGTTTCATTCCAATTGTATTTGTTTATTCATTTGATATTTGAAAAAAATCTTCCAATTTTCCTTTCCAAAAAGGAGGGAGAATTTGGGAAGAAAAATACTGCAAAGCCCTGTCTTTCTGTTCGAACGTATCGTTTATTTTAAAGCCCTTCTAATAGCAATTTATATTGTTTTTAGGTATTGTATATTATTTTGGTAGTGAAAATTTGGCTATTTTTTTTTTTCCCTTTTGAAAGGCTACAGAACAACATTATAGATTTTAGAGACTTCAAACCATTTTTAATCTCTCTCTTTTTTCAGTGCTGCGAACATCCGATTTGGTAAACAGAATTTACATTTCTCTCTTGCCTAAATTATCAGAGTTGAATAAGGAATCCAAACCAGAAAGAACAAGCGAGGTACTGTACGCAACACGACAGCACGTCCAACACTTTAACACAGCTCCTCTCTGCATTGGTGTATAAGAAGTTCACACAAAGTATACAATATCTTCAAAATATTGTCTCTTTCCTCATCAGAAAATTTTGCTTAGTGACTGATTTCACCCCGAGGAACTGCATATCATCAGAAAGCATCCTGCCTATAGCTTTTTTGCCACTTACTAACTCTTGTTTAATTAACCAGCATGCTTCAAAAACAAGTACCTGTCCCTCAATTTAATCGAAACGGAATATTTTTAATTGCTACCACATCAAATATATTTGTCAGCACAAGAAAATAAGCCACAAACAATTAGAAAGAATTATTTTTTTTAGCCCTGTCTTTGACCAAACACAAACTACAGCATCCACTTCAAATTCACTTTGTATTTTAATACGAGGTGAACTGAAACACACACCCCAGCTAACAAGTACATCAGCATTTCTATAACATCCTACGGTTTGCATGTTCTAATGGGACAATCCCAAAAAACACTATCAGCACTGCTGTTCTCACGCAGCCGACCAGCCTTCAGGAGGGCTTCATATTTGCTGCCCTCCCTCACAACACTTGGCCTCCTCACCTCTCCCAAAATAAAGCAGGAATCTTTAGGCTTCTGTGAAATGTCACCGATAAACTACAGAACCGAAAAGGCCAAAGGGTCGAGCACTATTTAGCCCTAATAGAAAAGTTATTTTCTCTCTGTGTGGAAACCCACAAGTAGCAGCACGTTACCTGAGAACTGATGCTCTTTCTCCTGGGACGAACATCCTCCTGTCCGAAGCAGAGGCTGCGCCACGTTCCTTACAACATAAGAGAAAATACATTACAATTATTCCGATGTTTAGGCCCATTTCTGATCATTCAAACTATCTGGCCCACACAAGCTTTTGTTACTCTTGGGCTCAAAAGCATTTAAGAAACCTCCTGTTACATTCTAACTGAGGCTATCAAATCTGTGTTGCTAAGTCAGGTAGACATGTTAAAAATCACCCCCCTGCGTGTTCTGCAGGACTTCCAGAGCCTCCAAACCAGCTCTTGATTTCTCAGAGGCCTGTGTACTGCTGCATGCTGTATCTCATTTGCATCACTTAGTCTGGAAATTGCTTGACCTTATAATGAAAAAGAAAAAAAATCACTTATTTTTACATATATGGAGATCTGTTTTTGTTTTTGTTTTTTTTTTTAATTTTATTTTATTATTTTTTTTTAGGCATTTATACGAGGCACAGAATCCTGAGATATTTCTTCCCAGAGCAACTTTTCCCTCCTCTGTTTTAAAAGTTGAATACCTTCCCAAAGAAACGCTGTGTTTGCTCTACCCATTTTTCTGGAATTTGTGTTACAGCGTACTTATTTGTTACAATGCAGAATTTACACAGACCTGCAGGCTGGAGGCTTCTATCTCCTCCCTTCATCTGCAAGAAGGCTACCAGCTAAAATCACTGCCTATACAACACTTTTACACCCTTTTTGCCTCTGCACCTTTTGGAACAAATGCGAGAGGAAAAAAACAAAAACAAAAACACAACAGGTAAGATAATGAATACAAATTCACGACATACTAAATTCTCCCAAAATCCCTTGTTTCAGTTTGCCATTGAACAAACATTATCAATGAAAGCCATGGTCAGAAAACCTCAATGGTGCAGTGTAGTATTTAAAAGTAAACTGCATTTTTTTTTTCTCTTAAGGCAAAAAGAAAGATCTGCCCATGTTGAAATCTTTTCTTCCATCTTTTACTCTTCTTCTTCCATATATTTTCCCCTCCTCATACTGTCTAGATCCTAGCAGACTGTTGCCACGTGTTTTTCCACCTAGTTTCCCAGACATTGACAAAAGTGAACTGAGGAAGCACTTTACACAAGGTTAACATACCTAAGCCATACATTTCCTCCATTTTCTCTTTTTCTCTATGACACCCCATGCTTTCTGCTTTGTTTTTTTTTTTCTTTTTCTTTTTTTCTTTTTTACCCTTTGCTGTTGCTGCATTTGCTCTTTGCTCACTTTTCTGCGCAGTTCTCTCCTGCTGATCCTATCAGACCAAGCAGGAAGAAGTGAGTATCTCTTTCTCACATTTGCTATGCTATCTCTCTCTTTTTTAGTATTTTACAGATTATGCACATTCTACCATCATTTTCATATATTTTTACAGCTACATATTTTTCTCCTCCTCCAGAAACAGGCACCCATTTTTGCAAAGCAAGGTGAGCTTCCTGCAGCTCTGATGCATGCTCCTATCAGCATACTTGTGTAAATGACTCAAAGCTTGGGATCAAGGCATGAAGAGGGAAAAGGGGGTGACACAAGGGGATGCCCCTTAACATCATACAGACAAAAGAAGTCATTTCTTATCACTTCTGCCTTTTTAAGGCAATAACCATCAAGAAAAGCACCTATGCTGGAGGGGGAATCTTTATCTAGATCACTAACAACACTTTTTTACATTAATTAAAGTAAATAAATTTTTAAAATTCAAATTTACAGTTCAGCATCACCTGTTTAGGATTTACTTCTCTGCATTTCACACAGCCTGGGCAGTGAAAGTTCCCTGTTGGTTTCACTTTTGCTCTCAGACAGTTTCACTTTCGTTCACTGGTCCAATCTTTTATATTTTGGGTTCAGCAATGTTAAAGACAATATTTATAATTATAAACAATCCCCATTATCCTTCTAAGATGTACAATTTGTGTCCATCTTCTTTCCCCAGGACAGCAAGGAAGCAGCAATTGGGGGCCTAAAAGCAACAGGCAGCCTCCTTCTAAAGGAGCAGCTTTTACCTGTCACGTGTTAAGCTGTGGTCTGCTCCTTCTTTCTGAAATAAATAGGAAATGTGCCATTAACTGCCCTTATAGCAGGATCAGGCCACAGGTTCTGTAATTTGCAACAAAGGAATTCTACATACAAACCAATATATTGCTTATAAAATATGATGCTTGCCTTTAATTATTCTCCTACGCAAACTCTAAGGAAAAAACAGTTGCTGTATTTACCTTTCTGTATGTTTTTAAATTAGCAATAAATACCCCCTTTATGTGGGCCATGTGAAATTACAGAGCATCTATGGACTTTGGCTTGCATGGGTGAGAGGGAACTCTGTGTGTCTTTGCTACCAACTGAGGATAACTGATTCTTCTTCCTGTGTGCAAGCGGCATGAAACACTCTAAGCAATACAAAAGTATGACCGCCTTGCACCAGGACCCTCTTTAGGTAAAGTTTCTAAGGCACACACCTGTTTAATCCTTATTTTGTCAGGACATAGCTTTCAGAGACTACAATTTGCAACAGTAGGGGAAATGGGAAAAAAAAAAAAAAAAAAAAAAGGAAAGGAAAGGAAAAAAAAAGGCTTCAATTCATATTTTTCCCCTTCTATATTCCTTTCCCTCTTTATGACAGGCTCCAAAATGCATCCATGCATATGCGCAGATATGTGCATATACATAAAAAGAAACCTTCCCTTAGTTACCTAGGCATGCCAATTCTCTTTGTAGACAAAAGAGTTCCTGAGATATTGAGACTTAATGGAAAAGTTTTAGGAGCTTTTAGGGGCTGTGCAATGTTCACATTTCCAATTTTTTTCCCAGAAGTTCTGTGCTCTGCAAACACATGCAGAAATTGGCATTAGCTCTCTATGGCAGTTATTGTCCTGTTTACATGACTAGTGGTAAATCTTAAAAGCCTACATATGCAATTCCCGTGAGAATATTTGCATCTATATTCATTTACCCTACATTTTATTGCACCGTATCAAACATGAATGAAAATGGAGAATCACACTGTGACCGCGCACCCATCCCACTATACTGACACATGCACTCTTTCCTTCCTGAGCTGACTCTGGTGCAATACATTTGACCATTACCACTTCACACAGCTAGACATGAATGGTTGCCACAATGCTATGTACCAAGTGCTCCCATCTTCTCCTGCACCAGGTGCCACTGTACAGGAGCAGAGCAGTCACCCTCCCAAAGGATTTCCCTCACCTTCCTCCACTTTTCCTCTCCGTTCTTTGGTAGACATCATTCACATTTCCAAGGCTAATTCAACATCAGACTTGCACAGACATTTAACTTTGAGTGCAGAAATACACTGCCATGCTCAGCGGGGTCATTTACTCACTCAGATCAGCAGTGCCTTAAAATGATTCCATGCCACACACTTACAAAACCACTACAATGTCCCGGATCACACAAAACTCATTTTACCAGGAAGCACCACGACAGCACTGAATTTCACCAAGTCACATCAAGCTTTATGCATGTCCAAGTGCAGCCACATTCCTCCTACAGGGTCAGATTCACTCTTTCCTAAAGCACTGTCTCACACTTTCTTGTTCCTACTTTCCTAATTCACAGCTGAGCTACTGACACAGTGCTTCGGTGTGAGGTGGCTGTCATGCAGGGGGGTCACCTCTCCCCGGTGCTAAAGTGGACCTGCATAAAAAGATAGCACTACCACCAACATTCACTGTATTTGCTTTTTGGAGTGAAGACCCTGACCTGTACCATTTTCACAGTGAAGCTTACCTTACACCAGTGAAATCAGTAATTATCTGTCAGTTAATACTGGTGGACCATCACCAACAACAGAGAACCACAGAGCAATAAAAAGGCCTGTGTCAAAATGGCTTCTCGGAAGGAAGGGTTTTGTAACTTGGGCTTGCTTTTAAAATACAGCTCATGGAGCACGAGGAGAATTTCCTTCTGGAGAATTCTCTCCCGTGTTTTACCTGCCTTTTACATAAATGTGTTCTGTACCTTTTCACTGCTCTAACTAGCATGATAACTTTAGCTGTGTGATAGCTGTTTATCTTCTGTCTTCCGAAACTAAGGAGGAAAGCCTCACAGCAAACACCAACAACGGACCCTTCTGAACACTGCGAGGTCAGCAGCAGGGCCAAAGGCTATGGAAAGGGGTGGTTGTTTCTTCCCAGACACTTCACATCACCCTAATTCCCAAGGGGCAGGGACAAGATCTCAACATGCCTTTCTTTTCCCATCTGGAGGCACAAAGGGAGCAACAAATACTCATTTACTTATTTGCTTTGTAAGGCACTGGGTGATATGTGACAGTCACATCCTTAATAATAACTGCAGCTGAGAGTGACCACTATGATAGGTAAGTTATACTGAGAGACAGAGATGTGAGCAGGTAAAACAGTGGCTGTGACAGGAATAGAGAGCACAGCCTAACATGGCTGACTCTTCACCTCTTCCTCACCCTAGCTCAGTCTCAAACACCCCTTACTTTTGCTTTTTCCCCCCATCTCCCCGGCACTGTCCTGTTCTGGACACAGCAAGGCATGCCCACAGGAAACACTGTGGTGGGTGCAGCACAGTGAGGTAGTAGCTGTGACGGGTCGGGGTGAGCACCCCATCTCTTTGGGGACTCTTCCCTGTGACTTGGAGCCAGCAGCGTCCTATTGTTCGCACCGAAGAACTGACAAAAATACGGGGAATACTGTAACACAGGTACTGTGTGTGTCTTCTGGCCCCTATTTAAAAAAAACAGTGTACTGCATCCCCAGGGATTGCCAGTACACTCTTCAGATTTCAAGGAAAGACCAGCCCACCTTGAACTACCCATCAGGAGAACTGAAACAACACACACAGCATAGGTGAGAACTATTTTCTTTTTTTTTTTTTCCCCTTAAATTGAAAGCAAATATACCAACATCAATATCTCCATCAACCATGTTGTTTAACAAGAAAAATTTTGTTTGAGGAGGAACATGAGAGAAGGGCAGCTGTAACTGAGATGATTATATGGAGTTTGCACTGTCATGAAATTACATAGATCCTCTACTACCACGAACAGACCTTTACCACATCCAAGTTCAGCAAACCTAGTTTCTGCCACCTTCTACAGCTGTGTTGCTAGGAAATTCATCAGTGCACACAGAAGTAGGAATTCCACTTCTGCTAAAGAAGTATTGCACAAACTATGGGCTCCAGACAAACTTGAAGACATTCAGAGTGGCGTTGGAAAAAAAATAAAGTTTCAGTAGCTGTTTTTTGACACTGGGGGACTGTGAAGCCGCTGCAAGTATCTTGGTTAGCCAGTGGGTTAACTACCCTTGCTTGCTGGCCACAAGGAAACAGAGTGGGTTTCCATGCAGTGACTACGGACAATTGCTACCTTAGAAAGAGTGAGAAGATAACAGGAGAAAAGATGAATCATAAAGGATGTTAAGGATTCAGAAAGTTTGATAAATAGTGCACTAATTTATGGACAGAATGATATTGTATACAGTACGTCACATAATGGAGGTACACACACTTCCATCATCAAGAAAAGGAAACGCACCACAGGTACTTAGTACACGATCCGTGCAACCATATGATGACAAAAGACAAAACTTATTTTTCTTACTGATAGACTGACCAACAGAAGATTTGGGAGACCTGATCAATTAACAGTGCTCCATTTAGCGACCACATTCTTTTGCCAGAAATTCGGTATAATTCTACAATTAAAAAGCAGGGCATGATTCTCCTAGTACAAAGGCATTAGTCTTCCTGAATGAGTTATTAGTGGAGGAATGGAAAGGAACTCATCTCAGCTGGGAGAAGTGCTATGCAGGTCTAAAAATTCCATAGATCCTGACTGTCTCAACATGTTTTGTGACCTTGGCACACGTCATTTATTTTGACTTGTAAGGAAATAGCTGATGAGTTTGTTCTATTTCCCTCCACCTTTTTGAAGAGTTTCAGCTATGAAAACAACTTATTGCCAAACAGCCCTTTTATTTTCCAGTGTTTAGACCAGCTTTGTACACTCCTAAGGTCCTTCCCCAAGTATAGCTAGAGGGAGATAGTTTTCCGTTTCTCCCACAGCAAGTCTGACATTAATATATTTTACTTATTTCTACATTTGAGTTGACATTACAGGGCACCTAGGCAAATGGCCTCAACTCATTGTATCAAGTTAAACTACTTGCAAAAGATAAAATACCTCTTATTTCTCCTGCCCTCTTAAGAAGCTAGCATAATAAATAACACCCTCTGATAATTATTTTTCTTTAGAAAATTTCACTTCATATTGTAATAAAGGTCTGAAACTATCTACTACACAGGATAAACAGGACATCCAATTTCACACCCTCTCAGGAATATTATTCAAAAATATATCTAGTCCCCAAGAATGCGTATTCATGGGCTGACACAGAGGTGTGTCCAACAAAAGCTGAACAAATTGGTATGGCCGTCACTTCCTTGGATACCAGGTCTATCCAGTTCCAAATAGCAAAGCACATTTGTTTTCACCAAGCAAGTGAAGAGTATTTGAACAGCGCTGTGTCAAGAGTGACATAATTTAAATGGAGTGAAATAAAACCCAATAGACTTCCATGAAGAGAAAATGAAATATTTTAGTTTTGGAAACATTCTGAATATGATGTTGATCTTCCCCATTAAAAAAACAAACAAAAAACAACAGGGAGAGAAAATTTTAAAAAAAGATAAAAGTGTTCCATAAAAATTACGCCGATGACCCTACACATTTTTAAGAAGAATGGAATCTTGTCAGTCTTTCCCATTGAAATTTCTTATTGTGCTATATGATTTTGTAACTCCTCAGAATTAAAAAAAAAGATTTCATTTAAGAAGTTTCTATTATTTATCTAAGTACTCAAGGACTTCCAACCATTGCTAATAGCAACCCAGTCTTCTCCAGCAGTGCAGACATAGTTGGAGCAATAAGGAATCAGACAAGGGCACGGAAGAAAAAAGCTGGGACATATATTTGTGCTCACATTGTCACTTGATGATTGATCCGCCTGTAAACAGTGTTGTGGGCCCAAATATTGACTCCTGATCAAAGATCAGAATCAGCTGATTGATGCAAAGTGGACACTATATGGAGATAAGGTAAAATATTTAGGTCTCTCTGCAAATAATGCCTCCTATTTATTTCCATGAAAATCAGTATTTATTTCCACGGAGCACAGTAAAACTTTGATAGAGCAAATTCTCAGCTGCAAAGCACTGTTTTTCAACGTAGTCACCACCACTAAATATGCATTTTCACCAGCGATGAACAAGGGAGTCTGCATGCCACATGTAAAAATCTGCACCAGTGGAGGTGACCCACTGTTTCACAGCTGATATGTCAGCTAGTAAACGCCCACACAGTCCAACTTTCACTGTATTCACATCCATTGTTTGGTCTCCATAAACATTCAGCATCAATGAATGTCAGTGGCTGCCATTTTTTCCACACAGAGGAACTCAGTGGCACACTTTTGGTTCGTACACACCTCCATGTCAGACGCCATTTTGTCAGACTGCTCCTCTGCTACCATCTGTTACTTGGCAACAAAATGAAATATTAGTGGGAACGTTCAGCCTCTGCTGCCATAACACCAACATCCACCTCTGAGGTTGTGGCCCAATATAATAAAATAGGAGGCATTACTTTTAGAGCAGCCCTCATATTTCTGCTCTCTCAATAATGACATTGAAAGTGGTCTTACTGTGCTTCCTAAGGGGACCCAGCTAGCTAGCTAGACTGTGAAGCCAAACAAAAGAGCAAGTTCAAGCAGATTATTTCAAGCATCTCTGCTACCCCTCATACATAACCTAAACACAGGACAGAGACTGTTAATCAACGCAGTACAGCTAAGATTTTTTTTCTTCCCTTTTCAGCTTTCATAGCTTATAGAGACTTAAATATCATACAGCTGAAGAACAGTATGACCCATACTGCACTTCTGCGTGCAGCAAGCGAACTCTGAAAATTCCAGAGAACGACCTTGGTATACAGAAAAACTTCTTAAGATTAGTTACATTTGGAAAAGGAGCCCTCATGGACACCAAGCAAATCCACCACTATTAGCCTGCGTTTTACCTGTTATTAGTTTACGGCCACCATCAGCACCTTATAGCTTTGTGTTACTTTCCACCTCCTATGGGTAAGGAATGAATACGTCAGCACTATAGTGACATGTAATCTACTTATATGGAATTTGTTCAACATAAAAATAGCTTTTCTTTGGATAAAGCTGTAGGTCTCTATTCCTAAAGTTTCAGTTGTACATAAGCATAGCAGAAAGAATAGTCACGAAGTAAAGCCCATCATTATAGAATGTAGTATACATACTCTGATAGATACCACCTGATGAAAACCAAATGTACTGTGCACTAGAATGCAGCCAAGCAGCTTTTACAAAAGGAAGCCTGATCCAAAACATCCAGAAGACCAAGGAAATGCAGTAGCCACCACAGATGTGAACCCTCCCCATCACAGAACTGGGCAACTCAAAGGGTCAGGCCTATCCACAGACCAAGAAGCTCAGACCGTACCTCCACCTCATCCCAGCCCATCTCAAGACTATAGTTGTACCTTCAACCCCATGTAAATCTCATCTCTAAACCCCATTTCAAAGTGGAGTCAAACTGCAGTTCAGTGAGTCCCTGTGACCGAGCTCAAGCATCACTGACAATATTTTGGTTGGATTTAGATAGACAAGATTGCCTACACAATTCCATATTTTCACACCTATGATTTCATATGAAGTAAAATTATACATCTTCAGCAATTTTCATTTTTAAAATTTTTAATATATGTATATACTTACTAAAAGGTTTGGTGCTATCTGACATTAACACAGGTATCCTTGCATTCTGAATGTCTCCTTTTCATTTCCCATATTAGATGCCCTTGCGCACCCACTGCTATCTCATATCTCTATGTCATGAAATACAGATTTGCTAAATTATTATATCAGAACTATAAATATAATATAATATCAGAACTATAAATATAATATCAGAATTATAATATCTTCAGTGGTGAAGATGATTTTAAATCTTAAAAGCAGAAGGCCTGGTTGTTTAAATAGCATTCTGATACATACAGCTACCATAAGAGTAACAACCATTAAAATTAAGAGTCAATAACTGAAACCACAATTTGCAACCTCCAACCAATTAAATGGTAAATTTTTAGTGAAATAAATTTAATTAATGGTTTATTTTAGGTTAAAAAAATACACACTAGTAGCAGCATGTCATTATTACCCTATGAATCTGTCCTAGAGAAACACAGAATTTGATGTGATTTGGGAAATTATACTAAGCCGAGCCCTATTTTTCCCCTCTCCCGAATTAACCAGGGAAAAAAAGGGGAGAGGGAAAGCTCAAAGTTAATCAAAGCTATCATAATTAATTCCCATCCTGACAGGTTAGACTTTTAGAGAAAACAGATCAAGCAACTAGGTCTTCTTGTTTGAAATACATTAACAATGAAAACTGCAGGAAAGCTTTTACTGGTAAATAGAACAGAAATCTAGATAGATGTAGCAGAAAAAAATAAAACAAAATAAAATCTAAATCTCCAATGCTGATATTTCTCTAGTTGTAAGATTATAGCCACAAACTTAGACTTTACTCTGGATACAACATTCATTGCAAATCCTGCAGTACCTGCGCTGCCTCATCTTATACTGTCATCAATGGGAGTTTTGACTGCAGGGCTTTGCCTTATTGTCTTATATTTACCTTGTCCTACAGAAGAAATTCACATCAAATTACATGGCAATGGCTTACAATAATAATTTATAGCTGAAACTTCATTGGTGGGAAGTTTGAAATTAATGGATTACATTGAATCACCTTCAACATCTGCCTTATTTTAATATAAAGAAATAGCAAGAGCTGGAAAAACTTTCTCTGGAACTTAAGGCAAACCGGAGATATGTTTGACCCTTTCAGCAACGGTGACATTATTTAGAGAGAGCAAAAAAGAATACCTAATTTGTTGAACAGGAGAACTAAACGTTTTCTAAAAAGGTAAGTGAGGTATGTATTTGTGAATTTATTCAGGAGAATTTCCTATTCACCTCTAAAGCCATCAATGAATAAATAAAGGATGAAGCATATTACTAATACATCAATTCTGTTTTCCATACTGGTCTTACACAATGGCTTACAGAGCTCACTTTTCCAATTAATGAAATATTTAATGACATAATCATATTTAAGCTTATTAATAAGCCTTTTAGAAGCACATGATTTCTTTGAAGCAGTTACAATTAACAAACTCAAATTTAAGGTAGCATTCCGCTGGAAACTGGAATCAAAGAAGTTGGACTTGGTTCCTGATATTTGTATTTGTCTGCTGCCACTCCATACACGGAGCTCTCTCCCACTTCAGACCTCACTGCACTTCCCTCCCACGAAGCTGATCACGCTGTTTATAGCACTAACACGCCCTGTAAACATATGCCCATTGATTTAAAAGTTCTGTGGAAATAATTCTTTTCCTTGAGAGGATCACTTTTGTGATGTTCACCTTTCCATTGCCCATATATTTATGCAGCTATTCTTTTTCAAGGTAAACATTTCAGTTTACTTGATCCATGAGAACACATCATTTTATATGTAGTTTCAATTACATTTACAGAGATGACCACTCCTCTGAAAAGCTATGTTCTGTGCATTGTGAGTTTTAATGGCATTGACAATGTGAATATATATTCCCAAAGTGAGAAAGTTCTTTTCCCCTCTTGAAAAATTTGTTGCAGACATTTTAAGATATTTTGATTCAAATGTTTTTATTTTTAGTTGGCTATTGCTCTTCTAAACTCTTCCCCTTACTTCAAAGCTTTACCTTAATACCTCCATTGCATAAAGTTACATGTGCAAAATAGCTGCATGTCTCCTTCTGTCAGTAATTTCTTTCTACATCAAACCAAAATCAATTTTGGTTATATATTATCAATCTCAAAAACAACAAGGATATCCTGTTCGTTATTATGGGAGCTGGGGAAAAAAAAAAGAAAAAAAAAAGAAAAAAAAAAGCAACAAGATTATGAAGTAGAAATTGAATAGACAGTTTTCAGACACAGATCAGTATGGACTGCTGACATACATTAATTATTTGGAGTGGTATTATCTGGATACAACTTCCCTCAGAATACTTCTATAGCTCATTGCTCTGTTAAATAAGTCTCAGCTGAACTTACAAACAAATGCGATGTAACCCCGACGGCTCAGGCAGTTTAATGAAATATGAACTATCTAAAAATAGAAGTCTTTTATCGTAAGAAGGTTTATAAATAACCTACACATAGCAGGGGAAAAATATATCGAATCACATTTAGAAACATTTCTGAAGTTTTAAAGGTAGGTTTGAAATTGATCTTTTTCATCTCTATTTATTTTCATGGCTAACTGCTCCAAAGCCTTACAAAAGAACAAACCCCCCACCAAGATTAAATAAAGCAAATTAATGTTCCTAATAATTGTAACCATATCTTCATCCACGTGTTTTGTTAATTATTATGTATGGTATTTGATTTGAGAGAGGGCTATATTCCAGCTGCAGTCAGTTGTAAGAAAGACAGTATTATAACTTTCCAAAAGCTTCTTACATAAATTAATTTGGAATAAAAAATGGTTAAAATAATTTTCTAGTAATAATTTTGAAGTAAAAATCTGCCTCAAAAGAAGGAACATTTGTGAATTTTGATCAAATTCACTGATTCTTTTCGTTCCTCTGAAGAAAAGTCAGGAGCAATTTTCAGAATAGATGAAAAAAAACCCCAAATTTTCTATAGAAATATATTTGGTAAGGATGAGAAATAGTTCTAATATTTTAGTTTTTAAGTCACATGAATTAGTGTGAAGTACTGGAAGCCACAGGATAGTAATAAACCCTTCTGTTTATACTGTCTGCCCTTATCAAAATATTTTCTCTTTATCCAAATAGTAGGTTTCAACCCCAGCGTTTCCCCCCTTTGAAGATCCTTTCTCCCTGCTATTTGGAACAATGTATTTACTAAACTGCAAATTCAAACTCACAAATATATTTTTTTTGAAGGTCTGAAAGATCAAATTTGTATATTTTACTAAAAGAAGTTCTGTCTTGATGCAAAAATCTCTCTCCTTCATTTTCCATTGCTAACATTAAAATGTCAATCCTTAGGTAACTAAGTTTTAGACTTAGCAGCTTCATCATCTTTCTTCTAATTGCCAAAACTTGTTTCTGGATTTGTTCTGCAAGGGCAGGGCTTTTTTTTTTTTATTTATTTGACTCAGATCCTGAACAAGTTAAAAGGAAAACTGAAAACATTCAAATCCTAAAAATCACTCCAAAAACAGTAAACGAATAGGATGGCATCCTTTCTATTGAATGATCAGCTGATATGCTGTTAATAGCAGATACCTGAAATCTTTATGCAGTATTTGCTACTTAGATTTTAATCCAACATTTTTGTTGCTTTGCTTTTAAAGAGACAGTGAATTTCTATTCTTCAGCAAAATCCTGAAAAGTTAATACATTATATTTCAAATGCTGTCATGAAATTCAGCTCCCTTTGAAATCGAAGGGAGTTTTACTACTGATTTCAGGGGAGTGGGGTCTGCCACAAAAATTTAAAATCCAATTGCCTCCCAGCTTTTGCCTTCTGAATTTGTTACTCACTGGATATACTTATTCTTTGGAAGTAGGTGAAAATTCACATCTTTTTTATCTTTAAGGAAATTAATCCAGCAAAAGGAAAAAAATATTTGGTTGAAATTTTGGCTGAAGTATACTGTATTTCCTCTGCAGCTTTTTCTTCTGTATATTAAGGTACAAAACACCCCACCCTTGCTCTAAATAGATGTCACAAATACTTATATTTATGTCTATATTAGATAACGGAGCTTACTTTGTTTTATATTTAGCTGCATACTGCGTAGTACTTTGGCTATTATGAGTCTAACTTCACAGAATATAATAGAAGAAAATATCTTCCCTGAAACTGATTTTTCAACTGGATGCTGTTTAGTATAAATATTCCCTTAAAACAAGCTGCCCACTCAAATTATCTGTCTGATGGCTGCAGTCCTATAGTGTTTTCCCTAAACGTTAATCTATTTTTATTTTTAACTTCCCTAAAGTCTGAATCCTAGATAATTAAGAGAACCCAGTTTTCTAAGTCCAACTTTCACAACATACCAGATAAACAAACAGAGGCTATACGTGCCTAATTTCTCCCCTCTTTCCCCCTTTGTCTCCCCAGACAAAAGTAACTTTGGACAGCAGATTTAAAGGCTGTAGGTATTTTGCCTAGGTTAACTTTGGAGGCCAAAGGACATTTAGAAAACTTCTTTTAAAATCAAAAATATGTTTTTTTATTATTATGTGAAAATAATGGTGGTGGTAGGCAGGATACCCAAGCAGCTTTGGGAGCTGATATAGTTACCTTCTCTGAAAGCTCTGGCTAATCCTGGTTTTCCCTCATCTGGAAAAGAAAGCTGTTTTCCAAGTTAAATTTGCAAATTATTGTTACAAATCTCATCACAGTTATCATTCCCTAAATCAAACAAGCAGACAAACAAAAAAACAACAACAACAAAAAAAAACAACAAGTATTTTGCAACATTCTATTTATACAAAGATTCAAGCTGCTGGTCCTGGAGGTTTTCATTTTTAGTAGAACTGATTGTAGCAGATTCCAAATATCCAAGGGAAGCAACCCATGCATACCTCCAGCTAAGGACCTCTTCTAATGACTTGTTTTTTAATTCCTCTGAAATACCTAATGTTGTCTGACCTATACTGCATTTTGAAACACACAGTTACATGTTTTAACCTTTACTTGTGATTTACTGCTTTGGAAACTCAGCTGCCAGGGGCAGGTGTTACAAGCAGGAGCGCTGCAGCATTACCACTGGATGTTCTGCCGGGGCTGTATTACACCAGCGTGGACCCCTTGGAATAATCCTGACCCACACTCCTGTTCCTTCAGATTATTTTCATGCATACATATGAATGTTCACTACGGGTTGGGGCATTAACCTCAAAGTAGCCAGCACAGACTCCTCACATTTCAGAATGAGAGCAGAGTGCACCTTCAGCTCTCACGTTTACGGTGGCTATTTAGCTGGACAGCTTTTGGATGCCACTGTTTAGATTCAACCCCTGGGATGTATGAGCTCCTTCGGTATGCAGCACAGCCGAGCCCCAGGTGAATGCCCGTGACCCAGGCAGGGGACAGGCACAGAGGAGGACCAGCACAGCATGCCTGTGGCCACCAGCCCAGCACAGGTTATTGCAGCCCTTCCCCAGGATGAGATGCAGGCCCAGCTAAAGCAGGCCAAGGGGTCTGTCCCCAGCTTCCAAACCTGAGGGTGTCGGAGGGCAGCAGAGGTGTGCAGAAGGTTACCCAGGTTCGGGCCATCTTTGTGCACACTGGTGCCAGCGTATAGTTCTGAAAAATTAGTGGTTCCATCTATTGTGCTTGAGCTCTTGATGCCTCTGTTCTGTATGCTGATATGCAGCGCTCCCTTCACTTTAAAAAAAGAAAAAGTTAACTGGCAAGAAGTACTTCCAGCAAATACAAAAAGTATTAAACAGGGGCAGGAAGAGGTGGAATTGGTGAAAACTCCTTTACTTTCTCCAAAACAAAACAAGTTAATTCAGGATAAAGACTAACCAAACCAAGCCGGAAAAACTTTCAACTGCTGATGCTTCACATTGCTGCCAAAGTAATTCGCTGAGAATGTGCTGGGCAGGGAAGGGTTAATGGGGTTTGTTTGGGAATCCGATGGCTCCACCTGAAGTGACAAAGGTGCTTATGGGTCTGACCCACCCAGATGGCAGTGCTTCCACAGAACAGGAACAGGGACTGCACACCACGTAGGAGAACACACCTCGTGTCCTTCTGCAGAGCTGCTGCCAGAAATAAAGCTCTGCTAACGTTTCTGCTCAGAACTGCCCCTCTTTCGTCCACAGAATGTCTCCCTACATTAAAACATGGCATCTACAAGTTCAGACTAGATGTATAACAAACTTTTATTTAAACGAGATGGGAATCTTACTTTAAGTGTAATTAATAAGTTTTTCTATTTTTTTTATTTCTAAAAGATAATGAAATGCATAACTAATAAATTGAAATTAGTGGTATTCCGGTGATTTTTTAATATTTGTGTCATTGCAAACAAAGCAATTTTTTATTATCTGAGTCCATTATCATTAAAAAGGATCATTATTTAAAGTAGAGAAGGTCTCTTTATAGATGGGAGGTAGCTATCACAGTGTATAGAAAGAGTTAACAGTGCTTTAAAGAGCACTTTAAGTGTGTTGCAGGCTGTGGGGTTGCTGATTTTACCCTTTCCTAGCCCTTTCGTCAAAGATCCTAACTTCTTAGTTCTTCCCTTCAAAACCCGCTCTCCTTTTTAAAAAGCCCCAATTCCAAAGGGTTAACCAACAGCTTAATCCCAGAATTTCTTTTTTAAGAGCCTAACTGGAATCTAATGCTTACAGTTCAACCTGTTCCCAGTGGGGGGGCTCTTTGTTTGTAGTTCTCCCTGACTCAAGTTATCTCACCTTTTTGGTGCTCTTGTGTCTTCACCTACAAAAAAGCCCTTCAGGAAAGCTGCCAGCCCAGAGGACCGTGTGGACAGGACAAGAGGTAGGATCTACCTTTTAAAAAGCTACAACATTCTGCATTGAGCAGCAAGCATTTTTTTTAATGATACCTTTATCTTCCCTGCTAAATTCAACAGCTTTAGCGAGTTGGTGAAAAAAAAGACAACACCACTAACATTTGAAACCCCAATGCACAACTTCTACAGTGTCCTCTCGGGGCCCGATCACGTAAGCAAAGATATACTGAGATCCCCTGAGGTCAGCAACTGCTCAGTAATTAGTCTCTTGCTCTGTTAGCTGTAGGCTGCATCTTCTAGAAAGGTGATTCAAAAACCACCCATGCCTCTCACGTGCATTCAACTCCCTGCGCACAAGCACAGTCTGTTAAACTGAAGTTACATGGCACAAGCCACTGGAAAACTCCCAGCCATTTTAAGAGCCACGATCTGCAAGTTTTCCTGACAAACCAAAGCCGAATATACTGATGTGATCATCTGCAGCTGTGAGCATTTTAGTAGTTGCTCTCATGTATCTCCAGCAAGGATTCAGGTACACTGTGTGTACTTTTGTCAATGTAATGCTGCCAAAATGCCTGCACAAGATACACAGAGCTGGACTTCAGCCTGCCTGTTATAGAATCATCACCACTTCATACTGGAGCACAAAGATCTGTAATTATGAAATTTTCCTATATACCAAGGTCATCATGAAAGGCAGAAAAATGTACTTTGATTTTCAGAATGTGGGGACTAAAATGTGGGTAACGACCCTTCTGAGAACCTATCACCTAACTCTGTGATGTAAGCTGGGCTTGAACAGGAATCCCTCTGTGCCGAGGGCAGCGTGGTCCCTTCAGAGCCCCACCCAAACCTGTGCAGTGACGACTGCCTATCAGCACCCGGCACAAGAATCAGAAGAATCCGTTTTTCCCAGGTTAAAATGAATAGAGATCTACGTACAGTCTTGCATTGTTGCTTTGTTTTGACTATTACTACTTTTAGACATCATTTTCTTAAATTTCAGCTCAAGGGGTTTTCTTCACATGCTTCAAAAATAGCAAAAAAAAATCCTTTTGCATACGCATATGTAAAATGCATGTGCATACTTTACATGTTTTATTTCCTCCAGGTTTACGATAACAAGAGAGAGAAGGTTTTTACTAACACATTTACTCCAACTACTTACTATTTAGCCTGTATGTTGATATTACTGATAAGCACGTGAAGAGCTGTTAATTGATGTATAGTCGGGGTTCTTGCTTAGGGTTGCCCCACAGAATGACTTGCACTTTCTCCTTCTTGCACTGACTCTCAGAGCCAATGCTCTAAGCCCATCCAAAATGCCAACAACTGCACTGGTTGGAGCTGCAAATCCCTTTGCATCTGTTGAGAAAGTGTGTGTGTAGGGGCACCTTGCATTAAAAGTTGTACAGAGAAGACCTGCTTACCTTTACGCCACCTGTCCCTGATGAAACTGTCTCCCCATCCAGTACTTGACTTCCTCTCTCATGGCAAAACAGAACCTATCTTTTGAAATGGATTTGACAGATATTTTAGTATTGTGGTTTTTTTCCAAGAGCAACATTAATTTAAATACATGTTTTAAAGAACCTCATTACCTTTGTTACCAATAGCACACTGAACTGCTAAAGACAGTGATTTTCGATGCCTCAGGCTGGACCAGCCAGCTCAGCCCTTCCCATCTTCCCAGGTTCCCTGCAGCCCAGGGCAGTGAGCACCGACTGCCCCAAACAGCCCTGTCATTCTGTTTTTAAAGAATCACGTAAATATTTCTAACTAATCTTCATTACATATACAAGAAACAAATCAGTTTTAAGCTGGACTGCCCAATGTATTTTGTATTTATCAGGAATTATTTCACCCTGTTTGATCTTAAGCAGACATTCCTCTCCTGCAAGTTAGATCTTCAGTGTGATGTGGCTCTATGGATTTTAATGTGCGTATTGGAAACATCACAAAGTAGGCTCATAAGTTCATGAAAAAAATCCTTATTTGACAAAGAATACGTCAAGTGGGCTGAACATGAAAATACTGCTCAGTTGGAAAGAAAACCATTTTTCTTACTAGATGTAGGAGATACATGTTGAGGCTGCATTATTCTAACTGGGAAAAAGGGATGCAGTGAGGAAGATACTCCTTCCTTCTCTTTCTGTCAGTTTAAGTCTTGAATGGCTCCAGTGAAGTGACTGAGGTTACTTGGACTTTCTATCTTTGTAACTGAAAGTCACTTATTGATATATCTCTTGTACAGTTCAGTTGACAAATATGTCTTTTACTATTTGTTTCAAAGCCTCTCTACCTCTGCTGTAGACAAAAAGGTATTAATTGAGAACAAAAAACGTCCAAATTGGTTGACGTTCAGTAAATAAATACATATATTCATCATGTCTATAGAGAGTTGATAGTTATCCCCTTTGCAGCTCCCCAGATAGACAAAGGGGAATTTTTGGTAGATGGGGTTTCCTGTGTGGCTAAGTCAAGTCCTATTCTGGACATTCTCGTTCTATAATTCCTTTCATTAAGTAATCAAAATCCATGGTTAATTTCCTTGTTTCTCAAAGAAAGATGTTCCAGAACTCTACGCCCACTTTGTGTAAAACCTCTCCCTGATTTCCAGCTTACGTTTTAAGGTCACAAATTAGAAGTACAGATTAGGACAAATCAATAAAAACTCCAAAATAAATCAGTGCCCACATGTCTCAGGATATTATTAATGAGCAGCTAAGTAAAACTATGTCATGAAGAACGAATACAGAAATGCCCCTTGCTCCAGCACGTCTTTCCTAGTTTGATGCTTTATGAGCCACGCTGACGTCATCTACCCAGTGTTCTGCCTAGATCAATGCATGCAGCTCCCACTGTCATCAGTGAGAACTGCCATTGCATACCACGGCCCCTGCACAGCCCTCCGTTTTAATACCACCAGCATAGTGCAGTTGATATAGCACTAGAAGGATGAGTACACGTCTTGCCTGGTACAAGTTGCAACTCTCTTACTCTAGAAAACTCACTTATTCTGGAATGTTGACTTCTGGGGGTTGGATTCAAGTGGGGAAGGAAAACCAAGCATCTAAAGTTTAGGGAACACGCTGATCCCACTGCAGAGCTAACCTCAAAAGAGAACAAACTGAGCAAACGTGACATGTGTCCCAAAAGCACGGGGACCATGGAAAATTCATCCAAATAAAACCTATCTATCACATAGCAATGTTCTCTTCTTATGAAATTCTTTAGACGAATCTAGTCCTTACGCTGCACATTTCAAGGGATTTCTAAAAATGTTAGAATGAAAAAAAGGAGAAAAAGAAATCTTAGAATGGCCTTACACTTTACTGTCTTCTGCACATGGAAAAATAGCACGGCCCTCTGAAGTGTTGGTAGGAAAGTTATACGCCTCTACCCGTAACAATCATTAGAAAAATTCATGAATCTTTTGCCATGTTCACCAGAATACATAAACTTCTCTGACATACATCAGTGACGCTGGAGAGCAGGAACAACTGATATCATTCAGAAATTGGTTATGTAATAGCCACTAATCCCATCGTAATAATTACAAAACAATGTAAAGATGAGCCAGACTAAGAAAAATATATGAAAAAATGTGTCAAGAAAAAATGTGATTAGAGTCTTGGACTTGATACAGCTCCCTTTTGCTTCAGTGGGAATTCTGATAGACTACTACCCCACTGTAACTAGAGATTTAGGTTTAATCCAGCTCCTATTTGCTTCAAGGGAAGCTGGATAGGCCCCTACACCCTAATTTTCTGTTGTCTTGCCCCTTCTGCAGAAGCAAAGTGTAGTTACTCCACCTCACTGGTACTCTGTTATATACTAGGGGATCCTGTCTCAAGACTCAGAAGAGAAAAGTACACGCAAAACAGAGTGCTTACATCTGTTTTTACACCTGAGAGTCTACACTTGCTTTGCATACATCTAAACGATCAGATGAAGCAATGGAAGACCAGAACTCTACTTTTATTCAAGGTGCTGGAGACTGATCTTTTTTTTCCTGCTACCATTATAAAACTATTAATATTGTTATGGCAAATTGTATGAAGTTCTCTCAGGGAGATTCTCAGGAAAGTTGCTTCATTTAACAAAGCACTAGACAGAACCACTGACAGACACACTCAGTTACCTTTTCTCACCAGACTGCTACAAAGAACCTGTAAAACATGTACTTGAGATACAATTTCCAAACCTGGGGTCAGAAATGTAAAGATTTTTTATTTCTAAACAAGGCAAATTTTCAAAAACTATCAAAGCTGGTGTTGTCCATATTCTGCATTCCCTTAAAAAACAAAGGTCACCTTTCCTACAACGTTATAATTCTGATTTTTTTAAGACAAAGTTTTGTGCAATAATATGGATATTACTGACCTTATAAATTAAAATTTATTTAACAGTTATACACACACACACATACATATCACTGAGACTGATACTTTCATAAGCTCTCAGTGGCTACCAGTCTGTACACTGAGAATATGTTAAATGACAGCAAACCAGCACAAACATGCTTCCCTTGCAAACACATTGCTGCAAGGAGACGCACTAGCTCTCCAGCTCAGGCAAAAACAGGTTAACCATGTCTACATGAGTACAGGTATATTATGGATGATCACAGGTCTTGACTGGTACATATAATATGAACTGGAATACGTTCATCTTTTAATTACAGCATGGTTATAGACAAATGGCTATAGTTACACCTTACGTACACTTGGAAAAGCCCTTAAAATGAACTGTGCATACATCCACACAGTCACACATAAAAATGAAAGCACACATGTAATGTACTATGTGACATAAACACATACAAATATTAAAAAAAAATAAGCATGCATGTACGTGCACAGAAGGAAGACATGCATAGTTTCATTCAGAGAGTATAATCACTACATAGGCATTTGCATCCTCTGTACACGTTCTCATACAACTGTCTATCTGTCTCTCCAAAAGTCTGAAATCTTATTTGAGCTTGAATAATCTTTTTGTGTATGTTTTTTTTTCCTTCTTGCATAGAGAGACTGTGTACACACAATGCTCCATAGACACCAGTGACAATAAATGCAGGCACACTTAGCGTGTACATACCACCACTTACATTCCAGAGAGAAGACCCCATTTTTCAGGAAAAGAAACAGCTATTTTTCCCCATAAGTATGCCTCTTTCTCTTTATGAGCTGCTTGTGTCCTTCAGCAGTAAGTGGGATGAGAGAATCAAAAATATCAGGTATTAAATAATAACCATTCAGATTGCATTTATAAAGATCTTCTTCCCCCACTTTACTTCAAGCTCTATTCCAAAGAAGCTTGTCTTTCCACCTGCAGCCTTGTCATGAACAATTTGACTTGAAAATTCAAAGCATGGAGGAGTAAAAATTATGAAATAATTGGTTAGTACACAGAAGTTAAAGCTAAAGGAATTGTGCCGATCCTTTTCCAATTCTTACTGATGTGCTGCCATATATACACAAATCCCAGCACAGGCCAAACCAGGAGAAATCTAATGTTCTACATTATACTAATCTAAAAACGTACCTTAGGGGGAATGAAGAAAAGCGAGAAATAGAGTGAGAAGTGCAAGGGTTTTCTGTGGAAGGCAGACAGCAGTCGCTGTTTGGTTCCACGTACTCCTTGTCATTTTATCATCCTTTTTAACTTGTTATCATTGACATTTCTCTGGTAGATCTCCTCTAGAAGGACTTGCAGAAGAAATTTGTCTTGTGGAGAAATCTGCAGAAAAAGACAGTATCTGTGCAGCAAAATTAACTGAGGGATGGTTTAATTATTTTGAGAGTAGAGGCATCCTGGGAGTCAGAATGACAATAGGAAGAATGTAAGGAGAAGAGAAAGCAAAAGAAACAGCTCAGAGAAGCTAAATTCTAGACCGTCTAGAAAAGCAAGAATTACAGCAAAGATGAAGGTTAATGATGCCCCTATTCCTCCTACTAGCAGAAAGATCAAAGTCAACACACTGAGATGCTGGAGCACTTATTGAAGGCCTCCAATGGAAAGGATTCTACAGTAGAAGACTCTGGTATCACTGTTGTTTGTTACAAGCAGTGCTGTTCTTCTTTTAACTATCAGCCAACGCTAAAGCTGCTTGGGGATAAACACGTTGTTTTCCATTGAGGTAGCTCATACGGTCCTGGAACAACTGGCTCCCTTTACTCCCCAAAAACAATCTGAAGAGCAAGCCCAGACAGAGCTTGGCAGATACAGTTATGGCACTCAGTTTTGACGTAAGGAGTAACTCATGACTCATCATGCATCATTGGTAAAACCTTATCATGTAATTTGTTGATAGTTTCTCATTTGTTCATGGGCAGAAAAAAAAAAAAAGCTTCAGGGGTTTTGGTCATTGTGGTTTTGTTTGTTTTTGTTTCATTTAAATTGGATGAATCCTCAGTGTCAGTAAAATATTTGGAGGTCCCCAAACTGATATCATGATACAAATTAAAAGAACCAGGCAGTAGGTGCTGTAGCATTTCTAAAATAAATGTGTATATGCTGTCTAGCACAGAGTTTACACTAGAAAGTCTGTGTATGGACAGGTAATTTGAGCTTTAAGTCAGAATCATGAATCAGTATAGATGTATACTGTCCTCTCAGATGTGTAAGACAAGTTTCTTCAGCTGCCTTTATAATCAGTTACTAAAAGCTCACACTTAAAGGAAATTATTTGAGAAAATAGGCAAGTTTTAGGGATTCCAATAATAAATTAACACTTCTTCAACTGTACGTATGCGTACACAAATATATCCATGGATACGTAAATAAAGAGAAAAACTTAATAGGTCATACTGACTGTCAGTGAACAATGTTGTTGAGGTTTTTTAGCTTTTTATTATAGTCTTCAAATGTTAGCCTTTTCCAGCAGGATGCATTTGTGAGATGTACCGATATGCCCTTGGCCAGAATTATCCTTACACACATTGTGCAATTCACACACATTATGCAGTGTGCTATAAGCTGATTATTTTCTTGGCTGCAGCCCACCCTCTAAGCCTGGGCATTTCAGTGTGGAAGGAATTCCTCTACCTAGGTCGTTTTTAAAGCGCTGCAGGATCCTTCAGGTTGAATGTGCACTGTCGGCTGTACACAAAATAATTTTAATAAATAATAGATATACTATATTATGGTAGCATTGGGCTGGTGAAAAAGTGATGGACTTTAGTAAGTGATGGACTCAGTAAGTGATGGACTTTCGGCTTCTTGAGAAGTAAAATGTTTGAATATGTGACGTGAGCACTGTAATACCAGCTACAGTTTTTCCATAAGTTTTGTTGTTTGAACTCCCCCACAAAATTTCCAGATCTCATTGATCATTTTATATATGGCAGAATGGACTGTAAAGCCTAATTCTCACAGCGCACAGTTTAAGGACTCTTTGAGATCACTTGAAGAAAACGGGGAGAAATCTGTTGTAGGATGCTGTTTTCAGGAAGGGTTCAACCCAATCTAGCTGAATCACTGTGGAAGCACTGAGCTTCTCATCCTTGGTGATGACACTCAAAAAACAGGTCTGAATTAAGCAAGTCAAGGAGCCACATTTCTCTTAAAAACTGAAATCTTTCTAAGGTCCTTAAATTGTAGTTATGTATTTTTGATGCTTCTTGAGAATGTGTACATGCTCCTAATTTCAATCTTATTATCTTAGCAGTTAGGAAATTTGCATCAACATCTTCCTGTCTGGGTAATTTAATTCCCCTTTTTAAAATAAATTCAAATTAACAACAATAAAGGAGAATACAAAAACACCATTGAACTCAAGTAGTTACCATAAACAACCTCCCCAAACCAATCAGGCATTGTGCAAAGTTATTGTTTTGTTGAGGAAAGACATTTTGAGAAAGAGGGCCAGACCCTGTTCTCACAAATATCTGTATTGTAATTCCTATTGACTGAAAAAAAAAAAAAAAGAATGGGGCCAGAACACGAGAGACACTTGATAACAGGGCTAGGTGTACTAATGCGCACAGTGCAGAGCGAATGGCTAGGACAAAAGGTTGGATATTTCAGGCCAGCAACATCAACTCTACTGGAGTTTCAGGGAATGCTTAATTCAGCCTCATCACTGAAGGCTTAAAAAAAAAGAGGTTGAATCATTACGTGCTTAAAGGCACATGGCTGCCTCAAAACACAGATTCCTTTGCAATTTCAGTAATCAAGTAATAAATTTTGTTACTCTTTTCAGTCTCATTGACTTTAGGGTCATCATCTTCTTTCTGCTTTGCAGTACAGGTCACCAATCCGCAATGAACAAGATTAATTTTCTACTACTTGCTAGTTTTCTTTTTTTTTTTAATTACTATGTACTAGATAGGCCCTGTTTTGGTTTTGGGTCGTAAATCATTCAGGAGAAAGCTGAAATCCGTAAAGATAAACAAAAACACTGTATATTTTAGGGAAAAGTTTAATGAAATATCTTTACTCAGCTTCACTTGTTTTTATTTCTAAACAAAACCTAAATCTTGAAACAACTTCACACATTTTCCCCTTTTAACTATTATTTCTATGATAAGACAGACGCAACTGACAAACAAATTAATTTGTTGAGGTACCTATGGCAGAATGTGCTTTTATTTTCATTTAAATGGCCTTGAATGCAAAGGGTTTCAACATTCACCGTACTTCCTAACTGTATAAAATATAAAAACAAAATTTGTTAACACTGTAAACTGCTTTCGGAATATTTTGATAGATTGGCAGGTGACACAAGCTCATTTTAATGCTGATGTACCATAACATTATAATGGAAATGTATTTGTATGATCACTGCATACTTGAGAACAAGAATAAGTTTTAGTGAATTATGAAATGATTTTATCAGAGAATCACAGAATGGCGTGGGTTGAAAAGTACCTCAGTGATCATCAAGTTTCAACCCCCCCCTGCTACATGCAGGATCTCCAACCACTAGACCAGGCTGCCCAGAGCCACATCCAGCCTGGCCTTAAATGCCTCCAGGGAATTTTAGTATTAGAGTGTTTTAAAAACTGCATTTTAAATAGAAAATTACTAAAAACAATCAATCGTGTCAACAAATTGCATTTAAAAAAAAAAACAACCAAACAGGAAAAAAACAAAACAAAGGGCTTCCTGTCTATACATGGTGGAATCTATTGTTTGGTCACTACTAAGATAGGGCTGAAATGGTACGAGTAACCTTGAAAAAAAAAAAAAAAGAAAAGAAAAATTGGAAGTAGCTATGCCAGCTAGGCTACCAATCTGAAATCTGTGCAGGAACATACAGACTGCAAGTTGAGAGCACTATCCATACATTCTGCATGAAATGAATCTGTCAGTCTTAATTCATTTTCCACACCCACGTCACAAAAGTATACCCTTACAAATGACCTTCGTGACTGGCAGTTTCAGCAAAGAGACAAAAGGAAGAACGAGACACAGAAAATCTAGTTACGTTCAACCTGCAAAGCGCGTTGCAGAGGAGCAGCATGGGCGAACTGTTGCCTTGGATGTCCCACGAGAAGGGAACGATGCAGACGCGCCTTCAACAGCCTGGCACGGGTTATAAGGCCTGGCCACAAACTTTCCTGGATCTGCCTCCAGACCTTCCACAGTCAGCAGCAGAAGCGTTTAAACAAATGATCACTTACAACTCCTTTTTCACATAGCTATCATGACCCCTAATGGCTTTTTGAAGTGAATCTTAGCTTAAAGTTAAGTGAATCTTCAGCCTTTTTTGAACCCAACCCAGCATAAGAATTTGAAACTCTAAGAAAATAGGCTGGCTGCGAATTTCATACTGGGACTGAATCACTCCTGTGGGTACTTTTTCAACTTGCACCACAATTCTGGGCTTACACTTCTACTTCCAGGGGAACTGGTAGGGGCTATGCGTCAAGCTAAGACCTCTTCTGATAAGGATTGTCAGAAGATCAGAAGGCTAAACGTCTGTAAGCGGACCCATGTATCTCATGTTAACTGGTAAGGTATTTCTCACACTGTGTTTATGAGATCTGTCTTTTTTTTTTTTTTCTTTCCCCAGAATGAGCAGACATGTTTTTTCACAAATTATTGAATGAGTGATTGCCAACATTTCTGCCCATGAGATTGCTCACTAGCTATCCACTAAAACGACTGCTTTGTGTGTTTTATGAATTTCCCATTCATAAATTAGTATTTATAATGGGGTTGTTGGTCATCCAAATCACCTGACTCCGTATTTTTTTTACCCTTGAGTGGGAGATTTACAGCATATCAAAGGCTTCCACAAGAAAAGCACACAGATTTCCAGTTCAGGCATTCATATGGATGCATAAATGCATCATCACACGTGACACTTTTTCTACAGAATATCACTCTAATTAATGTTTGTTGAAAGTGAAGGAATTGCCTCTCAATTACCATCAAAATAAATAGTTATATTCAAAAAAAAAGTTCAGTTTTCTTCAGCATTCATCAGTCTTTATGTTCCAACCTCCATTGACAAAATACATTTCCAGATAGTACAGATGAATAGGATGTTTGTTAAAACTACTCTAAAATTCCTAGTTTAGGACATCATAATTCAATTGCCATATGCATACAACTCCTAACCACAGAAGCCCCATGCACACAGCAGAGGATGAGACATAGCCATGAACACTATCTAATGCCATACAGGGTGTACTGGAGTTTGGTTCCAAGCGCTCCCCCTCCTCAAGGACAAATTTGTTCGTAAATCCTTAAATACAGCAAACTTGGTGCCCTATCTTCTGAGCTTCCCACAGGTCTCAGGATACAGTGGCACCCCCATTAGTGGAAGAGCCTCAGTAAAAATACAGTGTGGCTTTCTGAGTGGAACAGCTCCCCTAGCTCATTGAGACGAGCAGACTAGCTCCCATGAGTACACAGTGTTTGGCCCACTGAATAGCTCACCCAAATACCAGCCTAACAGGATGCCCTAGAACAGCAAAAAATAACAAAGCCATTTTATTTACTTATCCAACACAGCTCTAGGAATAGATACACCACTCTGAAATGTAACCACGCTCCTAGGGACTACCATGAATCTGCATGATGCTATATCATCAATAATATGCTCCAGGACATGAAATAAAAGGTTTTAATCAGATTATAACAAATTATATTTTCACCCACAGATTTGTAAAATGTTATTAACAAGAAATTTTAATTCTTCTCAGTTAGCCAAATAATCAGCAAAAGGAAAACGCCTCTCCCTGGCTAACACATCAGCACTTGACCACTGCAGATGGACAGTCCAATTCAGCGCAGGGAAGCTCTACAAACATGCCTGGCCAGGGCTTACATCATGCTACAGAGGACATGCTAGAAAGGAGATGCATCTTGGAATATTATACTGACAGAAAACAGTCATGATTTTCTTCTGCTGAAGAGACTACACGAGATCAAAGAATCTGAATACTTAAATCAATAAAAATCTGTTGACCGAGTGCATCCTTTCAGGAGGGTCTGTATTATGGGGGTTCTATCAAACACGGTAGAAAGTTATGAACTACAAAAATACCTGAGAAGACATTAAGTGGTTTATTATCTGCCTTCAATACCCTGGGGCTTGAGCAAAGTTTTATATAATAGATTATGTCCTTTGTAGTGGCATTAGAGTCTCTGGCAACAGTTGCGCAAGGTCTGTGGTGAATGTGGCGCAGGAATAAAAACAGAAATGCCTCTGTGTACCTTACCGGTCATTCTCCCAGTACACATTCTCACTTGCCTACTACATTATGAAAGAAGCTGACATTTATTAATTAAATCAAATAATATTTATAGAATCCCTTTCCCGATCCTCAGGGAGATAGAATTTCAAACACAATCAAATACAATCACAACAGCAAACTATTAAAAAGCTGAAAATAGTAAGCCATTCCGGCATTAACCAGAATAAAACCTCAGGTTTAAGAGAGAAGAAAAAGGAATTGGAAAATAAAGGGAATCATTGCAGAAAGGATCGACCGCTTCATCTCGTTGCTGTGACAAAGGCTCTCTCACTTGCAGGACTACTGGTTATTACCTACCCTAACAAATTCAGTGGTGCAGAGACACTACTGATAGCACCTGGTTTTCAGTTTCTAGAAGGTCCCCGGCATAGCAAGGTGGAGGCCAAACAGCACTCTCTCAGACGATTCCTGGGTGCGTTGGGAGCGAGGGTGAGCCAGGGACTGTTTTCAAAAGGCATTCTGCTTATGGCTGTCCTGTTGTGGAGTACAAGAGAGCTTAATCGTATAGATGCTGGCTACCTTGTGCCAGGTGACCTCAGTGCCAGAGAGTGGTCCACGGTGCGTTTAATTTACTAGCATGGACACAGCTGGTGATGTGAGCCCTCAAGATACATGGTGCCAATTCTCAGATATCTCTCAATGAGCTGCCAGATCTCTTTTCTTTAAGGATTTTAAAGCTATGCGCCAAGGGTTTGAGAGACATGCAGGGAGATAGGCATACACTCGATGGCAACTTTAATCTCCTAGATGGCTCCTGAAAATAACTGCATTCTAGTGGTTCCTTTCTCTGCTGCTGTGATAATATCAACCAGAACATCAGCACAGCTTCCAGACTACAAATGTTTCATGGCTCAGCACCGGGAACTCAAACCACACATATGTAACCGATAAAGACAGCAATATGATTCAAGAGAAACTGGGAGACCAGTGGCGAAAAGGTGTTTCAAAAAACAGGTTTTCCTTGCCCTTGGTGGTGGCCAAAAGTACTTGAAGCTTTAGAGTTTCCCACCGTTGCACTAGCGGACATCCCCTCTCCAGTAAACCCTTGCTGCAGAGAACAACATGCGTTCCTAGAAGGCCCAACAGAATGAAGATGGCTAAAGGCTACTGCCAAAGGATTTATGTACTCTTCTGCCACTGATGCTCTGACAGACCCAGGAAGCAAAGCACAGAATAAGATCTGGGTGACCTGCATACCACTGAAGTTTACCAGTCATCACTAGGTCAAAAGGCTGGCCAGTCCAAGGAGAGGTGGAAGGCAAGTAAATTGCTGACAAATGATATCTACAATTAAGAACAAAACTTCTATCCGTCAGTATGAGAGACTATCCAGACAGGACAAAAGGAAATATTTTCCAAGACTGAAATCTCTCTGATTTTACAGCAGAAACAACAATCTCGGTAAGAAACCAAATGCAGAACTTCTGCAAGAGCATGTATGGGTAAAGGTGTGGAAAATAACAAGCAAGAAACAAATCAGCCGTGGCCATGGAAGACCACGGGAAGTCCTAACCAAGTAGGCCTACATTTTCTGAATTTCTAAAATAGTTATAAAGAAAATAAGAACTTGGATTTATTCACGCGTGATAAATGTCAAAATAACTGTGCCCATTTGTAGGCATCTTAATTTAATGTTTACATGAAATAGATAGAACAGTATCTATTTTATTTTATCACTAATTAAGCTGTTTTATACATTCATAACCAGATGAATTCCTCCCATTATTGTTTGTATTTTGTAACTGTATTTGCTAGAAAAGGGTAGAAGATAGTGCAACAATTCATACTGAAAGGGCAAAGAAAGCACTGCAAGCAACCACGTTGGTCAAAAGGAACGAGGGTTATCCATGACCAACTACACAAAGGATGGCCTTCATAGACAGTTACTTTTTTATTTGTTTTTGCTTTTTTACCCCTCAGTTCCCTGTCACTAATCCCACTAAATGCCTCTTCATTCAACACCCTTGCAAAAAGTTCAAGTGTTTTTTATACCTGCGTATAAAAAACCAGCAAGGTTATCAGTGTCTGGAGATAGAGAGCCTCTAGTTTCCACTGGTCCTGCAATACCTCAAAGGGGACTGTAAGAGAGTGTGATCTGCAGGGGAAAAAGGGGAGGGCTTGACACTTAGATCAACTGCTCAGACTGCCACCAGACCCAGCTTCTCTGTCTGTCATCCAGGCACCACTTTGGGGGGGTGGCTGGCCACCACCTTGCTCACCTCCTCAGAGGTCAGACAGCCTACATACCTCTATACTATATAAAGAACGGTCATTACACACTGAACGTATTTATGATAAAGCAAAGCTGATAGAGGTTGAGTTAGTCCTACCCAGACTAGAGATTTCTTTGGTATTTAAGCACCAGCAACACTGCTTCAGGTCTTTACATGAACAGCAGCAGCCCACTGAAATCCATTTGAGAATATCCCTTGCTCCTGTGGCGATGCTCCTCCTTCTTGGGTGGGCAAGACTCTGCAGTG
>JAOWBP010002559.1:20756963-20788098 GCA_028571105.1 Tragopan temminckii | reverse complement strand
TCCAATCGCTTCCTACCCAGCGCAGCAGCAGCAGCACTGTAGAGAGGACCCCGAGGGCAGCAGGCCGCACCCAGCCCACCCTGCTCACTGCAGCCCGCGGCTGCAGTTATATTTAGCCGTCCCGTTGCCGCGGCAACCAGCGCCCGCTCCAGCTGCACGCCATGGAAGGAGCGCTTCCTCCCTAATGTCATTAGACACTTGCTACTTCCCCAGCAGTAAACACCAGAGTTGGGCGTTTGTCTAGAAACAGTCAGCCGAGTTCGCTGCTGTGTGCCCAAAGACATCGAGGCTCGATGTTCGGTTCTGCGAAGTCTCTCACCTAGATGGCTGCCTGAACATTGACAGGAACTGCTCATTTAAGTGGACAGGAAGATGCAGATAATGAATGGTCACTGTAAGACTCCAGAGCACAGGAGTGGAGCCACAAAAGTGTCTAAATGCCATGACCAAAAATGGCAGTCATCTGATGCTATGGTACTCACCAAAAATAAGAAGTAAGGGACATACCAAGACATTGTTGAGTTTTCTGCTAACAGACCTGGATGCAAAGCACATCTACTCAGCACTGCATTTACCTAGGAACACCATCAAGCCAACCCCCAGGTACATCAGAGCATGCAGTGTAGGTGCAAGATGCAGTGGTGCACTGCGTGACCCCGAGTGCTCAGCACACTGTCCTCCCCGAACACAGGGGAGCAGAAATGGGACAGAATCCACAGCTTTGACTCAAACGGATCTGCCATGTGAAGTGGCTCCACACAAGCGGAAGTGTTCCAAATGTGTAAACCCTTCTATTATTTTGATCACTATTAACCCTTTCTTTCCAAACTGCTGTTCTTAGGATTCCCAAGGTGAGTCAGTAGATAGGAGTTGTGAGACAAAGAAACATGACTGTTTGCTCAAGGATAGTCAGAAGCAAACCTGGGCCCTGTTTTCATTCAGACCACCTCTGCTACTGTAATACCTAACAGAAAGACAGGTCATTCTGCAGGCAGAACACGCATCATTTTGCTCTGCAAAATGGAAGAGATCAATCTCAGTCAAAATGGATAACTACGATGTTTCCTTAGACAAAGAAGAAACTGAGGCAACAAGTTGCTGTTAGAGCTCCAAAGTTCCGAAAACTCGTACTGACAGTACCTTAAATCCCTGCAAGGCAGGATGGCTTCAGTCACATTACCATCTTCAGAAGGACAATGTTCTCACAAAAGCCACATGCCATTATCTGCCATGTAGAGGACCTGGGCAAGGCATCACATTTGACTTCTGAACATTAACTACCACCATTGTAGTGCAATCTTCAGTCTAGGCCCCATCAGGAAATATCAATAACCAGCTCTCCCAGACTCTGGAATTTTCTTTTCTAAATTAAGTTTCTTTACATGAAATAAATCGCTTCTCTACTTCCACTCTTATCTCCAAATTGTCTCAACTAATGAGTCTAAGCTTGCCATCAATCTGATGTGCTAGGTAACAACTCCCAAAGTGGCCACTAGCTGTGACAGTTTGTACCCATGAAGAAACTTCACGTTAGATGCGAAATACTTGCTCTTCATCTGTGCAACACTAGCATAACTGAACCCCGATCTGCAGTGAAGACTTCCAGATTGTGAGAGGATACAAGAAAAAAACATTTCCCCCCCCTTAGTCATATTTTGAGGTTTGCCCCATATATATACTCTCCTACTGTATTATTCACTACAGTATCCGCATCGGAGGTAATACCACAGTGAGTATCATGCACAGTCCTACCCAGCCATCCTCAATATTATCATAGAATCCTTAAGAGTTGGAAGGGATCTTTAAAAGTCATCTAGTACAACTGTCCTGCAATGAACAGGGGAGCACAGCTAGATCAGGCTGCCCAGGGCCCTGTCCAGCCTTGTCTTGAAAGTCTCCACGGATGAGGCATCAACCACGTCTCTAGGCAACCTGTTGTAATGCCCCACCACCCTCGCTGTAAAAGACCTTTTCCTTACATCGAACCTAATTCTACCCTCTTCAAGTCTGAAGCCATTTTCCTTTGCTCTATCACCACAGACATTGCTGAAGAGTCTGTCTCCTTCTTTCCTGTAGCTCCCCTTCAGATACTGAAAGGCCACTATCAGGTCACCTCAGAGCTTTCTCTTCTCCAGGCTGAACAGCCCCAGCTCTCCTGACCTTGTAGGAGAGGGGTTCCATCCCCTGGACCATCTTTGTGGTCCTCCTCTGGACATCCTCCAACAAGTCTATGTCTGTCCTGTACTGAGTACTCCACATCTGGATGCAGTACTCCAGGTGAGGCCTCACCAGTGCAGAGTGGGAAGATCACCTCCCTCAACCTGTTGATCATGCTTCTTTTGGTGCAGCCCAGGATACGGTTGGCTTTCTGGGCTCCAAGGGCACATTGCTGGCTCATGTCCAGCTTCCTATCCACCAGTACCCCCAGGTCTTTTTAGGCAGGGCTGTATTAAATCCTTTCATCTTGTATTGGTAGTAAGGGTTGCAAGAGCTTGCATTTGGATTTGTTGAACCTCACGAGGTATACCTGGGTCTCACTGTTCCAGCCTTTTTTTTTTTTTTTGTGAGTGCAGCTCAACTCTAACCTAAGCAATCCCCAGTGAGCCAGAGTTAGTGTTGCAGCGGACAGCAAACATCCTGCAGCAGACAACGTCAGCTAGAGAACAGCCTGGAGGAACCACACCAAACCTGGGTGCCTTTAGTTTCACCCGGGAGCTGCCTACGAAGTCAGTACACGTCTCCCAGCAGTGACAGTGGTGTGCATTAACTCCTTTTTTAAAGAGCTGGTCTTCAATTCTACTTTACCAAATGATCACAGACTTTCCTCAATATACCTCGTACTGTATAATGAGAACATACTCTTTGCATCCATTTTACTTACAATGACTTAGAGAAATAGCCTTAAGAAGGTTATTCCCAGGAACTGTAACCACCCCCTCAGAATAGCAGGTTGTTGAGTTAGTGCTGATGAGTCAGACGGGCTTTTTAATTCTGTTCTAAAAGGAATCACCACAACAGTGGAGAAGGGAGAGGAAAAATAAAAAGGGAATCGGGTGGAAAAGGCTTCCACCGTCTGATGATTCATGCACCATCAGCGTGACTCACCCAGCATTACTCTGCCATTAAAACATGGAGACCAGGCTGATTAGTCACAGTAATGAATTTTTCAAGAAAGGATTCTCCCCTATAAATAATGATGACTTTGTCTGGATAGTGGTAGTGTGACTCACCTTTCCAGCATGCCGGGCAGCACCAATCGTGTCATCTGCAAAAAGAAAACATTCGTGATGGCTGAGAATGCAGGCACCACACAGCCAGCGACAGGGAAGCCTCCCTTCCTCCCAGAAGCAGCTGCCACCCCCTCCACCCCAGCCACAGCTCGGGGAAGCAGAGACCATACTTTGCGTAGGCAGTTTATTTTTATTCTACCTGGATAACTTGGCTCTGTCAAGCAGTGTGTGTACTGAAACTGGTGAACCGAGCCAGCTAGCAGCATAAGTACAATAAGTGCAATAAGAATAAATAAAAATGCCTCCACCACCCTGCAGCATCCATTGCTTCTAAAGAAGATGGAAACACCAGAGTACTATGATATGTGTACAATCTTTCTCTCCCCGGAAAAGGCATCTATATTTCTTATGATTGACTAAATTTACCATCGATGCCAATGCATTTTAGCAAGTCTTACTAAACTGCTGATTTTAAATTAAAACAAACAAACAAAAACACAACAACAATAAATTTTGGAGCAGAAAGAGCACTGGACAAAAGCACTGGAGTATTCTAGCTCTGGTAACCATGTCAATACAACTCATTGCTCCAACATATCTCCTTTATTTTAGAATAAAGTATATAAAGCTTACCAGCATTAACATAGTAAGAATCATTGCTGTTAGAAGGCAGGCAAAAGAAGTTTAGTTTGCTTCTGACCAAGGGCTGCTTTTGTGTAAGAGTATTACTACAACAAGCACAGAAAATGAGCTTCTATGGCGCTGCTTTGGTACCAAGTTCTCAATAGCCTCAGTTTTTCAGCAGCTTGCTACAAATATCATGTTGCATACAGAAAGCATTTAAGAGCCTAGAACCTTACTCTGCTGATTACACAGGTGTCTGCACTAAGAAATTTTTCCCGTGCTGAGGAAAACTTCCCCACTGCTCTGCAGACTGCCTTCACCACGGCCGTGAGCAATCCATCTATAATCCAGTTGAAAGACTCTCCACAGCTGTAATCCTAAAACAAGCTTCCCAACCACGGACCGAGCAGTTCTGGCAAAGGAAACAAACCACTGACCCAAACTTAGATGAATTTTGAATTTGCAAGAAAAACTAGTCCTTCTAATACCGTTACCATCCTTAACTATGAAGTGATTCCAAAATTGCTGCCTATAAAAAATAATATAGTCAAAGTTCAGTTTCTGCCAAATATTACCCTGCTCCCAACCAACCCTGTTTGTAAGCATCGTGACTGACACCAAAGACAGATCAGAAATACAAATTATCACTTCTCACATCTTTAAACAAAAATATTTTCCAAACAAAAGTGCTTGATGACACCAAAATATAGCAGTATTCCCACTAATACCAAATTACCTCGACAGATTAAAACACGAAGCTAAAACAGCATATAGAGGAGAACAAAACATCTGTAAGCACTTTAATAAAAGAAAAAAATCTGACTTACTGTAGCAAGCTACGTTAGTATTACTGTTGCATGAACACTTACGTAGGGTGGAATTTGGTTTTGGTTTTGATTTCATTTTTTAATTGTGAACTACCAGACTATCAGATACACCGCATGACAGCTATGACAGGGTGTTGCAGAAGCAGGGGTTGAGCAGACTTACAGTCATAGTGTGGGCTGTTGGCACACGCAACTCCCAGCATTGCTGCAGAAGTCAAACTAAGCTTTTCCTGACGTGGTAAACATCACCGAGCTAACCAGGTTCAATGCAACTTCAAAACTAACTCTAACTATGCAGGAGCTTTCTCACACACCAACACTACAAAATAAATGTGGAAATACCCATTTTAATATTAAAAGATAATGAATAACTCTGGCTGATTTTAAGACTATCTCAAGAATGGCAGATCTTTTATCTGGTACAAGCTTTACGATCTCTATCACGGATCTCTTGGCAAAAAGTGGCATACTGCTTCTTGCCTATCAGAGTAAGATAATGCTGAATACACTTTTCACAGATTGACACGGGGACATGGATTGCAATTGCCTCCCCTTAGGCAATCCAAAAATGGTTTGAAAAATTAGTACAGCAGCTCCACTGTAACACAGAGGGGACCACATTTGAAACTTTAGCGATAAGTCCCCACTTATGCATTTAGGGTCTCGGTCCCAACTGCAAGCCACCAAATAGCTCTAACTTAGAATATTACAAAATTTCTGGTCACTACTGATATCCAAATGAGAGAGTACACACAAAAAAGCTACAATGATTAATGTTTGATTGATACAAATTAAGAAACAATGAAGCCAATGACAGCTGAGACATTACAGTAGGTACACGACAAGTGGAAATCACCAAAGTTCAGCTGGATGGGCAAGTGAATCCCCACCCTCAAAAAACACCAATGGTAAAACCAGATTTCATACTCAACAACAGCTCCATTTGTCTCCATTAAAATGAGTATTTTGAGAGAACTTCAAAAATCTGTCAAAAAAAAAGCAAAACTGTTTTTCCTGTCTGTATTTACATCTTGCAACATGTCAAAAGAGATACATGAATATTCAGTATCTTTGTGCAAAAAAAAAAAATTTTTTTTTTTTTTTAAAGAAAAGAACTAAGTGACAGAAGGCAGCCCGTTGAGTCAGTCTCACCTCACCCAGCCAAGTACATAGTACATACTAAGGCTGTTCCAGTAATGCAAGAGCACTACTGTAAAAACGCTGGCAAAGCATTCTGTAGGCATTTTCAGATTATCTGGCAAATCTCTACATTGTACACACACATAAAATGGCTCCAGCATTATTTCAAAGAAAACAAGCTTTAGCAAAAATGAATTTTTACCACTCATGATTGCATACAATAATTGCTTGCGTGACCTTTATCCAAAAGAGCCAAACTGGTTAACATCCTTGTCTTCAACAGCTATAACTACAGACATGGAATTCGAAAACAAGCAGTTCAACAACAAATAGATGTAGAATTGAATACATGTGTCCCAGATAAAGAATTCAAATTTTTTGCTTTGTCTGATTTATAGATATACAATTCTGAAATTATGTCAATTTAATAAATACCAATGCATTACAAGTCTGAGTCCACAGGACTTCATGTGCAGGACATGGGAGAACTCTATGCGAATACTTCTTTCTCTGAAAGCAATCTAATAAAGGACAAAGTGGTAGGAGATCTAAAGGAGAGGTTGGGCACTATCCTAAGAAGATCCACCACCTTTGGTTGGTGGATACTGAACTCACCCCAGCTTTCTGAATGAAATGCTAATATTCACAGAAATACACGTGCTGTAGTGCTGTAGTTGAACTCACGAAAGCTCCGAGAGTCTGAAGGCTAGAGTAATTTCAGACAGAGTAGCCAGACGCTAAGCTATAGAAAACCTGCCTATTCATACAAACAAATTTCTTATTTCTTTCTGAAAGCTTGAATTAGAGCAGAGTGTTAATGTATGTGCGTGTGCGTGCCAGAAAAATTTGCTCCAGACAGACTTCTTAGTGTCAGAAGCTGTCAATACTTTACAGCTTGTATAGATTGTTAAAACATATTGCACACAACTGTTAAATACTAGTCGTTGGTGTTTTTCTGCTTGTTTTTCAATGATTTCGCATACACACAGGTAAATCTCTAAGTAAAATTACCAGAGAGTCTGGTGTCTTGTTCCTTTGTTGTGGTAGATAAAAATAATACAGCCCTGACTCACACAAACATTCAGCCACCTCGCAAATAGCTAACTGACACTGTGTCCATGCACCTCTCACACGCACATCTTGCTGTAAAAGAAGCAGGGAACTGTATTCCTGCACTGTTAGTTAAATTGATCACGAGGGCTATTATCAGCATCTACTTATATAGATGGTTCTTATAATGCATCTCAAAAAACATTTCTTAATGCAGCTCGTACCTGCCACTTTTTACAAACACAAACCACTCCCGTTTGGCCTGGGATAAAACTAATGTCAGTTCTACAGAAAATAACGCAATAATCTTTGTGTCAAAGTCAGTAAGCAAAAAGGGGCACATACAAGGATATACAAAGGGAACTATGAACTTAACATGCTGCAAGCCCTGTCCATTGTCAGTGACTTTCCATTGAACAACATTTCTAGGAGAGTTTTTCAGTTAGAATCTCAAGCTTTCAGGGTCCAGCTTCCAAGTATAGTTCCCCAGCTGAGCACTTCCCTCTCTTTCTACTTTCAAGATGTGGAATCTGTACTTGTTTAACCCCAAATCTACAAAAAAAAACAAAACAAAACAAAACAAAAAAAACCCTCACAACCAACACAACTAGATTTTCCTAAATTTCACATTATTGTTTGTACTCAGAAGAAAAATCCTAAGTGCTTCCTTAACCACTGCTGGAAATGTATTTGTCATAGCCACATTTTCCTTGTCCACTTGGCTGTATATCATGCTCTTAGGTTCAAAGTCAGCACGGTGGGGAACTGCAGCATCTAATTTCTCCCTCAGGACCATTTCAATGCTACTCATGACCACCTTCACAGTACACTTACTTCCCTTCCAAGTACTGGCAACTCTGCTCCTCTGCTACAAACTTGCATTATCTTCTTGGCTAAGTCATCAGCTCCCCCTTCCATATGACTTTGAATATAAATGTAAAAGTTATCCCTTGACCAGAGGTAAAGTATACGCACACAAACACACCCCTCTTCTCAAAAGCCAGTGTTGCCACTTCCCTCAGAAATATGTTCTGCTTGATATTACCCTTTCCAATGCACAACAAATGCAACCATTCTACGCAAAGGTCTCCAAAAGAACTTTTCCCCTTTCCCAGGTAGACTAGCTGCTCCTCCTCCTTTCAGTTTTGCATAGGTTGTTATTTGTTTTTCTCCCGAACTCCATTTTAGGCTTCTCTGGCATTGCTTAGAGTTGCTCCCTTGTCTTGCCAGGTGTTCACAACTTGGTGCAATTTATCTTCCTCGTCCACTAAGAGGCAGCTGACATCACATCTCAGTTCAACATAGCATGTTTATATATATATATATATATATATATTTTTAAGTTTTAAGCAAATTTTAAGACTCTCAAATACAGTAATGAATAAAAATCTTGATCTTGTAGGTCTGTTGTCCTTTCATATTTAACGCTCAGTATAGAACATAAGGCGATGATGGCAAAGATTAGCACAGACGTCAAGGCATGTAGGTACATGTAATTTACTCTCCCCCTTCTTCCAATAATGCCAATTTTCAACTGAAGTCTGGCCTGTAAGCCCGAAAACCACATTCCCCCTACAACATAATGGCTTTCAAACCAATTCAGCTCCTTGCTTAATCAAGCGCCAAGCCAACACCCCCTCAACTATTTAGTCCCACTCATTTTTCAGAGTACACGTTCATACCACGCTCCCAATGCAATCAGCATATTGTGATACTGCAAACAGAGACAACACACTCTATTTGTTTCTCACATACTTAGTATCTTGTGACAGGATACGTATTTTCAAACATTAGGGGAAGTTACACTGCATTAGAAACTTTACTTCTGAAAAAAAAGTTAAACAGGCTGTTCATTTATCCTGTGAAGTGAACTTCATGAGTTTATCATGCAAAAAGGGAGATTTACTTTATTTTTTTAAAAACAAGATGCAAACATATGCACTTGGAAAAGAAGTGATAAGGTGATATCTCCATTAAACACCAAACTAAATGCTTATGGGATTCTGTCCCAAAAATCTAAGTGAAAGGACACAGATTTTTCCTAAAATTACTTTTTCCTCTATTTCTATGGGTTCTTCTGAAGAAAAAAAAAAAAAAAAAAGGAAAGGAAAAAAGAAACTTACAGATGGTACGTATCTCTAATGTGCTCCTCTCCCCAAAACAGTAAGCATCTGGCATGCCTACTGTTTAATTACACAACAGGCTCATGCAAGAGGAACATTTTCAAGTCTGAAAGCTGATGCTCAGACTGCGATTATACCCAGCAACATGAGCTGCTCATGGTCAAAGAAAGTTTTCAAACAAACTGAAAAGCACTAACATACACTAGGTCTCATGGAACTAGATAAGTTTTTACATGCATGGGGACAGCCATATTATAAATGTGAAGAGGCTGATACAACACAAAACTTACCAGAAACGAAATCATACATTTGCTAACTGCAGTTGAACATCACTGATTATAAACGCAGAGAAACAAGCCACAAAGCAGCACTAATTCATTCCAGAAACCAAGATAATCTGGCTGCACCTCTAGAATTTTAACATACCAAAGTAGACCTCAAATTATTGCAGTCTATCATCTTCAGAACAACATAATAAAGTAGTTCAGCTCTAACTCTTCTGTTCTGACAAAATATTTCCAAGAGGATCGACACCCCAAAATCTTTAATCACTGAATAGTGCACTCCCTCTGCTGGCACAGCACAGGTGTCACACCATAGCAGTTTGCTGATCACACCTGGTGTAACTGTGTTAACACCGCGGGTGGAGGGGGGGGGCTTAGGATGCCTGCTAAATGGCTTCTATAAGAGAAATAGTAAAAGGTGCCCACTAGCAACTGCCTTCCTTGGTGCAAATCTTGTAGATGCCCAGCAAGACCCATGGGCCACAAACCTCAATTAACAGAAACTGGAGTTTGTCAGGTTTGCTGTGTTTTTAAGCAGAAAAGTTGCAGAAGAACCACTCTAATAACATTTCTAACTTCGTAACAAGTTGTTCTAATGTACCACATAAATACACAGGAAAGCAAGAGCAGCAAGCTGATATCAACAATACCATTCAGTCACGCAAGGGCTGCGCTTTTCACTGTTTGCTGTTGTTCAACTGAGGTGTACAAATCCTAGAGAGGGCTTATTTTCAGAGGTCCTGAGCCTACTCACATGGCAACGAGACACCTACATTTTCAGCTCCCTGAGAGCACCATACTAAATGCATTCAGTACTCAACCTCATCAGAACAGCTGCAAGCAAGTCAAATCTTTCAAGTCACCGTTGAAGCACCTAACATTTGGGCTTGGAGGCAAAAGGTTAACCCTCAGCTACTGGGGATGCAAACTTTTTATCATGCAGAAGAGAAAGTTGAGGCTTAGCAGTGAATAATCACAAGGAATTTCTGCCGCACTGTCTGCTAACACAGTAATTAACTCCCTATGTCATGTTAAGCAGCTGCCATTAGCTCTGGCCACAGTTCAGCTTTGAAATATCAGGATGAAAAACTGTTTTGTGAATGGACCTCATTTTAATAAAGGCAACAAATACACTTTTTAGCCTGAAGTGCTATTCATTTCTTCCCAACAACAACAACAAAATTATATATATATATCCCTCTCAAAAAGGAAAAGCATTTTATTTCAGAAGTTATGACACAGTTCAGCAAATTTGGGTTTCCATTTCACAGTAAGTATAACTGTGCTTTCTCACAACAGCGTATGAAAGCCTTACACGTGCAGCGATCAGGGTGCTTACCTCAAGGAACATGGACACAGAAGGAGAAGAATTAAAGATTTACAGGAAGGACCAGAGCAATAAACATAAAGAAGCACTGTTTTGTGTATGTATCACGCTCTTCTAAATAGCTAAGAATTATCTTTGTAACAAATCGTACTTCAATAACAACCTGAATAATCTGCTGCAAGATCCATAAATTCTGAGTTACACTAAGATAAAAAGTGAATCTGTTGTCCAAAAGGTGAAAGTAATGCTTTGGACAAGTGAATTTGAATTGTTTGAATTAGGGTTTCAGGAATAAGTGCTGGCAGCAGGGCGCTTACCTTACAGACAGACATGATGTTAATGTTGATCATTTGGTCGATCGTCTGCAAGAAAACAACAATTTGCATTATGTTCTGTTTTAAGTTATTTGAACAATATTTACATACTGCCTCGGTTGCAACTGCTGGGATAAATTAAACCTCTCTCTTCTACATCCACATCCAGCTTTACTCCACGCCTTCTTGCTTCAGTATCAGGAGCTGCAACAGACTTTCAAAGCACTCTCCGAATTGCTTCAGTCAAATTTTATTTCTGATTAGGGACTCATCACACTAATAAAGAACGCAGATATATCACACTGACACTGCATTTCTCCACATCATTTGCAGCATTTGTGAACTTCAGTAAATTCTGGTATTTCAGTCATATGTCCACATATTCATATTTATATTTTGCTCTTCACCATTTTATAACACTGTTTTAGTCACTTACGTTCATTTATCAGGTTAATTTTATTTTATTTGTTTGCTATATGTGTTATAAAATTTAGTGCATGATGTACAAAACAAAAGCCCCAAGAGATACGTTCACTAGTGCTGAAGCAGAGAGCAGAATCCTACAGTGGATACAGTGAGCTGCAGGGAGTTTGGAAACAAAGTCATGGTGAAAGTGTTCAAAACAAACGATTACAAAGTCCTCAAGTCAACCACAACTGTTTCTACAGTACAAAATGTATCCTCTGGCCTTACTTAAATTTACAATCAATGTTTCGGAACAGACAGCTTCCACTCATGAAGTTACTTAAATCCCTCCAACCTCTTAAAAGACCACCCCACCTACTAAAGCAGATCATGCTGCTTATGTAAACCCCTAAGAACCCTTCTAGAATGCTTTCTAACCAGGAAACATTGCTTTTTTGGGGGTACTTCGACCAAACCTAAATACTTTTGCCTCATCCACGAAGTAGAGAGAGCAAACATTGAGAACACTGTAAAATAACAGAAAAAAAAAAATAATCACTCACTTTATCCAGGTCTGGAACATCAATAAAGTATTCCGGATAAGAATATGAAATTCCCACGTTGTTTACTGAAATGAAAGCAAGTAGTTTTTATGTAAACTGCTTCAAATATTTGACTACCGATGTTCTGTAGTACTCTAAAACTGCTGTGTTTGAATCATTTAACCCTACTACTCAAGTTTCCTTAACTGTAAGTACACACATACACACAAGCGGAACTCTGGAACAAAATCACAAGCCACTCTGAACATGAAAATGTCACTTCTCAGGTGGTTTGAGCACCGGCACCCTGAGAACCCCGCAGCCCCATGAAGAGCTCCCAATGGCTGGCAAGACAGTCAGAGAGGCAGTTTGATGCAAACCAAGCAAAAATAAGGTAGAAGAAACATCCTAGCAGTAAGTTCTCTCAAAACTTATTTTGGACATTGGCCCCTTCCCCACGTGTTGCAAGGTGTGCAGGTTCAGGATGGCCTAGGGACATGCTCCAAGGCCTTCCTCAGTCTTATGGCAGTGCAGAAAAACAACCCGCATGGTGGGTTTTTTGGCCCAGGAGAGCATTGAGAAGGAACTACCCTGCCACCCAAAAGGAGAGGACAAAAGAGGACAGGAGAAGACAAGCAGAGGACAGTAGGTGGCAGCAAGAGCCCAGGCGTGGCTGAGCTCCCCGAGAAGCTGGGGGAAGAAGGAGGCATGGCTCACAGCAAGGAGAAATCACATTAATGACAGGCTGCGTACATTAAGCAGCCTGCGTTTTTGACAGAGAGTCTCTGCCTTTAGAAATGGTTCCTGGTTTGCCTTCCCTGGGCTCGCAGCTCAGGGATCCACTGCAGCACACCACTCTCCCAATCATACCCTCATGCTCCTCACATCTGCACAACTCGTCCCCACTGGCAGCATTTCAAATTAACTGAGAGAATATATTAATTACCGAAACCTGATTTTTTCCTGAGCAACTGGCAAGGTTTTATTCTAAGACCAGAACCCAGTGCTAGTCCTCCAGGCTCGCTCCAAGTAACACTAAACTTCTGGTATCATCAGAGAACAATGCAGCTCTGCAGTCTCAGTTTCTTCAAACTTAATAGAGCATATTGGTATGGAGACCAAAGAATAAACAACAAAAAACAACCAAGCAAATGGGATCTCCGCTTCTTAAGTATCTGTTGTTCATCTTACGCAAGTGAAACTTGTGACATTTGGTTGCTGTGGCAACATTTTACATTTCTATAGTGTCTTACACCCCAGAGAATCCTGAATGCTCTATAAGCTCAGCAGCACTGCTCACCTCTAGGGCAGCAGCAGAGTAAGAAACAAGGTTCAATGGTACTGATGCCCTTTTTGTGTGGCAAGTTGGGTTTTGGTTTGGGGTTGTTTTTTGTTCTTTTTTTTTTAAAGCCCCTACACCTCTGCCAAAAGCCCTCATTTTAACACCCAGCCTTAAGGGTATGTAAACATCACAAGACATTCTGGACATACAGGCAACACGCAGAAGGGATTCTGGCAGAAGTTCGCCAGCTTCATTCAGGAATCCCCTCAAAGGACAGCACTTCTAGCCCAGATCTCTTCATGTATTTATGGAAACCCTTAGCTGATTAGTCAGATTGTGATTAAAATTTTAACTTTTGGACGACCTTTACAAAGGTTTACAGCGAGTTTGGCAAATTCCCAGCAGACATTTGCTATATTTAGAGAGAAAAGTTTTAAAAAGGAGGAAGGTCCAATCTTGCTATTTCCAGAGCAAGCCAGACGGTATTTTCCTAATTTTCATCCTAAATTAAGCTACTCTTCAGTTTCTCTCTCTGAAAAGGATTTTGGCATAAACTGTGGCAGAGCTTTGGGACTGCCCCTGGTTGCTCCTTCCAAAACCAGCACACGATCCATGCTACAAAGATAGCCACACAAAATTCACACCAACTGCTAGAAACTGCCACCCAGATACGAACCCTTACAGCCTTAGCCATCATCTTTTTCTACCAGATCGTATTTTGCTGCAGTTTGGAACAGATTTATTTATTGATTTTTTTTTACAAAAGATCAATTTGCAGTTTGCGAAGGCATATTTTACCTCAGAAGATCCGGATAAGAACGGGGTATGATAACTGCCCAGCTCTAACTCCTTTTGAGACTCACAGAGATTTAAGAAGAGCGAAAGAAAGATTTCCCACCTCTGCTTGTTTAACATATTGCTGTAGCTAGCACATGTTCAAAGTCACTGACAGACGCTGTTTTGAACACACAGCAAAAACATTATGCAAACTCTTTTAGCCTCAGTACGTGGGTGAGAAGAAGCTTCCAAATAAGAAGTTTACAAGGATTCCAATCTGTAAGTACTTTAGTTCAACTCTGTGCAACTATATAATCAGAAGCTCCATCTCCAGCCGTATAGGTGGAAACACCTGTGTCTAAGTGCAAGGTTCAAAAATAATTTCCCGTAGGTCATCAGCAACTGTGCTACAGCACCAAGGGTTCTCACAGCTATTGCTGCAGATGAGACCAAAAGAGGAAAATACACTGCAACCTGAGAGCCCATCCCTCGTGGTTGCTCCCACTGAAATCCACTCCTTCCTCACAAAAACATGCAAAACGCAGAGTAGTGAAACCTATATTCCAAAACACAAAGAAGCTAGAGTATTTAAAATATAAGGCAACAAAGCATGAAATCAATTGCCATGAGAAATTAAAATATCATCCTTCCAGAGTACCCATAGTCTGTGCTGAAAAAAATCACACTGGCAAGTGGTTTTGGTTAATGCAGCTATAGCTAGAGAAAGAGAAAAACCCTATGCATCACATAATCTGATGATCTCGAGCATGAGACCTACTAAAATTGGTAGTGAACGTCCTGCTTACTTAGAAAAAACACGCCTGTAAAGCCGCACTGGCCAGCGCTGCAAGGAGATGGTGAAAGAGCTCAGCTAGAGAGCACAACTCTCCAGCATTTTGGTGCTATTTTTACCATGCTTCTAGTCAAGGTGCTTGTGCAAATAAAGGAGAGAAGCAGGCGCAGCTTCAGGAGTGTCGTTTTCCTGTAATAAGCTTACACAACTTGAAACACATTCACTGCTTTAGTGCCCAAAGTCTATAAAAAGTCCAATTTCCACGATTCCATGCATCAACATAACTTTATTGCATCTAACAAACAGAAGCTCTTTTAGTTCGGATACGTACCTCACATAGTAAAAAGGTTCACTATTCTCTAACAATTACTTAAGGACAGATAAGAATAAACATTGATTTTAATCCCCAAAGCTTCTTTGGAAATTTTTTCCTTCAGAAAGGGAAAAAATCAAGGCATAGCCAACCACTCTATGTGCAGTATGTTGTAGAGATGCTGGCACTTACAGTTCCTCAATTTTAGGCGGATCTGAATTTTTATAGCAATTAAATGCTGGGCATCATGAGTTGCACACACTCAAATCTGTCAGAAGTATCCGGGAATGTTCTGTGCTTTATCGTTTAACAACTGCATTTTTACACTGAGTTCTTATGAATACTATATTTGGGGCATTATTTACAGGCATCATAAAACAAGATCCATCTATTAGAAGCAAAGCTCAGCTTCTGTATTATCACATGTGACAAATTTATTTTGAAATATGCTTTTTTAAAAAAAAAATCTGGTTCCAACTACTGCACTTCGGGTTAACAAAATGAGTTTTGTAGCACCAAAATGACTTCAACAGATGACATATACTGGCAGGCATCTGAGCCACAAGCCTTGATAAAAATGTCATGCCTTATGTTTAGCACCACAAGTTCTCATTCCCATTCAGAAGAACTATAGAAATATAGGTTATGCACTCGTATATATGTGCTTCTACAGAATAAACCAGAAAACTGGTAAGAAACTGCCTTTGCTCCACAGTTCAGGTAAAAGGTAAATTGCTTTATGCCAGTTCGTCTTGATTTGTGGCACTTCAGTGCTACGCCCTGCAATACACCTGGAGGGATCACCATGTCTTCTCAAGGACTCCTGCAGCACCTACAGCTCTGTGCTACCACAAGCCGTGCCAGCAGCTCCCCATCACTACCAGAATGCACTCAAGACTTTTGGAGCAGGAGTCATTTACTTGATGCTATATTCTAATGATTGAATTTCAACAGCTCTTAATTAAAAGTTAACTGTTCTCCCAAAGGACTCTGCTGCAAAGTTCAATCTAACTACCTGGAGTTAGCTCAGATTTTGAGATGACATTGGGTCAAATAACTGTGCGTGCAGTCACGAGCTGAAGGAGCCTTTAACAATTGCATAATAACGCACCAAAGACACCCAATAAGCCTCTGTTCCTAGAATCTGAGCACACATGCAGGCAGTGGCTTGTGCATCAGACAAGCAGACCAAGAAAACATATTGAGCACACAGTGACATAGTTTTAGTTAGGCAAGCCACCAGCTTTTGTGAATTGCTTTCAATAAACTTCCAAATGTGAAGAAGTCAGTAAGCACGTTGGGACAAAACACAGCCTGAGGGATTTATAGAGACGAAACACAAACCCAAAACGCCGATCTCCAGGCCTTCCAGTCCCGCTTTGATTCTGTTGTAAATGTCTCCTCTCTCTCCAAAGTCCGCCACAATAACTTTTGTTTCCACTTTGTACTTCTCCTCTAGAAAAAGAAAAGGGTTAAACAATAAACTGGAAACAGCTGAATGAGCATTCAAACACTACAAATCTGTCAGTTATGGCTTTGTAAAACAACATTTTGAGTAGCTAATATTACACAGAAACATTTTTGCTTCTTCAACAGGAATCCTTGAATTTTAACACAACCTGCTCAAGAAGTTTGCAACGTTAAGCTACTTCTGGTGAGAACATTAATTCCCAAATGATTCAGCACGTTTTGTTTGTAAGGACCATGAAGATGGCAAGAAAACAAATTATACAGGTTTGCACAGAAGGCAAAAAATGCTGAAATCAGGAAACATACATACACAACAGCATCCAAGTACAACTTGACAAGGACACTACTTTCCCACCTAAGGCAAATAGTAAATGATCTGCTTCAGATCGAGCAAACCAATTCTTTATTGCCCCTCATTTCCATTTTCAATTCTGATGCCATAAAATGTTTTAAATATTCAGTATTTCAAACATAAAGGGAACGTGTGGGTGAACAAGAGGAGAACTGCAAGTTCAATCATTCTTAAACCGTTCTGATGTGCTTTTATCTCCTTCCCTAATGGAATGGGAAAAATACATATAACCAACCGCGTTTTGAAACAGAAAAGGGAAGTAAGTACTAAAAACGTCTCATAGAAGGAACAATTCTGCTTCCATCAAGCCAAATTAATTACACTTAATTAGCGTCAGTACAATGTCCTCTTGGACTTCAAAAGGACGAAACAGCAGCTTAACAGTGAAGCATTTCAGAAGTTCGCTACGCCCAGATTCCAACCCCATCCCTTAAGTGCTCTGCATCCATCCAGAGAAGGCTCTTGCAGCATTTTGCCCCCACGGCCATTCATACAAGTCGTGTCAATTTGAAGGAAAAGAATCATTCACAAAAAGATTAGGAGCAGCCCGCTTCCCGTGATGCTCTTTGCCATTCAGGGAAAGCCGCAGCTCCCGTGATGCTGCCGTCCATTCATGCAGAATCATGAATCCCCTGAACTCGCCGGGCTGCTCCCCACCCCCCACAATATCCCTAATGGCAGATGGGATTAGTTCTCCTCCTTTCCCTCTCCCCTCCCTCAGCCCCTTCATCTCTCGTGAACAGCTGCATTGTTTGAAAATCCCCGGAGAGATGTTGCTATGTCAAATGACGACGTAAATAGCATTAAGCCCCTACTGCAGCAGCAGCCTTGTGATCACGTCAGAAGAAAATCAAGTTCAACACTGGGGGGAGGGGGAGAACGATTCTATTTTTAGGCACAGCTGTTCTAATATTTAACATACACATTCGAATTCTTACAGGACACCGAATTAAAGGCAGCATTATAGGCACATCAAATATGTACGAGGGGACCGGTCAGGCAAAACCAAAGCAGAACACATCCACACACATGCCATTTTTAGCTGTTGTACAGTATCTGCAGCTGTCTTCGCAGCCATTCAGATGCTTTGCAACGTGCACGTTGTTTAAAGGGCCCAAACACCACCCTCCCAGATCTGCTCTGTTATGACCCTTCTAACCAAGCACTCCTCATTAGGATTGTTAACGATTTATCCTCTAAGCCTTTTGAAATCACTACAGAGACACTGAGAAGGGTTAAGACATAAAAAATTTTAGGACCTAATACTGGAAATACAAAAAATGAAGCCCTCACACTGCAGCTCACGTAAGACCCGTTCCTCAAGCCTTCAGAACACTAGCTAATGCCATTACATGTAAGGCAGTTGAGCAGGAGTCCTGTACAAAACCACACAGCACCCTTTGTGGGCTGCTGGCAGGTAGCAGAATGTATGGAACACAAAGAACAGAAGTCTCCCCATACGGCCAGAGGACGCAGCCTCTGCAGTTCTCACTGCCAGCACTCAGACTCCCCTCCCCAGCAGTCTCCCATGCAACGGCCTGACTCTGCCTCTCCACCCCGTGTCAGCAGCCGGCCATCGTGGAACTTAGGAGAATCCCATGCTCTACCCCCCAGCCTGCAACAGACGGGATGAGCTGCTAGCCCAGAGAAAAGACTAACAGATAGATCTGATAAAATGACTCTCTGTCAAACAGCAATGCAAACAGCGTTAGGTCACTTCTGCATAAGCTCAAACCAGCAGTCAGGGCACAGGGTGCTGGGGCGTAGAGGTGTGCTCTGCTCTGTATAAACAGTGGGAAAGGGAGCTTCCTTCATCCTAACCAGGACTAAGATGCTCTCTAACAGCTAAGCTAGAAAAGACAATAGAACTTCGTTTTATCTCCCAAGGAGACTGAGATAAAGTGTAACAGAGAAAGTAGCAGGAGGCAAAGTTCTAACCCAGGATGCCCAGCAGCAACTGGTCTCTTCTCCATTCAGGAAGAGAAAAACTGAGCTCGGTATTGGAGCTTCCAGCTTGAAGACCCTGAGGTACTCAGGAGCCACAAGGAATGAAAGGAGGATAGCAAACCATTTTTTGCAGTTGGCAATCAGAACACTTGAAGCATCTGATAACAGGTGCCTGTGCATCCAGAATTCTCAATGATTTATTGACAAGTGAATCTGATGTTTCATCTTCAAACCTGGTACTTCAAATGCTTTTTAGCGAAGGACTGAATATAATCCATCACATTATCAATAGTTTTGCAGCAGTCAGTCATCACCCAGCCATACAGTCTCAGGGATGGGAAAGGTAGCTCAGTAGGTCTCTGCATTTCACAGCTCTGACACACCTGTGTTTTGAGAATTTTCTCAGGTGAGAACAGCCTTGACCCTACAAATGAAAGGTTTTAGCCTAAACTTGCACTTCTCCAGCTAATTTGTAGGGCCTGTATTACCTTAGCCAAGGCTAGTTTAGTAACAGACTGACAAAGCACAACGGTATCTCTGTAGTCTGATAAGAGCACGTAGGAACTTCAGTAAACACTGTCATTTGGGAAGTAAGCTGCTGACCTCAAAGCCCTAACAGAACACCTTCAGGGCTGTGGGAAGGCTGAATGAATCAGCGGGGGGGGGACACGACAGAGCAGGGTCTGAGCAGAAATTACATGAAGAAGCAACCTTATGAGAAGTCAGCCCAGAATCAAGAAACAAATCCATCTTACACAAGTCCGTGATTCCTGTGATGAGTACTGTCTTCCTGTTTAACATCTAGACTCACAAAGAGTCTCTACAGCAAGAGGTCTGAAAACAGTCTGCTGTTTTTCTGGAAATATGACGAGCTAGTCCAGTAGGCAAGCTCATACTGGAAGGAAGTACAAGAAGTAGCCACACTAATTGTATGCATATACTCATAATTACCTTATAGTATGTATATAATAGTATGTATATACTGGCTTGTATAGGAACGGTGTGGTGAGCAGGACTACGGAAGTCATCCTGCCCCTGTACTTGGCATTGGTGAGGTCTCACTTTGAGTACTGTATTCAGTTCTGAGCACCTCAGTAGAGAAAGGACATTGAGGTGCTGGAGCAGGTCCAAAGAAGGACAACAAGGCTGCTGAAGGGCTTGGAGAATATGTCCTGTGAGGAGAGACTAAGGAACTGGGGCTGTTTAGTCTGGGGGAAAGGAGGCTGAGGGGAGACCTTATTGCTCACTTCCAACATCAGAAAGGTGCTTACAGCGAGACTGGGGTTGGTCTCATCTCACTGGGGAAATGGCCTCAATTTGTGACAGAGTAAGTCTAGGTTGGATATCAGGAAACACTTCTTTACAGAAAGGGTTGTTAAGCACTGGTATAGGCTTCCCATGGAGGTGATGGAGTCACCACCCCCAGATGTGTTTAAAAAATGTTTGGATGTGGTGCGCAGTGACATGTTTTAGCGGAGGGTTCTTAGAGTTAGGGTAGAATGGTTGGGTTGTGGTTGGACTCGATGATCTTTAAGGCCTTTTCCAATCTGAGTTATTCTATGATTCTGTGATTCTATGATTCTATAATTAAAAGCTCTAACAACATCACTGCCAAGACGACCAAAGCAGCTGATTACAAACTAGGCAAACAATAAGGAGCAGCCCCAGTTCTCACTGAGATATTATACACCAGATTAACCTTGTATGGATGATCTCCTTGGCACATTCCAAACTAACACCAGCCACAACACCATTTGTGTACCTAATAACATGAAGCCTTATTCCAACATGGAACCTTTGCTGGCTAAGCTATTCAAGGATACAAAATAGGAGGCAAAGACTCAAAGCAGAGAAGAATGTTAAAGACAGTGAGTCAGAAGATATTTGAGACAAGCGCGCACCTAAAGATCACATCCTCCTCCTCTAGACCATCCAGAAACTCCTCCCTATTTGATGTGAAAGCCCCAAACTAGCTTTTAAATCTCATCAGCTAGTAATACTGTTAAACAGCAAACTGACAGCACAGTATGTTCAGAAAGAGGGCTTCTGCATAGCACTTCTCAGACATGCACAGCTTTCTGAGCCAGAGCAAGTACCTGTTACTTGGATCAGATGATACAGATGTTGCATAGGGCAAAAAGGAAAAATAAAATTTTGTAGAAGTTATTGATATGGATTAAAAGATACAGATAGTAATCCAAGAACAGTCAGATTACAAAGCTGTAGGCATCATCAAGACCAATACCTACAGAAAAACAGTCGCAGTGCAAACAAAGGCAGTATTACAAACAAACCACCACGTGCAAAGTTGCCATGGTTTTGTTTTTGAACCTGTCATGAGCAGAACTGATCAAATTTCAAAGCAGTGTACCTGGATTCATAACAACTGCCTTACACAATACTAAATTTATGAACTGTCATCTCTTCTTTCTCAGTCATTTCACATGACCAGATTTTTCTTCCCCATTCCTGTCACTACGGATTGGCTGACAGCAACCACGTCACCGTAGCATCACTCAAGAGATAACGCACTTCTCTTACTCCTAAATTTTGAGCCAGAAGACATTAAGATGTTAAAAAATACTTGCCTTTATCTTGTGCTTCTCAGTTTCCTCTGCATGTCGGATTTCATGGTGACATCATCTAGGTTTCCCAGAATTTGAACCTGCCTCTTTCAGCTTTTACAAATCCTAACTTTATTGAACTTCACAAGCCTAAGGATGGTGGGATGGAGACAGCAAAAGCAAGCATCGCATCTGTCCTCCATGTTCCCTCTAAGTGATCCTCACTACGCAAAACTTCAACAAGGCATATACACACACTGCCTGCAAAGAAACAATGCATTAACTATGTGTCCGGATCTCAATAGCCTTCCTAAAGCCTTCTTTTTAGACAATGTCTGTATGCAAAACTGAAGTTTGTTGAAGTTCTGGCAAACAAATTTTTGGGGGGAATTAGTTCAATGTATGAAAATCAGAAAGTAAACTGGCAATTTAAGGATGTTCATTAAAAGGATATTCGTGTACTCTCACATGACTTAAGACATAACACAGTTGACAGGGAAAATAACCTCTACACCCATACAGTGGTGGCATTACTGTTTCCTTATGAATGCAGGTAACTATGAGAGCAAAGATTGCTAAAGAGTTCATGAAACCCAGGAGGTCCAGTTCTACCCTCTGATGGAAACAGCACCTCCAGGTGCCATATCCATAGTCAGCAAGAGCAAAAGGGAGGAATGCTCCAGCATGAGGGGGTACTGCTCAAAGAAGAGAGTGACGGAGCTGGAAGCCACAAACTGCCCAAACAGGGGGAACAGAAGTGCACAAAGCCAGGGCAGCCCAGAGCTAAAGGTAGAGAAAGGAAAACTCCATGGCAGGAACTGCACCAGCATCATCCTGAGTAGCATCTGGAAAGACACACAGCCTGCCTGGTTTCTCATCTGCAGGACAGTTAGTTACAACCTCACTAAGAGAAGCAAACACTATTATCTATTTTTAGGTAACTCCAAAGGCCAGACAGAGTAATTTACAGATAATGCATCCAGTGCATCCAGCAGGGAAGTCTAAATGCATCTAAATGATTAAACAAACTGGGGCAGACCTTTATTACTGAAAAAAGTCAGGCAATGTGGCACCATCTTGCACCTAGAGCACCAAAAAACAAGCATAACACTGGAATTTGAAAAATGGAAGTTAGTAGTTTCTAACAGTGATCTATGCCCTAAATACAGGCTAATAAAGAATTTCAAAGTGGCTTGGAGGAAGACTTACCTCCTATGTCACTGTTATGGAAGTTTAAGTAACTCAAAGCAGTACCTTTCTCTCCCCACCAAACTGACATCTTGGTTAACAGGCTGAAAAATGCTAAGGAAGTGAAGTTTTGAGACCCAAATAAGCTGGACTTGAAAGAAGGTTCTCCCGGAGAAGCAGTCTCATGAACTTGGACGCAAATGAAAGGAGACAGCAGCCTGATGGTCAGGAGAAGCAGCTCTGTTGGCATGACAGAGGCAGTGTCAGTGTTAACGGGGTCTGCAGACACAAATCCCACAGAGAAACAGAGAAACTAAGAAGTGACTCCCTAAAAATAACATTAGTACTCGCACTGCTGCTTTCAAAGTGACTGGATACAGCGGCTCGTATTTATGCTACATACATTGAAACAAATCCAGTCAGCTTTACAACAGAAAGGTTCGGGATAAGGCGCATGAGGTCCACACTGTAAGAAGGAATGGGGAACACTTATTTCAAGCGCTGAGAAAGTACATTAAAAACCTTTTACTAGAACTGAAACATCTCATCGGCTTATATTCAGAGCCTGACAGAAATATAGCCATCACGACGATGAGGCAAAGAAACAGCCTGCAAAAACACAGAAGAGGTTTCACTTGGTCTTTAGCTTCTGAATGGCCAAAGAAGCATGCAAAGCAATGGCAGGAGAAGAAAAATAACTCTCCACTCTTCAGCATACAGATAAGAAAAATTTGGTTAAGAGTAAGTCGATTCAACTGTATTCACAAATAAAGACCTCACCTTTTCAGTTTCATGGCAGTGGCAAGATTCACACTGATTCAGGATCCAGTCCCTAGAAACAGTTTGTAATAATTTGATAAATTGAGAGAAGTAGAGAGATGATAGCAAAACCTCCTGCTTTTTAGTGCCATGTCTATGCAGAGCAGATAGGAAGAATTAAAGACTAGAAAGTGGCTGCAGACAGCTCTACAGTTCAGTTGTTTAGTAAGAGAGACCCATTCATTTGCGGAATGCATCATGTTTGGGACTTCCAAAATTCACAGAAGTAGCACGCAGAATGTTAAGTGTGCCTTGAATCTGTCTTCCAGAAGGACCATCAAATACTTTGACAGGCAATAGCAGATTGCTGTACAATTTGTTGATACGATGCACCATATAGAAGGTTATTAAAATCAGCCAGGTATAAAAAGAACTCACTTTTTCTGATCATTTTGTAGGGACTTAAGATTGCAAGAAATCTGCTGTTAACTATGGCTCTAAGTTTCTCAATACCTTGGACTTGATTAAGATGTATTGAAGTGGGATGCAAAAATAGGTCGCAATGTAAAACAGGATTACCAAAGGTACATGGGGATTTTTATTTGGGGGCTAAGTAGGAGAAACAACAAAATACCTTGAAGAACTTGCAACAGCTTTCAGAAATGAGACCACAGTAGCACAGACAGAGAGAAAGTGATCTAGAGCAAAGACTCTGGGCTCTTCTGCCACCTGCATTTATTCATGTTTCAGTTACCAAGTCCACTAACATAGTGAATACCAAAAAGGATGAATCAGAAGAGACTTCCTATTTGTGCAGCTGTGTCAGTCCTTCTCTTGAAGGATAGATCACACTATCCATTTCTGTGAAAGGGGCAATAAGACCAGCCTAGAAGATGGGCGTCATCACTGCTGGCCCTAATCCAGAGGGATGCTGCACAGAAAACCAGTGGAAGAGAATGTGGGTGTTCAGAAAGGCAGCAGATTTGCAGCAACAGTTAGGTATCCAAACAAAAGTCCTACAATAAGTCACAGATATCCCTATAAAACTCTGAAGCAAAGTCCTGGTCATCTAAGGAATAATAAATTAAGCCATACCTAAAACAAAGTTCTGCAAAGCTGGGTGCAAACAGAAGTTGTTATGCAGGAACACCATAGTGTACCCATAGCATAATGAGATGTCTACCTACAATTTAACATAACTTGCTATGTTAAAACACATTTTATAAGCATTTATGTATACACATTTGATCGAGTACTAAAGAATAGATCTGGACTCCTCTCATTCCATTTCAGAAGCAACACTACTGGGGAATTCCTTATAGTGCACTAATTGCACAATATGCATACAATGTCCTTCAAAAACAGTAAATACTTTGAACATCTAGTCATGTAAAAGTGTAGAACAGGTAAGAAATGCCAGATCTTGTTTAAAATATTAAAAATGTGTTAAACAGCTTCAAGTTTCAGCACACGTGCACAAATCGACTCTTCACTTTTGAGCTTTGAAAGAGACAGCAGAAGATGGATCTCTAAAGCCATAGTCCACAACCCTTCGAGCTACATGGGACATCTAAGTTTTTAACTTGTGTGAACAGTACTTTTACTAGAAAACATACGAAGGAAACACACTTTATTAACATTCGCCTCTGCTTGCAACTCAGACTCCACCACTACTACATATTATTGTCTCTAAGATACACTTATCAAGTCAGAAAAAACATTCTTAGCAACACACAGGATCAATGAACCCATTCACTCAAATTTTATGCTTAATACCATAAGCTTTCCTAAATCAAGCTTACCCTAAATACAAGCTAACTAAAAGCACAGCATCAGACAGCCTGGAAGCAGCTGCACATGCAAACAGCTGGGGCTGTGCAGCCGAGCCGTGCCAGCACTTCCCATTGGCAGCATTACATCTGCAGGCATGGCCAATGCTCAACAAACACAGCCCTCCATCCAGCTCGCCGCAGTGCATCTGTGGGTAATGCAGGAGATGTGCCCCAAGATGCAAAACAATCTGCCCTTGCTCTTAAGGCAGCTTCAGGACATTTGAGCCAGTTACTACATGAATTGGAACCCACAGCTTCACAGTCATTTATTATTTGTTAAGTCACTGACAGTTTCATCTGAGTTTGGCACCCACTGAAAAAAGTGTTATTAGAAGCCTGTAACTTGAAAGCACAGTCTTCAGGGTTCTCCAAAGTGTTAGCTGCAAGGGAAAATGCATTGTTAAGTAGCCCAGTAATTGCACAGAATACAGAAAGCAGCATAGTGTCCAGTTGAGGGCTGGAAGTGAGGTACATGTTAAGAGAGTTTGCAGCAGCACAGCACACATGTAGTCATCAGCTAAACCATCTCAACATCATTTATTATTCATATTCATGTTCTGTTATTTTTTTCTAAAGAATCCATGGTGAAAAACAGACCAATTGAGTCTCCTCTCTCTGTGAACTAGTAACTGGCATAAATTGTTTTCCTCATCACAGCATATTCCTGGAAAACAAAGAAGTGACCATCAGCACTTCTTAAGCAGAGCTAGAGATTTTTACAACTTCTACAGACACAAAGGGCTTGGTGTAATGGAATTCAACTTACTAAAAAATGTCACCCATAGAGCAAAGCTGTAGAAGGAGACAGCACTGTGTGGATCATCCAGTGCTCTCCTTGGGTCAGAGTCTCTTAGAAATCCTGGTTTTACATCTCTCAGGCAATCAGATTTCTACCAATTGCCTTAAAATAGATTTGCAATGCAGACTTGCACTTGTGAAAACAATCTAGCCCTTATTTTCCATGTAATGCTAAGTTTACATTATGCTGAAAGTGGTAAGCAATATATTGCAACTTCTCTGTTAGCAAGGTGCCCAAACAGCCTGGAGAACAGCACAAGAGCTCCGCTTTTTGGCATCCACTGAAGTGTATGTAACAAACAGGGGTTATTTAGTAGACAGTCATTAAGTCTTTGTGCATTAAGGAAAAGGTGAGCTTTTCCCCACCGATAAGCTACGTTTCAAAGTTTCACTGAGAAGAAAAAAAAAAGTGCATAGAAAAAAGATGGCCCAGTGGGAGAAAATACAGAAGCAGAATGCTTCATAAGGAAAGAAAAACCAAAAACAATTAAAAAGAAGCTCCCTTCCTGATCAGTCTAACTCTTCATGATATGTTGATTGTATTCAGGGTTCATCCATTTTATTTACTTACAATTTAATAACAACTTCAGCTTGAATCCTCCTTCAGCTCTCTATGCTACATAACAACTGCTTTTTTACTAAGTATCCGAACCCATTCAAGGCAAACTCATGGGAAACTATTTTCACTCCATCGCAGCGAAACTTCTTCCCAAGATGAAGACCAAGAGTTCATTCTGAATCAAAGATTCTTACGCTACAACATGTTAAATGTTGCTCAGTGCATTAAAACAAGTTAAAAATAATTGAAGCAATTTTGTCAAGTCCAAAAAACGTTGGAGGATACAGTATGTCAAGCCAAAGCCAACTCAAATGATGGAAGGCTGCAAACATTAATTTACCTTGAAGTAGATCACAAAAGGTCAGAATAACTGCCAGACACAGTCAGCCTTCAAGTTAAGTTCAGGAAAGTGAACCTTGTCAATCCCCATGCAAGGAAAGTAAGATGATGTTCCCTTCCTCAGATCAAGTATGTCTGCTCTACGGCCTCCTTTATTAAGTTCAAACGTTCCTCCTTGCATCTCAGAGCTGGTGGGTAAGATGCACAAGGGCAGGGGGAGGAAACTCAATTGACAGGGCAGAGATCATGAGGCTAAGTACTCCAAGGTAGGTACATCTGAGGTGCTGCCTCGGAGAAACCCTGCAGAGGACAGATTTGCTATGGCAGGCCATTGGACATTTGCATCAGGAAACCACAATAATACCTCAGGCATGAGCAAAGTTGTCAGCATCAAGCCTGCTTCAGAGTGCCACCCATAATTTTGTTACCAAGAAAGCAGGAAAAAAAGCATTGAGAGCCATCTGCCTAAGAAATGGAGAAGGAATGTTCCTGGTTTTGGCACCACATCCCATTCCTTCCTTGTGCATATTTGCAGTCACACCATAGGGTAGCGTGAGCATGATAGATCCCACATCTGAAGATGAAAGCTCTCAGTTTATGATGCAGCTCAAGTATCTGGATCACAGTGTAGTTCAAGATGGTTAAGCAACTTCAGGAACACTATGTGCTAAGTAAATAGTCATCAAGTACAGATTTTAATTTTAATAGAAGGTTTTGCAGTGACATAACTCGCAGAACCAAGACAATTCTAAAAAATAGTGACTTCAGGAACAAAACCAGTAATGTTTTGGACAGTAACTGTTGCATAGTATTAGAGACAGAGTGACAATGAGTTGCTTTTTACTTGCCTCCTCACAGCTCACACACAACACTACCGCCTGTCCTGGTCAGCCACCAGCTAACAACACATTAAGACCAAATTCTTCTTTTGACAAATTTCCATAAAGGATAACTCTCTTTACAGCGTTCTTCCCACTCAGCTAGTTTTCACTACATTCTTCACATTTTGGCCCCTAAAAAGTGAGTTTCTTTGGAGTTCTTTCCAAGCCTGCTCAGAACATACCTGCTGGCAACAGTGCAATAACTGAAGTTTTTCTACTTGTAGATCTGTGATGCTTCTCCAATCAATTGCTGGCACTGAGCACCCAAGATGGCTTGGCCACATTGCTGAACACAGCAAGCAAGGGAATAGTCATTACAAGGTGTTCAAAGGATTGACTCCATTCACGGAAAGGTTTTCTTTCTGAACACTTAGAAGTGTTTAACAGCACAATACAACACACATCTTAAAAAGATGGTGAAACACTGATGTATTGTGAACTAGACCAAGAACTTTGTGGAGCAAATCTAGAAAGTCGAGTGTTTGTGTATGATGCTTTTTGATTAACAGAATTATGCAGCTCCGTGAGAGGCAGTCCACAATCACTGAAAACAATTTTCAAAATCCTTTCTTCATTCTGTGACTTAAGCCCTATTTCTGTGAGAACACAAAAGAGAATTTCCTTTTGAGGGAAATCCTACAGCACCCAAGCATTCTACAAACAAATTCAGAGACTTTAACTGCTTGTAATTCATCCACTAATTTTTGTTGCTCAAATTGAGTTATAAGTTCAGAACATCTGGCTGTCTTGTAACAAGCATGCACACACACATAAGAAAAATCACATCCAGGTCATCTGGTATTTACCATTCAAAAAGACCTATCAGCACTTCTCTTATAACGGTGCTTATGCAACTTGCATTTTGTACACACGTCACTCCTAATCTAAGTATATTTGAAGAGTGCAAGAAAGGATTCATCTGAAAAGAATAAACGTAGCCGATCCTCAAAAACCCTCTCATTGTAACAGAGAGCATCTAACCCTTTGCTAGAACCAGCAGGACTCTGATCAGTGAAAACGAGGAAGGAACAGAAAACACATAGCTCATACAATACAAAGAACTGTGATTATCCAGAGCTAAACAGCCATTGTTCTTCAAGTGAAGGACATGATCAAGCTCAGGTCTGCAGGACCATCATGAATAAATGTAAAGCTACCTGAAGAACCTGCAAGGGAAATACCAAGTAGTTACAGCATGAGTGCTTAAAAAAAAAAGAAAAAACATACATGCCCATCTTATACATGGCAACATCTGAACAGACTGCAGAGACCACATGAGCCTGGGTACAAGAAACTGCTGTCCAGCTAAAGCCTATTAGGATCTGAAAGCACTGTTCTGATTTGCTTGATTATGCAGACTATCCTAATCCTGTAGCATATGCTCCAATGAACAAGGTATATATTTCAGTAGCTCGGTGTTGTCAAAAGAATGTTCTGAAAACCCAAAATGAGTCATCTCACTTCAGAATCATTTAGGAAAGAAAGCAGAAAAATGTTTGGGTGAGGCCTAACAGTAATTATGTATTACAGGCAGCTTTACAAAAGTAGATGTACTTTTTTTTTTTCTTTCCTAATCTGAAAAACTCTCTCAGCAGCCATCATTTTGGTGTTGAAAGCTTAAAGCAGTAGATTCATCTGTCTTGTCAGCATCATGCTCAAGTCCCAGGGAGAAAGAGATTTCCAGACTGGTTCAGAAAGGGTTATGACCACTTTGAGGAAGCTTGTCAGTTCACGCTTAAGAAAGCATTTGTTTCTCGAGCAAGATATTTGCAGGTAACTTCCAGCAATTCAGTTTTTACTTAGGAAGATACCTGTATACAGCATAGTAAGAAATGCGACTGCATGCCCACATATGCAGCAAACTATTACCCAGCTGCTGCAGTTAACCTCCAAAAAGACTGTAGCTGCAACTTCAGTATTTACAATAAGCTTCAGTACTCACATGGGTTACCCAAGCAGTGATATCTGTACAGCTGATTTACCCCGCTGCCGCGTTGACAAGATTAGTGTATCAGAGGTATGATCAAACACTGCAGTGACATTCTTAAATGCAGGATACTAATGAGCAGGGACAATTACTTCCAAACTAAAAGGTAGGATCTGATGCCATCTGAGTTCTAATAAGGATGCTCTTTACCATTTAAATATACACACAAAGATTTTTCTCTCTAGAAAACAGTTTCATATGCCATCTTACAGTGGACATTAAAGCCACATACAGTGACATTTAAACTAATTTAAAGAGAACTGTATGCCCTATTTTTCTCAGCAAACTAGTAAAATAGTCATTAATAAGCCAGCTGAAGCCAGCTGAAGCCCTTTGGTGATTTAATTATCATTAGACTTAGCAGTTCACTACAGTGGTACAAAACAGTTTGTGTACACTCACTTCTACATTACACTTTGTAGTAAAGTGGTGCCACTAACAAATTCAATGGAAGTTTTAACTGTATTATTTTGGCTTAAGTCTGTTATGACCTCTGAAAGAGAGCAGCTCTTACAGTTACCTGTATTATATACACAAACCATTTTAGGAAAGTCTAAGCAAAACAAGTAACACAGAAGAAGGATCTTAAAGCCTTCATTATCCAACATCATTATGCTGAGAAACATGCTTTATAGTACACGACTCCCACTCCTGCTTATCAAAAAGCTCTACACACCAGGCTACATTTCTCCTTTTATCTTGACATACTATGCATAAACTAATAAACTTGCATTAAATCTGCCTTAATAAAAGAGATGTAAATTACAAAAAGAATTTTTCTGCATTATGGTTATACCTCGCTCTAGTAGGAAAATCATTTGTCTGCAAGAGACTTAAGGAAACTAAATGACCCCATACAAATATCGATTTTACATTTGTGATTGGAACGCTGAAGTTACTCCCTTTTGCTTATATATAGCCATTTACTAGATGCTTACTAAAGAAACAATCCCTAGCATAGGCTCTTAAACTTGCACATTAACTCATTCCCCATATTCCTATGACTATGAACATTTGTTACCCTAATAGAGCTCACAGCTCTTTACAATGATCTTTGAGTAGTTTATCCAAAACAAAATGAAATTAGAGAAGCAGGAGGGAAATAACCACTCATACCCACAATAAATCTGTATGCTTTGTTAGACAATGAATAACATAAGGAACAAAGAAGCCACCTTTGTGGTTGAAACCCATGAAATCATACTTGCTTCAAACTGAGGTAATACCCAGGTGAAGTAATGGCTACATGTTTCTCTCCTCGCTACCCTTCAAAGATGCCTATAATGACAATCACTGGTATGGGTAGGGTATGCAATACTAACAGTTTCAGAAGAACATATTCATAGAATCCTATCACAGAATGGCTTGGGTTAGAAGGAACTGTAGGATCATCCAGTTCCAACCCCCCTTGCCCTGGACAGGGTTGCC
>JAOWBP010002559.1:20731672-20756863 GCA_028571105.1 Tragopan temminckii | reverse complement strand
ACTCTCTGGGCAACCTGTTCCAGTGCCTCATCACCGGAATTAAACCCTAGTGTTCCCAGAAGATAAAGAGGAACATCTGCAAAATTATTCAGCAAGGGCTTTATCACTTATGTCTGTAATATTTGCGCTGTGGACAAGAACAAACTTTTATTTTTTAATTAGAGTTGTATATATCAGTAGGAAATTAACATGCAATCACATTTATTTTATTTATAAGCACATATGTGAAATGTAAGGAAGAAGTTTTTAACTCACTTATTTCACCAGCAACTTGGTCCAACTTTTCTTTTGACCGACTGATTAGAGCCACTTTCATTCCACGTCTTGCCAACTGAAAAAACAAAGAACAGGAGACATAAGGACAGTCATACATCACTTCCAAGTCAGCATTCTAATTACTGCAGGGATTGGTCAAATATTGTAACAATGACCAGGAAGTTTGAAGAGTTACAGTTTCACACAGAGATAGGAAGGGGAAAAACTGGACAAGTACTTGCATGCACTTCTTTCTTGATTTCCCTCGTGGAAAACTTAGTATCTTCTTTGTCATCTCATACAGGTATATAAGCACATGTATACAGCAGATGATCAACAGCAAGTATTTTACAGTCTTTCCACACTTCTCAAAGTCCTACCAAAGAAGCTACTGTCCACAATTAAGCTCAAAATGCCCAGCTAAGATATCCACGGTCATTTCAACACCTGTGTTGCAAAATTACTCCTGCACTCAATGCCCCTTTCCTTTAGCAGCTTACTTACGGAGAACCTAGGCTCTACTCTTACTTTGCCTATTCATAAGTAAAAAAGGTCAACTTAACTCACATAGCTCCTTTAAAGAAGTTATCTGTGTAAATTCAGCTGGGGCCACAACATATCCTGGTCATCAAATCAGACCTAACTTGGCATGCTTGTAATGGGATCTAACAATTTAACAGATTGCAGAAAGACAGCTACATACCTGAATTACCCAGCAGTGAAAAAAAACCAGTCTTTCTTTTGCAAATGCCTATTCCAATGAAAAGTAAAAACATGTATCCTACTGTTACAGGCAGCTAGCTTACTGGAACAGTTTTTTCATAAAGTCAAGTAGAGGGCTTTGGAGATGGCAGGAAGAGAAGAAGGGATTAAGATAGCTTTCTCCCATTCCACGGGATCAAGAAAGCAAAGGCAAAAGGTTTACCTAAAAGTATCTCTGTCTGTGATATTGAGGACGACCTGACAATAATCTGCTTACTGTGAAATAGTTGAGGTACCAAGGGGCAGGAAAGCCCTACAGCTACTCCTCATAGGTGCAGACTCTAGACTGCTGACACACAGCTTGCTTTCTGTCAGCAGTGAGCTCTGGGCTCACAGATTGCTTTAAGCAGGTACCTCAGCTTACAGAAAAGTGCCAAACTATACCAGTCCCAAAAACACATGTCTACATGTCACATGGCTACATTAAGTTAGCAGACTCCCAGCAAACCTGAGAACTTCCACAGCAAAAGCAACTTGAGAGAAATTGCTGCCATGTTGACACTGAAGAGTTGTGCTGAGAAGCTCATCTCAAATCTAGAAATGGAAACCAAGTGGCAAGAAGAATCATTTAAGTACAGAGCATGAAAAATGTCTAAGAAACAACTTGTAACTAGGAATGGGTATCAACTAAAAGAAATATGTCTTAGAAAAGATACAGTGCACACTGACTGATGTAACCTGATAGAGTTCTGCTGTGTCTGAATATTCACTGATAGAGGCCTAGTGAATTGAAAAAAAAACCACAGCTGTCCAAAGAGAAAAAATCACCCTCTGAGGTTCCAGTAACCGATTACATTTTTCATATAAGGAATGAGGATGATCCAGTTACACTGTAAATAACTTGCCATTAAACTTGGATCTTTGGCCAATGACCTTGTCAAAATGAAAACGCCGAATGAGAGGACCTAAAAATAATCAGAAAAACTAATCTAGAGTAGCACAATGGGAAGATTCTCCTGCAGCTTAAGGATTAATTGATGCAAGCAAAAGTCATCCTTCTAAATTGAGTTGGTGGATGTAGGTGTCTAATTTCCATAAATCCAATGTTAGTAACTACCACATTTTTCACTTTGATAGCAAAACATAACTGCTGTTAAAACTCTTTCTCTCAAAGAAAGAGCGTGATTGACAGCTCTCCGAAAAGCAGAGTTAGAGCTCTTGTTAGAGCAAGTACAGCAAGAGCAGTACTAAAGAGATGCAGAAATGCATCATCACGCACTCAACTGGATCACAACCTGTAGTTCATCATCCAAGATGAAATTTCTGCTGTTTGCTTTTGCAAATCAAGAATACAGCAACAATGGGACAATAAATAGCAAGTCCTGAGTATACCCTTATTAAAAAACAAGGGAGAAAGAAAGTGTGTTCCTTTGGAACCAAAGGCAAGCATTACTTGGGCAGAGAAGAACACGTGCATTTGGCAGAGCACTGTTCATGAAAGGGTAGCCCCGTTGTGAAAAGGATATCAATGCTGAGCAAGGAAAGATTTATTACTACAGGAATGAAAAGTGTGAAAGCAGCTTATTGCTTGGAAAATAAAGAAGGGAACCACAGCAGAATACAACCGGGGAATTCACTCATTTCTAACATTCTCCCACCAATAATCAGAGATGATACCGAACTTTTGAAGAGGAGATCTCAACTCTTGCATTTCTCACTCTAACTCCTCCAAAGAGAAGGAAATAATTTGCATGATTATATTCACAGCTGTGAATACCCAAGAAGCTGTATATGCCAGTGGCATTTACAGTAACCTGAAGGGAATTCCTGGTAGAAAGTCAAGCCTCTGTTGGCAGTCTTAGGAAGACAGACAAACTTGGAGTTAACTGAAAGATTGAGAAATCTTTTAGGGTATTTCATATTTCACCCTCTATTCACTTGATGTAATTAAACATCCATCCACCTAAACATACAAAGGGGAAAGTACATCTTATTTTATAGCTCAAGAATGACTGCACCCTCTGGAGTGCTCTGTGCCTACAGTAACACCAGCAAAAAAGCTGAAACAGCCCATTTTTCCCATCAGGGCCTCATACTTGCAAATCAGCTTTCCTACTAGCTGTACATGTAACAGGGGTCTGCCAGCAGCACACATTTGTGTTCAAAGGCAGCCTAGCTCTCAGAGACACCAGCAGAACATAAAGCAAAACTGTAGTTTCACTCACCTGATAACCTAACATACAGAGCCTGAAACCAACAACCCACAATGTTCAGGGGGGCATCTCACACATCAGAGGGCTTCCTCCCAGTAGTACTGTGCCCTGGGCACAACAACCTCCTTCCACTTGCTCTAGGCAGTTATTTAAGTGTTGCATAATTTGCTTCAGGGCCATGTAACTGGCATAATTTGGCATGTAGGAGCTGTCAGCCCTGCACAAGAATCAAGTGCTCTTGACATCAGCCTTCCCCCTTAGTAGGGGTGGGTGCTCCTATCTACAAAACAGCAAGGAGCCTGGGGGGAATGAGTGCACATGGGGGGCACGCTGGGATGGAAGGGGAGTCTGAAGGGTGAGGACTGCCCTCAACGAGGCCCGAGGGCCCTGCAAAACAGAAAACTCCTGAAAAGAGGAACCCTCATAGATCATTACCTCACGCAGTCGTGTCTTGGAGAAGACAAAAAATGAATACAAACAGTCTCACTTTGATACTGATGCTGGAGTTAAAAGTTATTTTTGCTGTAAGTTGCTGTAGTCAGCACTATTTGTCATGATATTCTCTGGGCACATGGGCTAAACTAACAGGCACTTTCTCTCTTAAAACAATACACTGCAGTACCACATGTGGAACCCGCATACCCATCAAGAGCAAAAGCACAGTAAAAGTGATAGAAAGAAAGCCCAAGCTTCTGAGACTTGATAAACCATGGGGAATAATTGGAATACAGAGCAGGCAGCCAGAAATGCCATTTAGCCAGTGTCTGGAAATATCAAATGAAAATTCCAAGGCTTGGGGCAGGTGAAAATAATTACAGTAACTAAAAAAGTTAAAAGTAAAAACTGAAGGACAAGGTGAGTGCGGAAGACAGAAGAAGTCACAAATAAAATAAGTGAAAAGAGATTTGACTTTCAGCTAGCCACCTGAGGGAAGCAACACAAAAGATCTCAATCTCTACATGTACATGTTAAAACAAGATGAAGGGACAAGGCTGCTGCTTGACAACTTACCAAGGATCAGGCAGTTCCAAAAAACAAGAATTCTTACCTCTTCTGCATAGGCTTTTCCAATTCCGTCAGTAGCTCCTGTGACCACTAGGAAAGAAAGATGGATACCCATTAGCTGCTTCACAGCAATAACTGCAATAAGTGTTCATTAGCAGGCTACTGAAGTACTTATTCCAACCAAGAGACACAAAGTCTCTGGAATAGGTGTACAACTTGAAATTTTATTAAAGGTCTCTCAGGAAGCTCCCAATATCCTTTCCATGTAAAGAGTTATGGGCCTAATAGCTGCTTCAAGAAGCGTGTTCAGCATCTCTTCTCATGCCAGTTTTCTGGCCTGCTATGCTACTTACGAAGTTTGGGCTTAGGAGATTTCTAAAAATCATACACTGTACATAGCAAAATAAAAAGCATCCTAAAGCCTGTAAGAATTCAATACTTTATTACATGGACAGAATGTCTTAGAGCAGAAGACATCTGCTTAAGACTCTCTAGGAGCTTTCAGATCCCTGTGACTGCAATGCCTTGCCACCAGCAAGTCTGACTGACCAAAGCAGCCAGTTGTGTCTAGAGTTTTTTCACCTGTGGGCGGACTGGGATCTGTGTCAAGCCTCAAGTCTTTCTAGGATTCTTTTCCACATACTGAAAATCACTGAGTGACTCAACATGCCGTTAGTTCGACAGATTATTCCGGGGCTCACCACACCAGTAGCTGATCATCTCAGTTTACTCACTAAAGAGCAACTCCCTCATCCACAATCCGCTTCTCCCAACTACTGTTTGACCAAGCACATTCAGCATCACTTCCTTCTCTCAACTATTAATTCCCATCAGTTCCAATTCCTACACCTCAACATTCTTACACTTGCAGCTCGCCACTCCTTCATCCACCTTTGCTCTCTCTGAAGTGGCTACAGAACACACCATACTTACCTGGCTGCCCTCAGACAGATCAGAAAAACTTGTTTAATGCTTCCACCACTTAGCCATGAACTGAGGCATGCCTCAAATAACAGGGCTTGTTTAATGGTTCAGAAAACTGAACTGGGAGTGCTGGTTTGATTCCCAAACCCACCCATACCCCAGCACAGCCGAGTGAGGTGTGCAGCCAGTACTGCATCTAGCAGCAGCTTCCCCCCAGGGCAGCAGAGGGAAACGTGTTTGCAGATGGCTTGATTAGTCACTGCGGATCACCCAAAACAGTTGGAATGCAAACAGCAGCCAGTATACTTCTGTTTGAGTAATAACAGCTAGGAAATGCTGTAACCATTTCAGTTTCTCCGCCGCTAGCTATAAATAAGCAGACATAATAACAAGTGATGAAGCTGCCAGCAAAGGTCCTATTCTAGCTTGAATGGCCAGTCAACAATGCAATAACAGCCTAGAAATGAGATCCAGCAACGTCCCTAACTCAAGCTAGATTTACAGATGACCCTACATGAAGGTATACACACATACATTTACCCCTCCCCTATTTCAAAGTTTGTTTGCAAGACGTCATAGCTCCAATACGAAGATACACAACTGTACTGCCAGTATGCTAGCACACACTGAATGCAGAGGATGTGATGGCCAGTGATCAGTTCTACACGCTGCATTGTCAGCCCCTGAAAAATGTATTCAGAAGGTCATGTGAGTGTGTCACACTGTTTTTGCCAATTCCTATTCAACTATAATTAGCAAGTGTGAGTAAGCTTTGCTATAGATAGAAATCCAAATTTAGAAAGGTAAAGCAGTGGTCCAAATGATGAATAAAGGCCTTGGAGAAGAAATCAAGAATACATTTACAGGAGTCCACGTGCTGTAATCCAAGTTGTGTCAATACTGTGACACCCGTTTAGCCAGACAGGATTATAGCCCTGCAAGATGGTATCATCTCTTCAGTTCTAGGACCATCAGGCTTCAATTTCAGCATTGCTGATCTTCGGTTTCATATTATGCATTATCACACTGTTTATTACTTTTTCAACAACACAATGGAATAAACAAGAGCACAGAGAAAACATGTACCAGCACCACTCCCTGTTACTCTTAGAACAATAACTGGACATGTTTTAAGTTGACCCAGACTGAATAACATTTGACTTCAGTGACTCTTTGAAATGAGTTGTTTCTCTCATTCTAGACTTAACGAGGTGTCCAAAGAACAGCTCCTCCACCTAGCACTTGTGGACAGCTTCTCCTCCTTCTGATTCAAAATTTGGGGACTTAAAAGTTTTATTCTCAAATAATAAGTTCGGCATTTCTAAGTGTTTTGAGTTTTATGACACCACTAGCTGTTCGGACTTCAGCAACTGTAGCTGAAAGTGCATGCTCCGTAAGGCAGGGACTAAGAAAAGCATCTGCAGCACTTCAAACGCTTAATACTAAGAATGCAAGCACAACTGCAATCCCAGATATTTGTCTCGCTTATCGGATCCATTGCTTAAGTAGACTACAAAAGAATTAGTTGGAGCATGAGATTTAAGCAGTTGGAGATCAAACTGACCTATGAGTAACAGGACACGTCCTCCCCTTTTAGGTTCTAGTTCATACTGAAAGAATCTGTAACCCAGAGATTAAAGCAGCCTCCAAAACAGAACTTTAGAAATGAAAACTAGTCTGATGAAAAACACCAAAAAATACCACCAGGAAAAAGAAAAAAACCAAAACACTTGGACCATCACCTACACAAAAATGCACCTAGCTGATGTACATCATGCGGATGCACCATCCCTGGAGGAACTGAAGGCCAGGTTGAAGGGCCCTGGGTAACCTGACCCAGGGGGTGACAAAACTGCCTATGGCATGGGGTATGGAATTTGTTGGTCTTTATGGTCCCTTCCAACCCAAACCATCCTGTGATCCCATGATTTTGCTTCTGCTATAGGCAAAGACGTACACACAAAAATGAAGAACACAGGTAGTTCTTCATAGCTATAAAGGAATTGTCTTCTCACAAGGCACTAAACACTACCATTTTATTGGTGGATTCACTTTGAGAGGAATAACATTGTCTCCTTTTCCAGCTTCCATACAGTCTTGAAGAGAAAGCATACTACAAGGACTGCTTTCCACTGTACTGTAACTTAGAAAACACTTTTTCAAGCCACACTTCCCTTCCTAAGGCCTTTCAAGAGAAGCAGCCTAGCTCAGCTCTCACTCAGTCTAAGCGAGTGATTTTCACACCAATGGCTACACTGGCATTGAGGTCAGCACTGAAGGACTGCGATAGGTCGTGACACAGCTCCAAGCACAACCCCACAGACCACCCCAACCACTGACCAGAATCACAATAAGCAGCTGGTAGGGTCAGGATGGCTGCCCACACAGCCCTTCTAGAGCAGAGACCAATACTTACACCCGATGTTCTGAAAGCAACAAAGAGATGTGGAGTGAAGGCAACTGGTGGGACAAACGTTACAGAAGTTAAGGTTCAACTATCTTATCCTCGTCCATATTTTGGATTATCTGCACCACAAGTGTGATGGGGAGAATGATAAAAAGAGGTTTTGTTAACTCTTGCACACTTACAGTTTTCACAGTGATTACACTCACGTCTGTCTTCCACTCTGAAGCCAAATGTTTCAGCTTTAACTACTGTGGCTACATACAGAAGCTGCACTAGTTTAACTCAGTTTTAACTACCACCTTGATGTGTTGAAGCCAGTTTCACTCCAAGTGTAGATTAATCGTTTAAATTCTGTTTCTTCTACAGACTGCCTTCCAGCAAAGTTACAAACAGACTGCCGTTGGCAGAGCTTAAAGAAGGCAAAGCAAGCAGAGTAGGAATTAGTTATTGTCTGCACAAGAAAGCTGCACCAGCTCCTAAGTGTGACTATCCACATTTACTCAGTAGTCAGACGAGCTGTAGTAGCTTCCCACTTCAGCCATCTGCGCTTTCCTGAAGAAAAGTGAGAAGAATGCCCAGGAAGCTTGTGTGGGAGTCGGTTGAATTAAAGTTGGTCTGAATGGAAGCTGGTAGCAAGGCACTCATTGATTTCAGGCAAAGAAGTCAGCAGTCACCTTCCCCTGGTGATAGTCACCAGTGTGCACCACACAAATATAAGTGACTTAAAAATCCACCAAGGCATTGGATACAGCCTAAAGTATAAACGGGCAAAGAAGTTCCAGTGTGTTATCTAGGTCCCCAAACAAAAAGCACCGTGGGTATTCAAGTATTTATCTTGAAAATGAAAACTTCTATCAAGCTCTGTAGTTAAATATACCCACACAACACAACAACACATTTTCATGGTGCAGTTGAGTAATAGCAGTTCCAATTCTAAAGTCAGGCATGTTTAACACAGAGGTACCAGACAATCCAAATGTTTCCTGTCTATAGGATCTACTGAGCTTTAATCTCCACTCTCATTCTCCTAACACCACAGTCACTGGCACTCAAAGTCACAGATCCACGTGCAACAGTATCTGTCTTCTGCAAAACTGGGGGTCAGGGAGAAAACACATGCAAGCACTACGTAGAAAAGCAGCAAACACATTTTGTCTATTACTCAGCAGCTCTGTATTTTACGCTGTTAGCTTCAGTGGCAGCCAGAACATTGATGGGAAATACATGCAAAGATATGGCTGGTCTCACTGGAACTTGAAATGAATTTGCACAGTGAACATGGACATATTTCTGTTTGTGCTGTATCAAGCCTCCTGCTTCATCAGAACAAATAAGTGAAAGAGATTACTTTAGTTATCAACTCCAGCTCCCGGAAGTCAAACACTATTCATTTAATAGTTATTATCCATATAAAAGTGGATCCACACCACCCAACAAAGCATGCAGCAAGTTTCTGTCATTTGATCTTTGACTGTAGGAAATGCCACAGGATGAGTATAAAAAAAGATCAGGAGGATCTTAGGTCTTAGCTCTTTTCAAGAGTGGAAAGTGTTCTGACGCAAGTTACAGCAGAACGTGCAGCAGTCCCACCAAAGCACCAGTCTTGAGAGGAGGAAAAAGTCTTTCTAAATGCAACCTTACTGTTCCCTAATGGGTATCAGCACTGTTTTAGAGCACTGTTTGCCATGTTCAGCACATCCTCAGAAGGCAGAGGAAAATCACTACAAATTATTCTATAATATCATAGGTATTTAACTACAGAATTTTACAAGCAACTAAAAGTCCTAAAACACATTATTAAGTACACTACGGCAAGTACAGAACAGATTCAAGACCTCCCAGTTACCACTGCATATATACTAACAAATCAGCGGCACAAGAACTCAGATTATCAGTTCACATTTTCAGTTGCAGTGTTATCCTTACCATTTGCGTAAATCAGAATCTCTGCTTTAGGTCAGTATAGCACCTTTTCCCAAAAGGCCATGCCAGAATTTTGCTTCTTGTGTGGTGAAAACATCACAATCTCTACCACGAGTTTGCTCACATATCTTCGAGCTCTTACAAGGATATCTTAAATTTAGGACAGAGATGCACAGGAACCCACCATAGCTGCCCCTACCAGACTAGTTGTCAATAGATGCAGTTCATTCTCTGAACCTTACCACCACCACTCTGCCTCACATGCTTCACATAGACCATTTCACAGCTCATCACATGTACAACACATACAATTCATAAGCACCTGAGTCATCTCCTAGGTGGTGCCAAACTCAAGGCAACCCTTGACAAAGGCAGCAAAGATCAATGACCTCAGCAGTCAGTGGCATGCCTGATAGTGCACTGAAAGGGAAGAACTTCTCTGTTGTTGTAAGCCACAGACCAAGTCTACAAAACACACTGTTTAAGCAGTCAGTGACTTCAGTCCATAAGATGATGAATATGTCCAGTGGTACACAACTTCAGGGACTAAAGACCAGACTTTCCTCAGAAGGCCTGCAAAGGGTCACCCATACGTGAATGCTGCCAGTAGCATCTACATCCCTCAGAAGCCCCATGGCTCAAGATAAGGCATCAGTGCAGGCAATGAACCTACGCTCAAATGTTTTTTCTGTTTACAACAAGCAACAATTACTGCTTTTACAAGGAAGAGGTGACTTAAGGAATATGCACCTCCTCTCAGGAGGCATGCTAGGTAAGCATTATCTGGTCTTATGAAGGTGACTGCTGTTTCACAGGTGAGCAAAAGCATGACTGTGGCAGTCTGGTCATCGAAGGAAGTGAATATTTGAGGCCCTGAAAGAACATTTTTACTTGCTCCTTATCCAGTGAGGATACCTAAAAAACAAAAGTAGAGAATGGTGCAGTGGGGCATGAGGCAGGTATGCAGAAATCCTGCCTCACGACATGAGCAAGGAGCAGAATTTATACAGGGAGAGCAAGCAGCAGCAAGCGCAGAGAATCTGACTGCAGCTCTGCAGAGCAATCATGCTGAAACAAGATTAGAGATTCGTGACTCCCCAACTCAAGGTTAGACAACAGAGAAGACAAAGCTTAGAGATCAAGCCTGCTTTCAGATACAAACACACAGTTCCTACAGCAAAATAAGCTTTCAGAGATGCCTAGTGGAGATAAAGCATGGAATACTGTATCCATACTGCTGCTAGCAAACGGCACCAAGCATACTTCTTGCACTAAGGACTGTTAGTTGTGTTCTCTACTAGCCCCTCAGAACTACAAATTCATTTACGTTTAGCCATTTTCCTGTCTTCATTAACAAAAACATGAGTTTTTAGGTAACCCTTCAAAGTACTGCAGATACACTCAAGGAGGGCTCAAGCCACTAACCACAATATTCCTTCCAGGAACATGTGAGTCCTGTAGTTTGAGTCTAATTGTCCTCTTCTTGCCAACAGACTAAGCCAGCACCCAATCTGCAGGAGGGCAGCATAGCTACCACTGCTGCCCACCAAGAGATGGCCAAACTTGTTGTCAAAATGGCACTGCAGAGGGAGTTTCCCAGTCATTTCTCCATTCACACAGGAGAGCAGCCCCTGTCCTGCAAAGATATCTATCTGGTTCTTTCTTTGCTGCAAAGATCCTCCTGTAGCAGAAACAACATAAGGAATAAGTCAGGAAGCTATGTGGCTTTTTTAAGCAGTACAGTTCAGAGAAACTTCCTAGCATAGCTAACCTTAGCATAGGTTTGAAGTACACTGCATAAATAACTAAAGACTCGAGATTCTTCTGCTACGAAACGCAGAGGCTATATTAAGAATATGACAGCTCCTGGGGAAAACAAAAGCTGGCAAGAGGAGAAGAGACTATCCCTGCTTGGCATCAAGCAGTGCTTCATCTATTACAGATTTATATAAATCACTGGCAATTGACCAATACCAAGCTTCTAGATTATCTCCAGCCAACAAAAGTACTTCAGCCTGTGCTGGTTAAAAATATTCTACTTCTTGTCCTCAACTTGCTAGGAACGGCTATTTTTAGTAAGAGTCCAATCAACCTTATCAAAATCAAGCATCAAAAATAGACCAGAGAAACACTGGAAGCAAATCCTATTTTTAGCCACTCTGTCTATTCCCTGCCATTACCCACCGAGTCCTGACTGCACAGACCATGCACGAGTGCTCAGTTATTCTAGGCAGATCCTTGTCGTGACCCTTTTTTCCCTGAACACCTGAATGCAGAAAACACTCGATTGATTAAAGATTAATACAGCCGCAAACCGTGACAGCTGCCTTTCGTCTGAGTGCTTTTGGGGAGGGGGAGAATATGGGATGACAGAGAGCTTGCATCAGTATTCCTCCTGGGGATCTATTACATGGAAAGAAAATTGCTATTTCAATTCCCTTTTGTTGCTAAAAATAGCAGCCCCAATTGATTCGAGCAAACAGGGCACCGGCTTAGCAATGCCAAATTTAGAAACCACTGAAGTCCCAAAGAGTGAACACTAACGCAGTCTAACACATGCCAGCTCATATTTAACAAAGAACAAAGAAGATAAGCATGCTGGCTGCAAGTTAATAAGACGGCAGCAACTCCCTGCATTTTTATTAAATAAAAACAGAAAACTTGGTGCAGGAATTACACAAACTTTGATTCCTACCCAATTTAATTTGCTGAAATAGGAAGCCTCATCATAAAGATCATCCGCATCTAATCTGAAATCATCAAAATTCTGGATATTTTTTTCACATGAAGGTTTTTTTCCCTGCACAAAGCAGCTAACGCCTAATGGTCAGGCTCTGAAAAGACAGGCTACAGCAAGAGGTTCAATTCCCAGAACCACACACTTACTTGGTAACAGCTTGTGTCTAAGAGCTAGGATTGTGGGTAGAAAAATATTCTATAAATATCACAGCACTGACAAGCTCCCATTTCATCTAGAACTACAGCAAGAAAGGTTTGGGGGCAGTGCACTCCTCAGATTTCTTTAGACTCTAGAGCTAGAAGCAATCTAGAAATCTCAACAAGAACAAAGAGCAGTTCAGGAAAACCACAGGCAATGACTACACACCACCAGCTCCCACTGCTCCTGCACAACACCTCCCAGTGCCCCAGGTGCCCCTTATCACCCACAGTGCCCTCAAACCTCCACCATGGGGCCCACTGCCTGGGGCTGTGCAATGGGGACAGGGGACTCCATCTTCTCTCCTGCCTACAGAGCTCTCATGGCACCCTGTCACAGATTTAGGAACCATGTTGCTTTCAAGGCTAGCAAGCAAGGACCTTGGAAGTGCCATGAAGAGCATGCCAGGAATGCCTTGAACTTCAGTTCTGCAACAGCACGGGAGCTGTCCAGGGTACCTGACCAGGGCTGGTCAGTCTAAGCATACGCGAAAGCTGCTTTGTGCTCCGTAGGGCTATCGCAAGGTTTACTGAGCATCATCAGCATTAGGTAAAAACAAGCTCTCATTTGCTCTTCATTGAGAAATACGTGACAGATGCTCACTGTCACACTAAGCATGACTGCACCAAGAAAGCACACACAGGGAGGCTGGTTGGTCTTCCTGCCTCTAGTAGGGGATGAACGCAGTGAAGTTTTGAAGATCAGATAGCTCAGAATTGGCACCAGTTGAAGGCTTTTGCATGTTTGCTTGGAAATAAGCATAGATAGATTGGACTCAAAGCTGTGCAAGTTCTCGGAATAATCAAGAGCACGGAAAATAGCAGAGACTGGGATCAAATGCAACACGCGATCCATTTTTAATCAAAAGGCAATCTGTGCCAAGCTTCAAGAAAGTGTCATCAGTATAGACAAGGATAATGCTCCAAACTCATGGGGCAAAAGAAAATCATTTTATGTTATGACTATAGGAAACTACTAGTGTAAAGGTGACTGAGACTGAACATAAGAATCTTAGAATATCGTCAGGAACTTCGCAGAGAGGTGTCTAAAAAAAAAAAAAAAAAGTAATTCATCAGGATTAAAAAAAAATTACATAGGTGGGCTCCTCAGTGACTGATCACTTGTTTGGTGTCATTATTACTGATCAGTGTGTTTTAGGAAATTTGCAGGCAACCTAACCACCAAAAAAGTATCACAGCATCCCATCCCGTAGAATGAGATGACTTCATAGACCTGAGTAATAAAAACATAATGCCACCAGATATTGCCTGGTGACATGTTAGTAGCAGATGCCAAACCATGCTCTTGAGACTAACTTCGCTTGGAGTTAAGGTGACAACTGTAAGTGATGGTAGAGAGCTACCTGAGGTGCAGTGGCTGAATACAAAATGGACCGATGAGGTGTTTCCTACCGTAACAGAAAGCAATAATATATTTTAAGTTATTTAAATAAGAACAGTTTTGAAAAAGACCTAAGATGATTGAGAGTTACCTGTTTGGGGAGATGAGTTTGAAAGAATTTTGTTTGCTCTTCATAAGCTCACAAAGTATAATCACCAGAAAATGGAAAGCCCAGACTCACACACTGGGAAGAAGACACAAGCTGGTCACAAACACGTCTGGAAATTAGGAGGTCTCAAAAGCGGAAAATTCCCAACTTTGAAGAATGCAAGTTAAGGAAGCTGAACTGCTGAAGGAGCACTGAGATACAGACAGCAATGCAGGGCAAGGTAGACATAGTTCAGGAAATAGAACAAAAAACTTGCAGTAGAAACCTGTGTGTTCATTAGTGGCCAATTCAATGTATCAAAGGAAAATGGGAAACAAAACAAGCCTGACTGCAGTTTGTTGATTGTTTTTGAAACATTATATTAATCCCATGCATCTAGACTACCTCACGTTGTCAGAAGACAGCAGAATTTTTTTTTTTTCCCCACCCCATCTCAATATATATTTAGACTTCCAGAGAGTCTCTGCTCCTCTGTTCAGAAAAGAGCCCAGCTGCAGCTAGACACACAAGAGACAGATGTATGGTGGCCCTAACAGAACCAAGATTGACTTCCGGAGCTTGACAGCATGAACAACATTCAAATTAGGAAGGGGCTGGATAACCAGGGAGGGCATTCTCTCAAGAACAGCATAATCTGCGCAACTTTCTCGCTATTGCAGAATTTCCTAGATCAAAAGCCTTGAAAACAGCCATGTTCGTAAACTTGTAACAGGACGCTGGTGGGAGCTTTTATATGCAGAAGACAGGAAGAAAGAAGTTTCCCCTTATCTTCCTGGACTTCTGTGTCCATCACACAACAGCCCATGAGCTGATGACAGGTGACCTACCCATTCTGCATTTGAACAAGTGCAAGAAGACAGCACAAACATTTCTCACACTCCCTCTCAAAACCATGAAAAATCCTCAGGAGTCCCTGAAGAAAGGTAAGTGTAGCTTCTAGGCTACATTACTCAAGCACTTCCATACTCACAGAGGAATACAGACTACGGCAGGAAGTTACGGTGTTACCTACACTCTGCATAGAAAAAAAACAGCACCATTTCCTTCTCTTCAGAATTGATCTGCTAGTTGTAGATTTGGTGCTTTCTCTACCAGCTACCAATCACTGTGAGAAGATGTTGAACATTTCGCTTTCCTTCTGTCCTCTGAATTGAAGTCATGGACATCCCAGTAATTTAATTCAGTTATTAAACAGGTACATATGGCACATTAAGAAGTTATAAGGTTGGACACTGAGGCAACCCTTTGACTGTCTATCAGAATGTCTTTTGACTAGACATTTGCAGTTAGAAAAATGAATTTAAAATAAATAAATTTTAAATACTAAAATTATGCTCCTTTTCCATCTTCAGGATTAAAATCTTCATTTCAAATGCGAGTCAGAGTAGAAACATCAGTACGTCATCAACGTACCAAAAATAAGAAAACTGGGAAGCACAGCACTCACTAGAGAAGTGACACTGTAGGAGGTGATTAGCAAGACTTGCTCTTCCCTTTCCTTATACTTCCAGCTCCCATGGACCTCCAACCTGCAGAGCTGCTCAGACACTTCACCACTCCCTATCAACCAGCCTGCTGAGCCTGCTATCCAGACCTCAAGCCATTCCCTGCAGAACCCCTTGGTCCTCCCCACTGAGCTCTGCAGCCTTCAGGAGTAATCAAAAATTCAGCCACGGCTGCAGTGTCCTATTCAACACCTTCATCCCGGCCCAGGAACAGCCAGATGTGTGCACAGGACACTCAGATCAGTCATGTCAGAGCGCATCATATGGCCAATGAAGTGTTTACTCCTTACACTATTTCCTCTGGTGAGGTTCTCCAACCTCAGTATCACTACCGTTCACAACAATAAAATATGTTATGTCCAGCCCCATATTCTTAATTTCTAATTTACAGAAGTGATTTCAAACTCATACAAAGGAGATCAAAATCTGAAATACACGGGCTACTTCATTTCCATTGGGATACCACCTACCGCTCTACCTGCTCCCACAAGGCCACTTTCCTAGAGCTTACAATTCACAGTATGCAAAATGAGAAGGGGAAATTTGATTTTTAGGAACGAACATCATAAATCAGGATAGCTACCTATCTGTGTAGAAGCAAAGACAAGTTTTAACCCTGAGAAATTCATAGTGCTACCTTGTGCAGCAGAAATGTAACTGAAAAAGCCAATCTGTAAGCTACCTTTTAGTTACGCATACATAGGGAGGTGATCATCTAAGTTGTTCCACATGCTATGTGTATCATATGCCCACACACCAAAGACGCATGACTGGACTCAAGAACCACCATAGGAAGCTGCCTTTAAAATAAGATGGAAATCCAGTCCTTTCCCCCCAGCTACTAAAGAAAGCTTACTACCACGTGTTTACATACAGTCTAAGCATACCAAATCCACATTTTTAAGCTAGAAAATACATGACCAGTCACTAACTCAATTACTGCTCTCCCACTTGTGACTACCTATCATTACCCGGCATAACACTAAAGCCAGACCCTGCCCCAACAAGCCATCTTGGGTACCAGGATCTCAGAAGCTTTCAGAACTATGAGTAAACCCAAACCTATCAGGACAGAGCTGACTCAGTCCTTCAGTTATCGATAGAATCCCGGCACCGTTTTCCCTGGTTTCACCCAGCGCTGTCTGTCTCCCAGAACTTGCACTCAGTGTTGTGCAACCCATAGCCATTCCAGGCAGGTCCCACTGGGCCGTGAGCAAACTCAGCTCAGCAACCTGCTCCTTGTCTGCCACTTCCCTATGCAACCATTCCTCCTCAGCACACGTAAGCAGCTGAAAGCCACTCAAACCAAGATCCTGTCCCACGCTGGGGTCTCAAGCTGCCTGCCAACCTGGAAGGCTCTTCAAGGGCTCAAAAAGAAATTCCTTCAGAAAGCTGTGGAAGATCCAAGTCCAGCATACAAGGAAGCAACAGCAGCACACGGCACTCCTGCTTCAACAGAAAACGTGGGCTATAGGTTTGGGCTCATTGAGAGTTGCTGTCTAATGTTCCTAAAGCCTCTTGGCTCAGAGCTCCCTCCAGCAGGCACCAGCTACCTCCTCACATCTCAGACCAGAAGAATTGTGTCCACAATTGTGTTTTAAGAGTCACCTGGTCCATACAAGTGTACTGCAAGGAGAACCAGGAAGTAATTTTCTATACCTTTATCACGTATGTGTATGTATATATAGATACACACACACGATGTTAGGTACATGTTGGAGACATTCCTCAGTTGCATCACTGCAGCCACCCCAGTGTGGTTCAGGGTGTGCTGAGGGAGGGGGCAGCCAAGGGGATCAGTGAAGCACTGGCCCTGCTTCCCCCTGCCCGCGCCTTCGGCTCCGTGCACCGAAGCACTTCACCCATGACAGACAATGAGCAAAGCTGCGTAAGCAGCCAAGTGCAGAAGATGAATGAACCGAGTGACGCTAAAGATCTGTGAATTGAAAAATCCAATGCATGAATTAAAACCCGCAACCCCTCTCCTTTTCCCCCCCTCAAAAAAAGATAGTGTACAGCAGGACATAAAAGGAGAAGGAGAGAGAGAAAGGTGGAGAAAACGTGGTCTGACACATTTATAAAAACTGATGGCCTGTCACCCAGACGCTGATGAATATTTTTTACAGGATAAAAATGGCAACCCAGAGTCTAAAAATAAAACGCTGTGCTGCAGACCTGTCTGGTTCAGCAACACCACTGGAATACAAACGCTCTCCCTTGCTGGTACAGCTTGACTGAGATTTCAGAACAAAACACCAGAGAACATATCTACTATTTTCAGGGGAAAGGATTTGGATTTGTTTTTTCGTAAGAATTTAGATTAGTTTTATACTTTGCTTGCATGGCATAATTGCAATTAAAAAAAAAAAACACTAATCACTCCTAAATTTCAATGAGAGTGGCAGAGCACTTCGTGCTGCACAAAGCAGATTCTTCTTCTCTCCTTCCTCAGAAAATTACAGCATAAGAACACATTTACCAGAGCCTTTACATTGTAGCTTTAGTAAGTTAAAAAATGTATTTTTAGAGTCGTGCTGCAGACAGAACTGTGGACACTGCTACTTTCACACCTACCCCACCCCAAGGACAGAAAAAGAAAACCTCTTATTTCATTTTGCCTCAAAATTTAGACTAAAAACCTGCTTAGCTGAGAAGCAGAAGTGACCGAACATCATTGACAAGAAGCACTAATTTCTCAAGCCTAGCCACACTGCAGACAAGCGGCCTTATGCAGCACAGATTCTATTTTTGGCAAGTGATGCAATAGCTGCAAGGGCTCTCCCAGAGCCTTTCACTTGAGAGCTCAAGCCATATTAAAACACGTTACAAGAAATATAACAACCCTGTGTTGCCACCTTCCACTCTCTGCACCAGCACATCACACACAGAAATAACCCTTTCTCATGTCAGATACCCTAAAAAAGAATCACATTTTATACACAGAGTGATAAAATGCGTGCACGTCTCTCAGCACATACACCTGCCCTGCACTGTGCATGACAAGAAGTTACACAATGCTGTGCAGGGATTTTCTGACCTCTTGATTTTCGGTCGAAACAGCTCGAGTTCCTTGCTGAATTCCAGTGAGGACTTTGAAAAGCCCACAAAGCTAATTCAAAGCTTAATCCTTCCAAAAGATATTTCCATTCTTAGAGATCTTTCAAAACCTTCTCGTGTATAACTGACAACCGTTAAGACACATTTCTGCTGGGTGACTGTTTCAACAGCTAAAAATTCTCGAAACGGAAAGAGCTCTGGAAATGCTATGGCCTTTTTTTTTTAAAAAAAATATTTTTGTACTGAACTAGAATAAGGATTTTTCAGCCCTTTGGATTTGGGGGACCCTTTAGGTTTCCCCAACAGCCATGTGCATAACACATCATACACCCTGGTAGGTTTTGCACTAATCCCTCATAAATCAAAACTCCACCTGCCCCTTCCCAAAAGTGGAGGTATTCCTGAAGCCAGAGATACACCAGAAGCTATTTCTGTTTGAATTCTGATCTCCAGATGATGGTTTTGGGTTTGCCACAAACCTCCCCCCCACTCAATACACGTGTGGGGACACAGATCCAGGTAGAACTCGAGTCTGGAGGCTACCTGGGGAAAAGGGAACGTGGCTACAGACAGACCTCATTCAGAAGTCATATGCAGAACCGGGAGTTAAGCTCTCTTGGAGATCCCAACTGCTCAAAATTAGAGCAGAAATTGAGGCAGAAAGACACCTAGTGATATTTTATTCATTTTGGCTAGGAGCAACATTAAAACAAGCTGTACACCGAGAAGTTTGCAATTGCTCTAGGGACACCAGGTAGGAAAATAAGGACTCTGCAGAACAGCACAAGCAATGACAAAGATTGTGCCTCAACCAAACAACCTGCTCCAAAGGAGGGAAGTTGGATGGAGCACAGGAAGTTCAACAAGCAGAGCCCTCAAACAGCTGTATGGGAGCAGTATTTGGGGAATTTCACACGACCTTGCATGCAGAGACAGGAAACACTCACCACAGCAGCATGAATGCTTGGCAGGAACGCAGACCTGGCAGTACCTGCAGCTTCCAAGCAAGAGGGCCAGCCCACTGCACACCTACCAAACTTCATTCAGCCTATCCAGTGCAGGTGGGACTGAAACTTGTCTGATGACTACAGGTGAGTCTCTAGCACCTCAATGAAGCAACAGAACAAAGGCTTTAGAACACTAATTAGCCCAGATGGTTTCTTAAAATAGCATATGTTAAGTGATATCTTCTTGTGAAAGAGATATTGTATCTTCTAGTAAAAGGCAATGCTGCTATTCCCACCGAGTGGGAAGATCCAACATTTCAGCTCATCCCATCTCCAGTCTCTAAACACAGAAAGGAGCAAACGAGATCCCCTGAGCTGCCTGTTGCTACTCAACACCAACACCTGGTACAAGGCTGCTCACTTCCCCCTGCCCAGAAAGGCAGCTTCATGCCCTCCTGCTGCCAGCAACCACCAGCAGCGCTCCTGGGGAGAAGGAAGCACTGGCAGATGTTCTGCATTCCAGAAGGGGCTGGTGAGCATCTTCTTGCTATCCCAGTAACAGCTCTCGGCCTGCTGCTATCTCTCCCTCTGAACCATGGCTGTTATTCCTGCTAAAAGCGAAGCCCTCTCAGGCACACTGGAAATAGCTGCTCATGTTATCATAGACAAAGATGGCTTAAGAGTATATTTAAGAGATAATGTGCTGTTAAAAAGATGCAATGGCAACCACAGATAAAAGCTGATGTAGCTGGCAAGCCTTTATTCAGCTGCCAAGATGTTACAAAGATAAGTCTTAAAAATGTAGAGAAGTAAAACAAGTAGAATCTTAATTTCTTGAGTCTTTGGAATAGAAGTTACCTAATGATGACGAAGAGTGATCAATTCATACAGACGGCTCATGCAAAAACAACAGAGTCTGAGGTTGTTGAAAAGCCATTAAACTTATCTTCTAAAAATACCCTGCCTTCGACTAAAAGCAAGAGGCACTCTGCAATGTTTTGTTTAAAGCCTGTGTTTTACATCTGAGCTTATGCTCTGGGAACCAATACACAACAGCAGCTTTGTTCCAATTAGAAGTCATCTGATTATCTTGCATTTGTGCACTGCAGTTCTCGAGCAGAAGCTGAAACAAGCTCAAACCACACCTTTCGGAAAAGTCTTTCTTCTCCGCATTGTCAGAAGGATCACTCAGGTGCTCGCCAGCACCCTCTACCCGCAGATTTTCCAGCAGGAACACAGAGCTGGCTCAATCGAGCTAAAGCTGCCATTCATAAAAAGGGGTTGCTCGGAGCTGAAAGACAGAGGCAGAGCAGTACAGACCAACCAGGCGGGAAGGCCAGCCTGCCTTTCTGGCCCTAGGATACGTATACTGCTCTATCTACAATGTGATTACTGACGTCTCTTCCACCTCATACTCTTAATTACATTTGCCTTCATTATTTCAATCCACCACTGGCGGAGTGGGTGGGGGGAATTATGTTAAATGATGTTAATATATCCAAATTAATAAGTTTAGAAGGTTACTTGATATCTTAGCATCAAACATTAGGGGGAGACTTACGCTAAAGCGCTTTAGAAATACTTGAGTGTTTTATTTGGATCGGCTCTGTCTCGCAATAAGTGTTTGTGTTAAAGACTCAAGGAAAAGCTCAGACGACATTCCCTTTTTCTTCCCATCTCTAAATAAAGAAACAGCCACAGATGCCTTCTATATTTCACTCTGAGCCCTTGAAAACTCACAGTATTTTCTTCCCCTGGCAGAAGCCTCCCCAGATTTTCCCGTAGGAGCGAGGCTGCCAGCACAAGTCTCCTGAGCTGCTGCAGCTCCCACCGACTCATTCTGGATTACTGTATAAGAGACTATTTCAATCCAAAGCTTACACACGGTGATTGAAACAAGTTGGACTACATTTGCACGTCACACTAATATTTCCCTTAACAAATAAATTATTTTTGTATGCTGGCAAGGCAGTGTTTTGTATCAGAGCTTCCACACTTTACTTTTAACCACAACCAGAGACAGCATGGAACAGAAGGCTCCAGCTGGGGTGAGATCCTGCCACAATTCCGCACAGCTGGCAGCTCAAAAATCCACCTCTTTCTTGGAGAACCAAGGAAGTTAAGACAAAGCTTCCTCAACACAGTTTCACAATGCTGCTGAGTTTGTCACAGCACTGGAGCTCGTTTGACCCACAGCAAAGCATCTGAGGGGCACAAGCAGCCAAAACCAAGTAATTTTCTGCAGGGCAGACTCCTCAGCCAGGGCAGAACAGCGCAAACATCAGTGCCAGCACAAGGAGGAGAAAAGCTCTCTGTCTAATGTCTCCTCTCCCCGTGCCAAACAGATGAGAAAGGCATGTTGTTAAACCACACACTGGCTTCTTGTGACTGATGATACCTCACCTATGAGCTGCCATCACACAGGACAGGAAGTAAGCTGCTTCTGGTGCAAAGGAATATGAACAAGGCCCTCAAGGTTGGAGCAAACAGCCAAAAAAAAAGCTAGAGCTGGCAAAAATCAACCAAGATGAAGAAACAACCCATTGAATGGAGGATCTTCGAGGAGAATCTGGGAACAAATACAAAGGTGTGGAGTACCAAAAGGTTCGATGGAGATGCAGTGACAGAATGAGCACTACTGAAACAAAAGGCTAATGTAAAAACTTGGTATCTAAACAGCTAACATTGCTTTTAGCACAACTGTAACTTCCGCAGAGTGCAGATTCCTTTTCGAGTGCCAGAGACTGGGTTGGATACAGTGGGATATCTGAGGACAGAAATGAACACCAAGAAATGCGATCAACTGCAGTTTTGTTCAGCTACTGACGGGACAGACACTTCTTCCAAAAGCTCAGTGACTCTCTGCTGTCCTATCCTCCTCCTCTTGCTCCTGATAGAGACCTGACTCCAGAGCTGCAATGAGCTGAGCCCTGCTATGCAGGCTGAAGGCTGCTGGAGCAGATGGGAGAGACTGCACCAGTTTCTTCCCTCAATAACATAAGCCTTCGCCCCATTGAGAATATCCTGCTCTTCATTCCTCCGCCCTCACTCCAGGTCTTCTCCCTTCTGCTTCAGTGGCAGTCTTCTAACACACGTGAAAATTCTTTGGGAAATCTATACGGCTAACATCCCAAGAGCTCAGCTCCCCAGCCCTGCCCTTGCCCAGTAAGTACAGCATCCTGCCAGAAGCAGAGGCACAGCTTTTCACAGGCACTGCCATGACTGATGGGATATATGCTCCCACAACATCTTAACTCGCAGTTACACAAGAAGAGACAAATAGAACGGAGGTAGGAAAAAAACAACAACAACAACGAAAACACACAACCACCGCCAACAACAAATAAAGCAATCAAACCCAAGGTGCTTATCATCAATTAGAAGGCAACCACTGCACACAGACTATGCTTCAACCTGAGCCGTGGGGGCATCTCCCAGCCTCTTTGGGACAAGCAACTGTGAGTAATGAGAAGGCTCTGGGAAAGATAGGCTGGGTGGGAGTTGCACGGGTGGGAGTTGCATGGGCATTAAAATTAGATGATCTTAAAGGTCCCTTCCAACCCAAATCGTTCTATGATTCTACAAAAGCAAAAAAAAAGCACAAGCAGCAAAAGAATTTCCGTTTCCTCAGCCTCTTCTTTGCTGGACACCTCACCTCCAGTTCTACGCACTGCTACACCAGAGGCTTCCGAACCCAGACTTCAGGTGTCACTGCCTGTTGCTGAGGGCACAGGAGTAAGTTGGAATCTCTGCAAGGAAGTATGCATACAGCTCTTTTCCAGCCTGAGCTGTAGTAGGAGCTTTTAACTGTCCTTCACTGTTACTAAATAAGGCAAAGCCCACTTGTATTCTGATTAAATTTCCTCAGTGACACTAGATCCGCATTACTGAAAAAATTACACCCAGAATTTCAGTTTAAAAATAAAAATGGTATCTGAAAAACCAGCAGAAGGGAAGCGATCGCACCGGGTTAAGCTCTGGAGCTGGGGACGACGAGCTGGCTGATGCTGCGGGCGGAGGCGGCTGCACACCAGCACAAAGGCTGAGCAGGAGCCAAGATGAGAGCGGCAGCGATGTGCAGGAGCTCGTCCACAGGGAGGCAGCAGCTCGGGGATGGGATGGTGCGTTCCTGGTGCTCAGAGCTCGCTCTGCCTCTCCTCCTCCCACAGCCGTGTGCAAGCAGGAGAGTTTCACAAGCATTGAGCGATGCTACTAAGCAGACATTTTAAACGATCGGTAACAGCAAGTGCGGAGTAAAACACCTAAAAGCTGCAACCAGAAAGCAGAGAGGCAGCAAAACTGCAGAAAACATGACAGAGTACGGTTCACTCCTTCATTCTGCCCAGGAAGCAGAACAGACGTCCGTGTACGGAAGCAGCAGCCCATGTTAAAGACTCCAGAGCCTCTCTGAGAGGCCAGGAGCCGGCAAGGTCCCGCAGGCAGGAAAGGATGGAGCCACAGGGTCAGAGAACCCAGCTCTGCCCGGCCTCACACAGTGCTTGTCCAGCCCTGTGGACAGCCACTGGCACATTTAGTGCAGAAACCCCACAAAAACACCTTGCAAATAGCCATACAAGAAAACAGTACATGCTCCAGTCTGAAAATTTGACTTCAGCTGTTACAACCAGGGGTTAAAAGCAAGCTGGTGCATTCTCGTACGTTCTCAGCATTACTTTTTGGCTTGACGAATGCCATGCTTTATCTCAACTAGTGTAGAAGTGTTTGCACAGGGTCCAGAACCACAAGCATTAAAAAATAATAATATTGCCACAGATCCAAAGTTCTGAAGACGATAAATCCCTGAGCAAAGGATTCTGTTAGAGAATGACAGAACTGAAAACTGTCGCAAAGCTCTGCCCACAGCAGCCAGGCGCTCAGCTACAGGAAAACCAGGAGTTGTCAGAGCCCCTCCTCTCCCACCCTGCAGTGAGCAGCGCTAACAGAGAGCTGAATCCCTCCTCATTTCACCACTACCTACACCCTTCCTACGCACAGTACCGGACTGGCTGCTTTCATCTGCAACAGATTTACGATGCGGTCTGTCAACTACTGTTGCGCAGCGCCAAATGCCTGCAAAGCATGATTGCACTCATTTGTGCAATAGTAATTTAAATTTATCTCCACAAAACAAAGGAAAACACCCTTCCAGTAACAGAACTTTATTTCATATAATGCTAAGGAGCTTGAGAAAGTGACAGTGCTTGCGAAAGCTGTTCAAAGGTACCAACCAGTTGGCATCTGGTGAGCACTCCAGCTAGGACTACAGGCAACGTCCTCTGCATAGACCTCTTCAATTACCACTAAAATAATCTATCGCCTGAGAGATTTCATTATGGTTGTCCCGATATCCTCATAAGGATTGGGGTCTGTTTTATAGTGCACGGTTTCCAGGGACCACAGGAAGCAAATTCCTGTACACGGAATCAAACTCAAACTCTTGACAAGTGCAATATCCAGCTTGTCACTTCATCGTCCCATAAGCATCTCATTGTATTAGAAATGATAAGAAGATGAAAGTTGAGGTCTTTTTAGAGCTGGCTATTAGTCCTGCTTCCTTGCCAACCAGAGCTTGGGAATCACCTGGCATGTCTCGGCTCTTGAACCCGACTGTTAAGACACCGATACCTACTTCACTGCTTGGGCACCCAGTTACTTCTGTCTTCCGCATCTTCCTTAGTGATCCTCCAGAAGTCGCTATTTTCAGATGTCAGACTATGCATATCAAAGCCCCGTCTACGTTAAGAAGAAAAAAACAGCAAGAGCAGGCAGAGTGCTCACCCATCCTCGCTGCTGATGGAGGAAGTT
>JAOWBP010002559.1:20670778-20708594 GCA_028571105.1 Tragopan temminckii | reverse complement strand
GGTGCTGCAGCCCCGCAGCTCGAAGCCCCAGCCGGCCCGGTGGGGTCGCGGCGCCCCGGCGGTGCCCGCGGCCGCCGTCAATGCGGGGCTGTCCGGGGCTCCGCGCGCTGCGTGCTGCCTGGTGAGCTTCTGACCGAAAAGCTGACATCGCAGAGAATCCCCGAAATAAAGCGCATCGACCAAAATGAATGCTGGACCTGCGACCCCCAAAGGCAACCCTTCCTATTTTTTCACTAAGTCTTCCATCTCTGCCGTGCAAACCTTTACGGCCGCCTTCTCCTAGGCTCCTTATTGCGTCGGCAGCCAAAGCAGGTGTACCGTTTGCCTGGTGCTACCAGGTGCCTATTTTTATAAGCAAACTCAGCATACGGCCGTGAGAGAAGCCGAGGTTTGTGAGAGACTCTGTTCCCGTCGTACGCCTCGAGGCTGCCCACAGAGGGCAGTAGGAGAGCCTCCAGAAACCTTTGTAATTCAAAGCTGGGCAAGGAAGGGAAGGGAAAAAGAATCGTGGTTATTAAGCACCTTGTTATCCCGAGACAGCCTTTGGGGGATGAGGAGGAGGAGTTAATTTTGTAACCAATTAAACAGCACGTTGGGTATTCTCTAAGTTCTGGGCAGAAGCACTGGACGTGCCCAAGTGCTGGGTGTTTCCCACCCTCGCACTCAGTGCCCTATCCACACAAAAAACAGGGGAACAGTATTTTTTCCACTTTCTGTGGGAATGGCTGCGGTAAGAGGCAGGCCTGCGCACTCACACCATTCCATTAGTGCATCCGTCTAATGGGGTTACCTGGAGCAGAGGTGCTGTGGGGGACTGTGTCAAAGGCCTTATTGGAGTGACATCAGTGGCTCTTCCCTTCTTCAAAGACATCTAGGTATCTCTTCCAAAGCTACCTGGATTCTTGTAGGTAGATTTCTGTGGGTTGTGGCTGACTACGGGGAAAAGCCGTGATGAAGAGAGTGTAAGAAAGTGTAAGAAAGGTAACGGCTCTTACTGGTACATGAGCACTCTAAGCTACTTCCCTCTTGACATGCTGTTTATATTAGCCCATCGTGCATTTTTATTTGTTTGGTTTCTTTGCTTTTTGGCCGTTTGCTTCTTCTCAGGCTGGATCCGGTCAGTACTGCGAGTTCTTTGCAAGGAGACGTGCAAATGTTTTCTCCCTGTCCGCTGCCAGAGAATGATGCGACCAGGTCAGGGCCCACAGACACAGCCAGGAGCCCCTCAGCTGCGTGCAGGCCTCATAGCCCATAGCTGCGGATCTCAGAAATCCCAGCTAATTTGATTGCTCTAACCACAGAAAGTTGTGTTTTCTGACATGGTTATCCTTTATTCGTAAAGAGATACTAACGCACTAGCAAATCTCTTTGGGAACACAGTGACAGCCTGCAGGGATATATGTGTTTCTTTGCTCTGCAAAGTCACGACATGCTCACACTAGAACTGCACCACTGAGGTAAACTCAAGTGATAAAATTTCATAGGCAACCATGCAACAAACCCTGGTCTCAGCCTTTTTCCCTCTCCCTGGTTGCTGCACTGTCACTTCACTTGCTGCAAGATTTTGCCCCTCCAACTTGTAAGTAATGCATATTAAGGATCTGTCACCATTTGCCTTAAAAGAGAAAAACGAAAGGCAAGGAAAGGAGCCAAGTAACTGGCCCTTATCTAGTGTTAAATATAGACACAGTGATCTTCCTTTTTGGTCTGGTAGGGAAAGCAGTTAGATATAACCACGGGTGAGAATCCTCCTGTATTTTCATTTATAATAACAAGCACTTTACATAGCTCACGTAGTTATTTCAGGCAGAAGCTGAAACTGGGATCATGTTTCCTGTAGCACGACCTGAGCAGGACCTGTTCATCCATAGTCTTTCCTAACCAGGGGTCAGAAATGCCAGCAGCAAAGATTTTTGCAATTGCAGGGGAAATTATGTGTTTATGTACAGTGGGAAACCGAGTTCATAACAAAGCCTTTCCCACACAGCTGTAGCGCTGCCACGGGTGTCCTTGCTTTGCTCGTGGCTCAGTGCAGTTCAGCCCCATTCTGCTGCAGCCTCACTGCACTGATGGTGGATCGTTGTCCTCATCCTGACCTTATTTTCTGCTCTGCCAGGCCTGAGGAGAACACACTGCTTATATATATGGGTAGCTTTGTGTCAGAGGCTGAGGCCACAAAACTCATATCACTGTTTGCTCACTGAACAGAGAGTTGTGGGCATAACATGCACGTACCCATCCAGCTCAGCTGCACTCAGCTTCTTCCTGATCCAGGTGCAGTTCCCAAGAGGTAATATTCCCCTCACATGTTGTCAGTTCTGGCTACCTTTCTGTCTTTTTTCTTTTAAGCTTTTCTTTGTGGCCAGACAGTGAGAGCTGCAGACCGTTCTGTTCTCCCTCCCTCATTCTCCACGTCTTGTGCAACAGTTTCAGTGATGTTGCCCTTAAGAACTCTGCAATTGCTCTTTGGATTCTAGGAACATGATCTGTCCTCCTGTAACTATCAGGGCATTCAGGAAGCAGTCTGAATTACGGAGAGACAACGTGGTCCTGCTGACCTCCATTACACCAGCTGTACGTGTTGGTGCCTCATCCAACTAAATCATGTTTTTCCAAACTTGGTGCGGAAATTCCAATCTTTATATGGCAGTCTTTTCAAGGAGGTTTGGAGAAATCACTGCTGAGTGGCTGTGCAACGGACTGAGTGACAGGGAAGCTTCTGAACTGCCTGAAGTCAATTTCTAGGTAAGCATATAGCTTTTGCCAGCTTATCATTTCAGTTCAATTAACCACAATGAATCAATTGCCTTCTGGAAAGTAGACATGACCAAAAGTTAAAATAGCATCAGTATGCGATACCATTAAGTAGATATTTGCCAGTGCTGCTAGAAATCTATATTCCCTTCAGAGTAGTGTGCGAACAAAAAAACTGGTTGTGGAAAGAAACAGAACTGGACAGGATGGAAGACAGTTCTCTCAAGACTGCAAATCCTTCCAGTTTTCCATATGGACACAAAACCTGAATCTGACATTCTAAAGACGGCAGACACTTAAACTGCAGCAGATGGGAGGATCCTCTTGTCCTGATAGTCATGCAACCTGTCGTTACTATTTAGAAAGTAAAATAAGGCTGAAGTCATCAACAGATGCATGCACGTACCTCTGCTATCTTTGTTTCCCAAAGAGCTGCAAAGTTTCTCTCATCATAGAACATCATCTCCTGCCTCTTCTCTTTACCTGGCACAGACCTTCAGTAGTGCAGCCCAGACCACTGCACAGCCAGATTATCAGCAGCTTGAGACTGGAAGAGGAACCTTTTGGCCCAAAGGGCCGTCTGGTTTTTGCAGCTATGCTGTCTACATTCTCTGATGTGCTCTCTTGTTATTTACTTCCCTACTTATAGCAGCATTACTGTGACACAGTTCCTGGAAGACATAAGTGTTTTGTATCTCCAGTTAAAAACTCCCCAGTCTCCCTAAGCAGCCTGCTCAGTATACTCACTATGAGAAAGGTTTTCTAATGTCCAGCCTGTATGTCCTCCACCACAGCACAAGGTGTAAGGGAGATTTCTTGTCCTATCTATCATCAATTGAAAAAAAAAGTCTTCATTCTTTTGCAGCAAGTGAAGAGGTTAGCATGCAGTTTTCTCAGCAAACTCAAAAAAGTGCAGAGATAATCCTCTCTAGACTTCTGATTATTTTTGTTTTTCTTCTCTAAGCTCTCTCATAAACCAGTCTACAGCTTTAGGGAAATGTGGTTGCCACAGTCAAGCATAATACTACTGACAGAGCCACATCAGTATTAAACAGAGAGAAGAGGCTTTTTCAGAAACTGCACTCATGTCCATCTGTCCAAGGATCACTGATCTCTGAACAGAGAAGTACATTCATATTATGACCCGTTAAGACCATTAAAACCTAAAACCTTCCTACCTGCTCTCCTACAAGCTGTTCTCTAACTTGTATTTCTTCAGTGGATTGTGTATTTCTGTGCTGTGCCTGTCCGTATCAGTTCCTTTTCTGTTTGGTCCCTCAGCTTCTGAAGACCACTTAGACTTCTGATCCTGTTCCCCATGCGTCTGCACACCTCCTGGCATGACACTGTCATCAGGCTCGATGAGCATCATCTCTGTTGCACTTACAAAGCCACTAACAACAAGACTGACCACCCTGGGAGGGTCCCCTGCAGCCCCCTTCCCATCTGATGCAAAACCCTACGGACTTTCCTGCAAATAGGCTTCTGTTTGGGGCTGTGCATCAATATTTCACCAGTTTTACCTAGAGTGTATACATATAGCTGGTTTGTGAATATCATGCAAATGAGTGTGAATAGTCTTACTGTAGTGGAAATAAAGGACATCTCCTTTTTCTTCCCTAGTTGCTTACTCTGTCAGGAGAAAAAAAAAAAGAAAGAAAGAAAGAAAGAAAGAAAAAAAAAAAAAAAAAAGGAAAAGGGCAGTCTGCTTTGGTAGGATTTCTTCTTGACAGTTCTGCATGCCTGCAACTTATCACCTGTTATCTTCAAGACTTATGCACGTATCATTTGTTCCACTTTTTCCAGGAACTTGGATGACTTCTGTCAGGTTCCTTTCACCTCTTTCTCTCTCTTTTCTTCAAAGACAATTATTATGTGTATCCTTTTCCTACATTCTGTAATCTCATTCATTTCCCGTAATATCTCAGCAATAATTCCTAACACTTATGCTGATGTCTCAGCCAGTTAGTTCCCTAAACACCGGACTTCATCGGGTTCAGTGAATATGAAGTATCTCAGAAAGCTCCAAACCATCAGAGATTGTTCTCCCCAGTGCTGCTTCTGAGCCAACCCATTCCTCAAAGCAGAACACCACACATGCTGGGTCTGACCTCATTACCTTTTCCAGACACCACTGTTCCTTCACACTCCCACTGCAGAAGCAGCACGCTCTGATTAGCAAGCAAAGACTTTGCATTACAGTGGTGCAGATCCACACAGGAGGTTCTTACAAAGTTCTGCTGATCTGGAGCTGGTTTGATCCAACAGGCAGCTTCTGCACCCCAATACCCAATATGTTCTCCCCCACCAGCCAGATTATGGTGAGCTGACTAACAGTCACCTGACTGTACTGGTACAGTTCCAAAAAAGAAGGAAAAAGTGACTCAAAAATCTAACTGCTAGTCATCCCAGTATTGACTTCTACTTGGAAACACCTCATAAGTACTTATGACCATAACCCAGCAACACAGCTGTGCAGCTGGTTCCCAATTTACTGCTATAAGAAAGAGAGGCATGTAGCAATTCAGTCACTTTCCAACAGTCAAAAAGGACACATACAAAGAAATGCTGATAGAAGACGCTGGTTGTTTTGACCAAGTTCGCTGCCCCAACTGCAGCAGCATCAGTTATGAAGATCTGGGCTACCCCAGAAATGAGCCAGACCTGTTGTCTAAACCTAACTTTATTAATATTTGTCAACAATTGGAGCTCTAAAGCAAGTCTCCTAGAAAAGGGGTGGTCAGGATGAATGTTTGTAAACATTTGCTAATTTGTTGTCTAAAGCAAACCAAAATATTTCCCAAACCTTATAGCTGAAGCAAAACACAACTAGAGTAACATTTTGCTCTTACCTGTGGATTTAGCCAGCAAAAATAGGCTGTCAGTAAGTCAATTAGTCAGAGATTCCCCAAGGATACTAGGCACAGCTCCTGTTGTATCTCTGGCAAAAAGGCTGAGAAAATGCTCTTTTTCATAGCTGTTTACTTTGTCAGGTGTGCTCATTAGACCTGGATTGCATCAAGGAACTCCCAGAAAAGCATGTGGGAGAATCACACCCCCCCTCACAGGCTTTTCCCAACCAGAGGGCATGTCCTTGTGCCCTCAGCTAGAGTCATGTGCCTTGTCCTATTAAAGAGCAGTATGTGCATTAGTTATCAATCAACGGGCACAGGCTTCTTGGGGTGAAGGGAACGCTCAGAAATTACAGCTATTGCTAGAAATTTCTGAAAATGATTCCTCTCAGGCTGACAGGGGGTTTTATTGCATTAAGTAAGAGGACAGAGTTTGTGTTGCTGCTTTTGGCAAACCTTCCCTTTAAGAACTCTGTTTCAGTTCAAGCTGTACTATGTTCAGACGTTTTAACTGGATGATGTTTACTGAGCTGTTCTCAAGCAGTGATTCATTCTGAAGAACTTCAGAAAAGTTCTAAAAACATTTAAGAAAACATTTCTAGATTTTCAAGTGAAAGGCAGTTGAGCTGCTCTCTGGTCCAGACATCAACAGCAATCAGACATCAGTGTTCTGAGGAACTCCAGCACACACTCTGCTTGCCACCCCAACATTCAGATTTGCAGAGATTTGAGGGTTTCTGGAGAGATCTCCTCCTAGCCTGAGACTGCCCCAAGCAAATTACTGTTCCAGAGGTTGAAGCAATGCTTGAGACCCTGCTTTCCAGTGCAAGATGAGGCCTCTTTGCAGGGACTCTCAAGTCTGCTGAAAACCAGTCCTCACTGCTGACGTGCTGACACTGTTTTTCCAGTGCAGTACATGGTGGCAAAAGAATCTGTTCTGTTTTTGTAAGTGATTTTTAAAAATAGTTTTTCTGTTAGTGAGTCAGGGTCGTCATGCCCCAAATACGCCCAGAGGAGGTGTGCAATGCTCAGAAGCAAATGGAAACTTTCCTCTGTCATTGCTGCTCAGCTTGCTATGGGTGGGTGACTGCAAGAGATGAAAGAACATTTTCAGTCTCTATTTCAGTCCTCAGTGCACCTGGCAATGCTTCTGAGAGGCTTTTGTGCTGCAGAAGTTGCACAGTGGGCATGGAGCAGAGGTCAGCTCCACTCAAATCCCCTGTCTGGGCCACCGGGATGTGGCCAAGATCACCACCAACTTCACCAGCCCAGAAAAGGGAAAAGAGAACACCAGTGTTAAGAGGTGAGCTGAGTGGCCTCAACATGGGGCAGGTGTCTATAGCTAAGCCTGTCCTCACAGGCCTCTATCCTTCCTAAATTAGAGACAGGTGGGGAGAGAAAACAGTCTGACCCATGCCCCTATCTGTCATGCAAACAAAAGCCTTACATCACATTCCCACCTTCAAATCCTTTGGTCAGTCCTGTGCACATTCCCCACCTTTAAGAGACCTTGCTTTAACGTAACTCACATTTGAGTTGCCCTTAAAAGATTCCTTGCTGGCTAGACTTAGTTCACTTCCCTTCACCCTGTCATCTGTGGTTTTGAGTGCATTGCAACAGGCTGAGAAGTGTAATTATCAATAGGGTAATTACACCTGCAGACCTTCCCTTTGAAATGTGTGCGTTATCACCATCTTGCTTTCCTCTGTTTTCCCATGTTTCAGTTTGGCTGGAACTGCTGTAGTTCAGAAGGGACCAAGATTACAGTAACTTTTATGAAAGAAATTAGTTACATTTCAAGCCAGCTATTTAGAAATGATGAATACCACACAGAAGAACCATTAAGACTGTTTCTGGGCCAGAGGTCGTGACTGAAACAAGCTGTTTGTCCCACAAGGAAACCTGGCTTTTTCCCACTGGAAGCAAAAAACTATTTTGGCAAGCAGAGGCATCATACATGGAAGGGTGTCCTGCCTGTGCCCACACTCCTTCAGTCTGATGGATGGGATTTTACTAACTCAGTCTCCATTAAATTCCTTAAAGTTCATTGTACTACAACATGTGAAAACAGAGAAATCAGAGTATAATTATGTTCAGAGAGACAACAGCGTTTTTCAAGCCAGCTCTCCTCGCTAGCATACTTTGAACCTCTTTGCAGACAGATGGACACATTTTTCAGGAAGCGTCAGAGTCTGTTTAAGCTAACAGCAATCTGCTTTGATTAGCAGTAGCCAGTTATAGACCATTCCAAACCCCATTTGCATCACCAACCTTTGAGGCAGGCGTCTTTGCTGAAGGAACGTCAGCAGTTGCTTCGTGCTCAGGAGGCAGCGTTGTCTCTTGCTTACACGTCTTCAGAGGGCACTGGGATGGCAAACCTCCCGTCACGCTGGAGTCACCTCCTAGCCATGTTGGCTTTTGCTCCAAGCCACTGAGGAAGAGTGAGAGATCCTTGCAGTCTCCCTCCCGAAGTCAGGTCCAAGCCACGTGGCTGTCCCATGTGGAGAACACACCAGATGCTCCCCAAGTGATGCTGGGGAAAAAGCACAGGTGATCCGCTGAGTACACAGTCAAGGTCTAGCCTCTGGTCCAAAACCAATCATAGTTATTTACGGAACAATTTGCAAGAAGGGAAGAGAGAACCAAGTTTTACTTATAGCTTTTGTAGATTTTTATCACCTCCAATATTAAAATGAAAACTATTAGATATTAACTAATTATTAACTAGTAGATATTAACACACAAAAAAAATATGTCATTCCCTGAGGTCTGGGTATCATCCAGTTTGATTCATAAAACCAGAAATTAAAACCATCCTGTTTTCCACCAAAGATTTTATTATCAGTATTATTGAATTAGCAGATGTTTAGAAACAGTCATCCTGACCCAAGCTTTTCCAGAAGACTTGCCTTAAATTTCCATTTTTTGGGGGGGAGGGGGAATAATAATAAAGTTGGGTTTTTAACTCAGGATGTTAGCGATTTTAGGCTCACTCTACTTCTACCTTCACGCTACAGAAACCAGAACTAGGAAGGCATTATCATAAATGTAAATTAATACACACTGATACGTCTATGGAACGGGGGCATTAAGAAAAGTGGCAACAATCACAAGGTTGATAGAAAAATCCAGACTTTGGCAACACTGAACAGGCCTGCTTCCTTTCCTGCTTGTGTTCAGTCGGGCTGTTGGCTTCAGTCTTGTTCTTTCCCTCTCTCTCGTCCACTGGAAATATATGTTTGTGTATCAACATGCTTCAGAGGCTGACCCAAACCTCTGGGAAATTTTTCAGAGTGGTCTGGGGTTAGAAATGAGTTGAGTAGGATGGTGGCACCTTACCTGGAATGAGCATAACTGAGACGATATGTTGATCACAAAAGTTAATGGTTTAAGTATAGGCCTTTCTCAACCTGCTCCAAGACTGAACAAACTAAGTTCGTCTCATCCTGTTCTGAGGGATGCTCTGAGCTTTTTGGTGACGTGGCTTCATTGCTTTCTCCTAAATATTTAGCTGTGCAAGCTCATGCTGTTCAGCTCCGGAACATCTCAAGATGGAAGAGGGAAATAAGCCTGTCTGGAGCTGAGCCCAACATTTCTCTGGCAAATGTACATCAAATAAAACAAAACGTTTACAGACATAAATAAAAGATGAGAGATCAGAAGGGAGGAGGAACGGGGAACCCAAATCTTTCTTCTGCTGTGTCCAGCTTCAACTCAAACATATTTACTAGAGTGGGAAAAAGAGAAAATGATACACAGACAAGAATGTGAAGAAGCTCTGTGTTCCAGCACAATCTCATACTTGCCAGGAAGACCATCAAGAATGAGCAGGTAACAGTGTTGTGTTACTTTTTATGAGAAGTCTTCCATTCGTAGGAATTCTCTTAGTTTCTGCATGGCCATGTCTACCTGGTCTTTCCCCCAACATTGGCTGATTCTGGATTCACAGATCCTGTCTACAGCTAACCACAGTGAATAAGAGTCATTTTGCATCTCACACAATACTGGAGAAGAAACCTAAGACAGGACTACCAGGAAAAAACTCAGAGCTATTAGATTTATTTTAAGAATAAAATGATCTGTTTTAAACCAGCATGCTTAAAGCAAGCGAAAAACGATAGAGCTGCTCATCTACAGATCAGAAGGGAATTGGTTGCATCTCTCTTTCAAACTTCACTTTTCGTTCTGATGTGGTCAAGAGACAGTAGCTTGTGGTTTTGGGTGGAACATCTGTCACTCAAAAGCAGATAACTTCCTTGCTATCACCTCAAGCAACAATGAGATGCCAGAAGAAAAAGGATCTGGTTTCACTTCACAGCTGTCCTAGGATAACAGTGTTTTCGTGGCCTTTGAGACAATGTGTTATGTTCTTTCAGGCAGTTATAGCTCTATTATTTTTTTAATGAAACTAAGACATCACTGTCGCCATATTCCTACCAGAGAGCAGGGATGTTGAGGAGTTGCTGCTGCGGTGGTTCCCAGAGATACGTAAATTGGTGATGATAATTTTTTTCAGTTTCCCCATAATTAGGTGAATAGTGGAATGGGAATGCAAATCCAGATACGTTCAAAGTACCCATTTCAGCAAGAAGGGGGCACATGGGCATCTAGAAAAAGCAGTCATTTTCAGCATGGAAACATGTAAACTAGGATTGGTGTAATTTACTCAACACTAGACAAGCCACCAGTAAGAGTCTCAGAAGATCTCAGCTGAAGAGAGAGCTGTGCAATGGGTGGCTAGGGAAGATGTCTTGAGTGGCAATTTAAAAACAAAATTAAATCACTTGTGAGTAATCCAGGAAAAAAAAAAAAAAAAAAAAAAACAACATTATTTGGTTCAATGGCAGCCAAAAACAATCAATCTTAAGGCATGTTGAAAAGATCACAAAATGCTACCACAAATACAATGTAATTATAGGAATGATAGCAGTCCATCCTGTGTAACAAATGTCTTCAATTTTCTCTTTCAACAGAAACAGTCAACTAAAATAGAAGAGAACCAAGGAAGCATGAGGAAATCTGGGAAACACAGAAATATACATCCATACAAAATCACAGAGAGGGCTGAAAAGAAACGGTTCCAGAAGAGAAAGAAGGCAGGTAAGCAGGAGTATGGGAGGGCAGATGCAAGAATACTCGTGAAAGAGATCTCTCAAGTGTACCTAGTTACCTCAGCATGCAATTTAAGAACCAAGGAACGCTAGGAGCAGCTCCAAGCATTAAGCTGATTCCCATGCTTTGCTCCTGCTAGGCAGATCCTACATTTCGGTGTGCTACACTGTGGTAAATAGCTCGTTGCCTGAGCTGCTGGATCTCTGCTGCCACAGCCTCACATTTTCAGGAGAGATCGCCTTATACACCAGCTCCACTGGAGGGAGGGGCTGCCGCCATTCACTGCTGGATTTGAATTAATAAATGGGCTTCTCTATTCATCATTATTCAGCAACTTTGGGATTGTCAAGAATAGGACAAATTGTGATGATTGAATTTCTGCATTCATGATAAACTAGCACTAGTAAAGGGGTAATTAGTCAGATGAGTGTGTCTACGGAGCGGGAGCCAATCTGGGACACAAGTGCTTGACAGAGCAATCGCAGTGCTCTGGGATGGTGGTGGGGATGTATTCCAGGAACTGGGAATTATGGAAACACTCAGAGCAATGAGCAGCTGCAGTAATAAAAGCACATACCAGATGCCAGGCCACGTGAACTCAGGAGGAAACTTCAGGCAGGAATGGGAGAGCAAATGAGGAGTGGGGAGCTGACGTCACCAGGGATGCAGAGGACTGCTTCTGACCCCCGTACAGGCCCACCACCATCACAATTCCTTCTGCAAATTCCCCGTGACACCCACCCCAATCACTAGCCTAGAGGAGACCTGTCCCCTCTCATGTTAAAAGACTGTAAAAGCCCGTTCTCTGCTTTGTGTCCTCTTGCACAGACTCCCTCTTCCACAACAATTAGGTACAACCAGACTGTGCTGCTCTGAACGCAGCAGTGGAGCAGAACAGAGCCAGCTGAAGCTTTGCTGTTTTGGGGTTTCTTTGCAAACTGCAGCAAAGGCCAAGTCTGCTTGAGTTCACCAATGCCCCGTCAGTCTGGGCTGTGCTTTGATCTTAGTATTGCACTTTGACCAGAGCAATTGAAGATAATCCATCCAAAGTCTCCTTCCAGGAAGGCCTGCATCAGGGTGGCAACAGAGACCTTGGAGAAGGGTTTGAATTCAGCAAGCTCAGCACCACCTCTGGGTTTTGGTGTCGGCTAGCTCAGACCCTGCTGGAGGTGGCAACTTTATGCTTGTCCCTCACACCACAGCACCCAAGTCACAGGGGATATTATCTCCGCAGAGACTCTAAATTTTGTTGAGTGCATTGCATGCAGGGCCCTGCAGAGCTTACCACAGTATAAACAGAAAGCAGCTGGAGCCTGGGGTGCCTATGAGACTCTTCCAGCTGGGAGTCCATGGGAGCCAAAGAGGAAGCAGTGAAGCTGCTGTCCCCAGGAGACCTGCCACAGCTCTGTCACCACTGCTCTGAGCACCTGGGGACCTGGGAGGAGGAGCTCAGCCCACAGTGCTCAGCCTTTGCCCTCTGTGGGATGGACAGGTTGGGAAATTCTCCCTCTTCTAGTCTTTTCTCCATGGTCCAGCCTCTCCTGTCTCATTTCTGTTCTCCTTCCCCTCTCCTCTGCTTTGGACATCACCCAGATGTTCTGCTGCCTCACAGCATGCATAGATTCATGCTCACGAGCAGCAGAGACGTGCAAGGGCAATGCTTATGCATGTGCACCTCAGCTTAGCAACAGAGACTTGTACTATCTGAGGTGCTGGCTTTAAGCTCAACAATTTCTTCTGCAAACAATACACAGGCTTCCAGAGAGTATTCACACACAGTATGTAATTGGACAAAGCTAGAGCTCGCAACGGCAGAAGCTACTCTAGATCTTCCAAGTACACCAGCTTCGAAGGGGTTTGTACTTAAACTCAAAGGACTGGTTATTGTGAGGACTCAAAACAACAGAAATAGGACATAAGAGAAAAATGAAAAAGTGGGACAGGCATATACTTGACCTACTGCATTATCTAATTGCTCTGAAAATTAGAACATTACAGCCTTTGTAATCATTTACAGTGCTCTCCAAATATTGCTCAAAATATAGTGCTATAGTTTTCACTCACACTTTCAGAAGTTACAGGGAAAGAAAGGCCTCTGTATAGAAAGTGGCAACCCAGCCAACATGGGAAAAAAATCTCTGCAGCGTGGGAAGATTGAGCTGAATTAAAAAAAAAAAAAAAAAATTACTGACTCTAGAAAAGAGGTACTGAACTGCTTTTTCCATGAGAAAATGAATAGAGAAAAGGGAGAAAGGAAGGAGAAGTAGGACAGAGCTCACAGGGGAGCACAGTAGCCAACCTGCCTTGCCACTTCTCTGGTACAAGTGCATCAGAGGTCTGGGACCCAATCTGCTGTCCCCAGGGATCTCTCGCCCTAGATCTGGCCAGGTTAAAGCCTTCCTCAGCTGCTCCCCAAAAATGTCAGATCTACGTCAGCATGGGGAAGAGTGCTACTCTGACAAAATACACCATGTCCTGACGGAGAGAGGGGGTAGTCCTTCTGGCTGAGGTCTGTGGATGATGTCCTCTGGGATGTTGCTCAGTAACAGGCAGCACATCACCAGGAAGATGTTGCTGGAGTGGGAATTCAGGGAAAAGGGAAAAACCCACACAAGAGAGATCCGAGCTGTCAGAGCTGAGTTGTTCATGCTGCTTGGCTGAGAGACAAAGCAAGTGTGCCGGTAAGCCTGCAAATATGACAGAAGAATGTTTTATACACATGAAAAGAGCTTACCTGGAAAGAAAGGAAAAAAAAGAAAAAAAAAAGGAACCAAAGAAAAACTATGCAATACAGTAATTCTGAAAGTTTCATTATGGGAAAGAAAATGTAAGACCAGCACTGTATCCAGCTTCCTGCTCTCCAAAATCTGTGTGTTCTCCCATTCCCCAGGTGCCCAGTGGATGCCCCCTCTCAAGCCCAGCCCGTGTCCCACTGTAGCCTGGGCCACTGGCCTGCTCCAGGGCTCTAATAACGTGGAAGCACACATGACCAAGGAAAGGTTGTGTGAAGGCATCTTTCATCACCAACTCCGTTTGCATGCCCAGCACTTCTTCCTGCACTTCAATCCTCTAATTGTATCCTGACCTGCCATAACCTGTGGTGTTGTTTTTTAAGATCTTCTAACCAAACAACATGAGTAATCCTGCTGATTTCAGCGTACAGGAAGAAACCACTCAGTGTAAACAACAATCGGGCCCTAAAAGTTCAGATGGAAGCATGTCAGACTGTGCTACTGACTGACTCAGCTCAGTAACTCCTTGGTTAGGACACGAGCAGTGCAGCACTGCCTTCATACGATCTTTGTGTGCGAATGGGGAAATGATGTGCTTCAGCATCTCATGGAAGCACAGAGAAAACCTGCAACAGGTCCATGTAATGGGATAGGAAAGTTTGTATGATGTGATTTCTTTGCAGGGTTTTAATTTCTGTGAAATCTGCTGAGCTGTGCATCATACCAGCTCAGTCGCAACCAGAAGCCTGCACGCAGAGCCACTGCAGAGCAGTGGAAACTCCATATGTTCAAAGTTTGGGGCTTTGGAGAACCCAGATAGCAAGAGGTTGAAAAGAAAGAGACCTGGGAAAGACGGGTTACAGTAGAGGGCCTCCAGCAGAATACATTAAATCACACAGGTCAGAGGAGAGTACCATCAGTAAAATAAAATTAAATCATTAAATAATGAATGGGGGAAGGCTTGGGCAGCCCTGCTGAGTCCACAGAGCAAACAAACACAAGGAAGCCTTGGCACAGGGCTGTAAGTACAGGCATCCCAGAAGCAGCGTTTGGGCAAATGGGACCCACATCACAAGAGGGCAGGCAGGGTGGTGGGTCCCCCAGCCCTGCAGAGACACACACTGTGCAGCCCTACTGTGGGGGTGGGAGATGGGGACAAGCGAAGCACTGTGCCAGCTTCCACAAAGAGGGAAGAGAAATGACAAAATGAGAGCCCTAATTGCAGAGCAGAGACGTGTCATTCCCTCCTCTCCACACCCCATAAGGATGTTCTGTGCAGCTGTCTCTGGCTGGAGTGTCTGCCAGCAGGCTTTGCAGAGGCATTGTCCCTGCATGGGGACTGTATGCTGGCAGAGAAATTATGTCTTTCATGCACTTATTAGCTGCAGTCACAGCTTTACGTGCCTCGCTTGTTAGAGGACAGTTTGTTCCTCCTTCCTCATCTATCCACCCTGAGAAGAGCTTTGTCATGGGCTGAATAACAGATGAGGGGAGGAAGGATGGATGAGTAAAAGCACAGGTTTGACATTCACAGCAGAGGTGAGAGCATCCCTGTAACGCGCTCATCACTGCCACCGGGCAACTGGAGAGCCAAGGGCAGCAGCTGTGGGAGGAGGAGAGCAACCAAGGGCAGACCTTCACCATGACCTTCCTTGGGCTCTTTCAGCAGTGCCATACGTCCCCCTGCCAGTCTTCCCAAGGCTGCCCTGGAAGCTGAGGCTGTGGTCATGCCCCAGAAGAAGGGCTTTGATGGAGGCAGCACTGTGATGCTCTTCCTCTGTGCCTGCAGCAAGAGAGGGGCTGGGCCCAGGAGATGATTAATTTATTTTGTTCCCCCGTGGAATAGAAAAAAAAAAATGCAAATGTTGTTGTGAGTCCCTCTGAGATTGACGTATTTTGGAATTTACGGCAGATTGAAAACATTTGGCTTCAGATGACGTGAAGTGGTTGATTAGGTGGGAAACAAGTAGTTTTCCTTCTGGGGGGCGTTTTCTGCCAGGGGAATGAGAAGGAATGGCTGGAGTTTCTCCAGCTCTGGGGAACAGATACAATCCTCAGGGCTGCAGAAAAGGAGGTGCTGCAAGGTCTGCCTCAAAAGCCTCATCTACTCAGACCCAGAGAGTGCTGTGGGGCAGAGCAAGGGCCCCTTCAGCGGATGTTCACTGACACACTGGAGTAGCCCTGGTGCTGGTTGTTCACTACAGATGGAGGAACCCATTTCCAAATCTGATGTATGTGAGCCAGAACGTGCAATTTTACCTGCTTACATCTCTCATTACCCTTCTCGTTGGAGATTCCCTCATCAAAGAGGAGAGCATGCTGCCTGTGCTTTTCAGTCACATCTTTTGGAGTCATTCCACCACTTCTATAACAAAACCCAATAGAGACAGCAGAGCACGGCACCGGGGGGTCGAAGCACCCAGACGTCAGCCCTCTCAGAGGGAGGCTTGGGCACGGCTCTCATGCACCAGAGGCTTCTTCTGCCTAGGGAGCAGATGGTAACCCTGCAGTAACAAGGAGACAGTTTCTCTCAGGGTCCCAAATGAAATATTTTGTTACAGAAACACCAAAAATCAGTCAGTATGCACCTCAAGCCACAGATGGCTAAAACAATGTTTTTACCTAAACTATTTTCGCCAAAACTGATCAATAGCTTTGAGCAAATAGATACTGCAATTTTTGGCAAATGGATGCTACTCAAAAGGAAAACAAATCTGCTAAGATAGAGGAAAAAAAAAAAAAAGGAAGATGCACGTATTCCTCATTTGTCAGGCAATTCTTGTACACAGCAAATGGAGTGTGTGGCAGAGCTGTGAGCTCCAGTACCAGGAAGATGCACAACACTCCCAAATGCAGCAGCAAAGCCTCCTCCATTCTGCTGCTACGATGGATCAGCAAGGGTGCTGCAAACCCAAGAGGGAAGGCCAACCATGTCCTGCAGAAACAGCATCAAGGTCCTTTTGTACCAGCAGCCAGCACCTCAGAAAATTACCTCACGCCAAGGTTTTTGGGGAGAGGAGCTCAGCACTGCTTTCTAGCTTCCTTGACGTAAATGCTTGCAACACACGCTTACCAAATGCGCTCTCCTCCCGGGTCAGTTTGTACTTGTTTTAATATTTTTCCAAAATATCTTACCAGGGTCATGGGAAGTGCTACGCAGCCGAGTCAAGTGACAAGCATCAGCATGCTGTCAGTGCACGAAAGCAAAAACAAACCTCTCCGAGATAAATGAGAGATTCAAATAACTGAGCTAGCAAGAAACAAAGCCAGCCATAATGGCAGCGGATGAAGGAGAGAAACTTGAGTGTTTCACCTCTGTCGGTGAACCCCACAACACCCCAGTGTGCCAAGCCCAGAGGAAAGCAGCAGGATGGCCAATGCAGAACACGCCATTCCCAGCCTTGACCAATCAGCTTGTAATTTCTTGCAGAGCTCCAGATAAAGCTGGCTCCCTGCCTTGGCTCTACAGGAAAACAGGTGGATCTGTTGTACTTCCAAACTACCCCCAACCACCTGACCAGCACATAAAGCCGGCAGCAGAGCAGCTGACACGAGCCCAGCTGGTCTGTCCCCAGGCCAGGTCTTCAATCCTTAGCACTCTCCTCCCAGCATGACCCACAATTTGATCTAGAAGGTAAATACTAAGGGCTGTGGGCGAGTTTTGCTTTTCTCTTGTGCAAGTGCAGTTCTTGGAACTCACCTCTCCAAGAGCTCTCTCTGTTTACAACAAAACTGCCACGCAGAGAAACTAAGCATCCCACAGCTGTGTAATTTCAGTACCTCATAAAGACACTTGGAAATGGATGTGGTATGCCATGGCTTTAGAGATGTAATATTTCAGATTTTATTCTAGACTGTAATAGGGTAAAAATGTGTAAACTTGTGACATTGGATCTCTGAAGGCAATACTCAAAATCCTCAAAAGATTTGGGTTCTTTTGGGTGTTGTTTTTTTCCAAACTTTAAAACATACCTGTGACCACATTTGCAAGAGAGTAACATCTCCTGCACAAGAAAGCACTAACATTTCTTGCTGTTGAGCTTCAGGTTTGTTCTGTAGAGACAGAACAGAGAAAATGATTTTACAGGCTCTGAGGAGATATTATTTTATCTTTACACAGAGTTCTAGAAACAGCCAAGCCTATTTTCCACTGGAAAATAGACGAGCCTCCAGAGCCTGTGTGCAAGAAAGGCTCAGAGTGCACTGTCACTTATGCTGCAATAACAGCCACTGCTATCTAGGAGCATAGTGGTTGTCCCCACAGCTCCAGTCACATCCACTCAGAATCTCAGTTCCAAGGGAATAGGTGTTTGATCTCAGGATTGCGTTTCAAGCAATTGTAAAATTTTTACAGAAGGCAATTTCAAACAGGCATAATAAAAGATTTGCAAGTTTCCTATGAAACATAAGTTCTGTGAAATTTAATTTAAAAAACGCTGATGTGTGGTATTTACAAAATATAAGAGGTTGCCCCAGTCATCAGTAGCTGTTAAAGAAAATTGCCAGTTATTCCCCCCTCCCCCCCTCCGGTATCACTGCTGCTTAGCGCAAATAAATTGATTTGGGAGTGAGCAGCAACAAAACTGAAGAGTTTCATCAGCGTCATTGAAGAGCCAAGCTTCCAGCTTCCCTGGACCAAGAGGAGTTCTATCTTCGCCAACCAGAAAATGCCAGGACCACGGGGCAGTAACTGAGGGGCAAACCCTGGAAGCTATTTTCTAGCTTAGATAACACATAGATATGGTACAAGTGAGTTGTCCAGCAGCAGAATACTGATGATTAAGATTAGTCAAACCACGTATGTTTCCACGAAACATTTCTGCTTTACCACATACACATTTCCTAACTGCATCATCTTTGCTGAAACACACTTAACAAGCTCTATTCAGATCTTCTTGCTCCAAAAATTACAATTACTTTCCAAACAGACAACACAAGGACTGTCATTAGTACACTGTCAATGCAGATTCTTTGAGTACACAGATGGACAGTCTAATTCTGTCACCAGTAGCATCAGCTGTAGCAAATCATACACACGTGCTTCCTTCACCGATTTGTGACAGCGTTTAGAAACACACTGGACCACAGTGAATAGATGGCATCAGCCAGCTCTGCATGATGACTGGGGAGTTGTGACCCAGTGTAGCTAGGAGCTTTGAGAGAGGGCATACAGAGGCCAACTTTTCGTTGAAAAACGCACCTGAATGGTCCATAAAAGCACAGGACAGCTAAGACAGACAGATACATTTCAAGGAACAGCTAACAACCTATTTTCATTGTGTTGGATTTTTATGCTCAGCAAAGCATAGCCCAGAGGCTGGAGCATTTAAACAAAAACACAACCCAGCATAATGAGAGGCTATGAAAAGAGGCAGTGCATAAGAAGTCTCATTTCTCTATCCTATTGCAGTACCATCTAGGAACACAGAGTACTTGGTACAGCCACAGCATGAAGGCTGTTGAGCTCTCAGCTGCATGAAGTGTCCTAGGAGCAGAAGGTCCTGAGCAACGACTGAATTCTCTTATCGCTTATTAAAAATAGGCACTGTTTTCCACACTCAGAAGGGTCACATCAGTGGGCAAAGACAGGCAGGTCCCCACTGTCACAACTGTCATTGCTGGCAACCGGGGATGCTGGGACCCAGAGAAAGGCAGGACAGCATGGTGAGGCCTCCCAGATGCACGGCTACACCTTTAGATGGTGTGAGAGCACCTATGAGCACAGCCTGCCCTATGATCCCTCACAGACAGCCCCAGTCTAGTTGCAGAGTGGCCTAAAAACCATCACCACGGCATCACTGCCTGACAGGGGACAACAAGCTCCACCTGCACACAGTGGTGCAGCCCATTTGAGGCGCCGCACTTAATTCCGCAGCAGGAAGACAACAGCCATGAGATATTTTCTCTTCTATGAGTTCAAACTTACAAGAGTTAAGGGAGAAAGGGCCTCTGTCCCAGCTGCATAAATAAAAATATTTCCACGCAGAACAGGGCTGAAATGGAGGTTAGATAAGCAAAGCCTTGACAGCAGGAAAAACAAACATAAGCCAATCCCTGCTACGCCCACCTCAAAGCAGCCTGTTTTGCCATCAGCAGCTTGTCACATAAGACCTGCAAAGACTCACAAACAGACAAGACCAACTCAAGGAAGTTTCTCCAAGCCCTGCCAGGAAGAGAAAGGGCTGTCGGTTGGGTGATCTCAGGTTCGATGATCCCAGCATTGTGACAGTGCAAGGCTGCACACACCAAAGCCAGCCCAGATAGTTTGGCATGAGGATTGAGAAGATCCTGGCCCTCACCTGGAGGCCACTCCAGCTCCCGTGCCAAAGGCAGATGTGTGGTGTTGGCTGAGGACAAGGAGCCTGTTCAGCTGGACCTTGCAGGATCACAGTTTTCAGTACGCTTTCCTCCACTGAGAGCCCATCTCAGCCTCAGCTGGTGGTGTGCAGGTTGGCTCCTTCTGCTGGGAGCTCAGCACCACACTGAACACAAGAGATACGGGGGACCTATATGGGTGTCTCTGTGCTCCCTGCTACACTCCTCTCAAAGGGAACCAGGGCTGGCCCAGCTCAAGGGCAGAAATGACACAGCCACACACAGGAAGCTGCACCCAGGGCCACCCATGGAGCTGGCTCTCCCCCCATGGACACCCCAGCCACTGAAGTGAGGATGGGCTGAGGAATGTCTTTTTGGCTGCGGGGATGATTTGAGGCAGTTCTGGTGAGGGCTGTGCTCATTCTTCCAGAGCAGAGCAGAACAGAGCATCTGCTGCTGAAGCCTCTCTCCACCGCCCCAGCTCTTCCCCTCTGATTTTACTCCCGGAGTCCAAAGACTGATTTTAACAAAGACAGTTGAGTCACTTCCCAGCCCTGACGTGCCATCTACCAAATGCTTCAGATGACTGATGCCTTAAGAAAGAATCCAGCCTGTTCCCTCGCTGCACTTCTGAAAGCAGCTGAAATGGAGCAATTATACCCGATTTCTGTGACAAAGAACGAGGAGTCCTGTCATTATCTTAGCTTCCCCTCAGAAAGGCGATGGGTGAGAGGAGGAAATACATAAGCAGTGTCACAACAAGAGCAGGCTGACGCACACAGTGCCTGCAGCAGGCTGAGCCTGCAACGGGAGGTGCCTGCACGTGTGGAAGGACTGGAGCCCATGAGATTCACCTGCACTCCCATATGACTCACAGTGATGCCACATCCTCTCATAGCCCCCTCCCCTTCATCCCCCCCGAGATCCTTTCTTTCACCTCAACCCATTGTTTGAACCACGTGGCCTGCTTACACCTCATTTAAGTCCTCTCCATCTCCTGGCTAATCGGCTCCAAAAGGCAGAAACTGAAGAGTGAGTAGAAGGGGCTGAAATGGAAAGTGTAAATGTGAGTGAAAGAAAGGTTCAGACCCACACTTCTGTGCCTGAAAAGCTATATGTTGTTTATACTGTTGGCAGAAGGTTGACTTCATGAAAAAGTCAGTACACGCTTGTGTATCCAGGGTTGAGCATAGCCTACACCCCTTGGATAGAACTCATGCACACCTTCCCAGCCCCAAACAACAGTCCCACAGAGCAGTTATTGCAGTCACTTTTTTCTTTCAGCAACAGGAATATCCTTGGAAAAAAAGTCACCATCTCTACAGCAGGGTCACTGACCCAGCCTTGCCACAGCCACAGCCACAGCCAAGCTCTCTTTAAAACTGAGAGCTTCTATCCCTGGAGCAATTCCTTGCCCCTGACACCAGTGGCTGTCAACTCATCTCTCTGTTGTCATCTGAAAGAAGGAATAACAAGCGAAAACCGTAAACCGGGGTGGCCTGGGAACATTTTGACAGCCTGACAAAAGGAAAGCAGAGGAAGTTTCTATTTGTTTATACTTTTTCAGATCTTAGAATAAAGATTTCACTGCAAAAACATCATGACTTCCTCTAACCAGATGAAGAAAATGAGATGTCAGCTTGTATCTCGTCAGATTTTTCTGGTGTAAAAGCTGAACCAGATATTGAGATAGATGATGCCACTCATTCAAAATAATGTCCCTTTTGTGAGGCACAACCTGCATTTAAATGCACAGACTAAGCTAAGCCTGCTAAAAGAACAGAGAGTACAGAAACCTCCAAACCACCCACTCAGCCTTGCAGATGCAAAACAACACAGCAGGCAAAACAAGTAGGGATAGCAGCTGAAGACACAGTGGTCACGCAGAGGTGGCCGAAGGTTTGCGCAAAGATTTCCCTGGCTGCATGGTCCTACCCCCCCACCCTCAGAGACCACTTGAGGAGATGCTGGGTTCCGACTCCTGCAGCAGCTGCTGAAAGCAAGACCCACTGATGCCCACCATGCCTAGATGGCCCCCAAGGTCATTACTACAGGGAAACCATGGGGAGCAGCAGCCTCCTGCCTCTGTTGGGCTTCTCACCTCCAGCTCCTCAGCACATTTCCCAACACGTAGCACAAACAGAAGCATGCTCACAGTGCTGCAGCACACCCCAGCCTCCCTTCGTTTCAGTGAGCGCATGCTTGGATCCTGCTAATTTAAGGACTTTAGGAATGGCAGCAAGATGAATGGAGGAAATGGAAGGGAAACATTGGACTAGAATAAGGTAGATCTCAACAACAGATTCAACAGCAGGATGTGATGTAATTGTTGCAACATGCACCAAGGGAATTTCCTCTGGATATTAAGCCAAAAGACAACAGATGGGGGTGACCAAGCAGCGCAACAGACACCTGGAGAGGCCTTGGGATCGCTCTTCGGGTGATCCTCTGGATACAGGCTCAGACAACACAATGTAACTTTGAAGTTTGCCCTGCTTTGAACGTAGGGGAGGACCAGGTGATCCTCAGTAATCCCTTCCAATCTAAATTAGACTCTATTATGGCACTTGATCACAAGTTACCATTAAGCATTGGAACAAAACAGGAGTATAAAGATGGGTATTTAGGAAAGGAGCAGTGATCAAGCTGAAGAAATCAAAGGTAGGAAAATTTAGTGCCCAGAACCAGCCTTCCTGTGCCCCACCATCTCAGGCGCCAGGACAGCTGGGCACAGGAGTGACCTCTCCTGGAGACTGCCAGCCCTGCAGTCCCACTCCTGAGACCTGCAGGAGCCAACCACAGGCGTCGGTCACCTCCTCTTTGCCAGACTATTAGAGAAGACCCTGGCAAATCTCTGCGGTTCCCAGCACCAGCTGCATCCCCCAGTGAGCCCATCCTCGGCAGAGCTGCCAGCCCTCACCGGCAGGAGAAAGAAATATTTTTCTTTGGGTTTGTACTTGGCAAGAGCAGGGTCATCTGATAACAAACTGCTTTCTCTTTTACCCATGGAGTTCTTTAGGTAGATGCTGGTATATAAAACATTTACATCTGCAGAGCTGACTCAGTTAACCTGTCATTGGAGCAGGATGAGATGCAGGAAGGTGAATATAAAGGACAGTGACAAGCATTAAAAATAGCAAGATAATTAGCCACATAATTACATAATTACAGAATAATTTGGGTTGGAAGAGACCTCTGGAAGTCAGCTTGTCCAAGCTCCTTCCCAAACAGTGCTGATTAGATCTGTCTGCTCAGGGATTTATCCAGTGTAGCTCTGAGACCTCTGGAGACAGAGGTTCTCCCTTCTCTCCAGGAAGTCTACATGGTTTTCAGTGGGAAGCAGGCCTTGATAAAACACACATGGTCCCATATTTGATGAGGCCACCTGTCTATGTAATGAGGATCACTATATCAACATGTTCACCCCAAGAAGCATTCTACAACCCCACTTGTTACTCCCATATAACAACAGCATTCTGCAAAATCAGTATTGCTCACAGGAAAGAGGTGTCATTTGAGAGCAGTACAAAATGGGTGGGCTTGGAAAGACAAGTAGCATGCTCAGCTGTACAAACCTGTCCAGCAGGACAAATTCATTTCTGCAGTGAGGCTGTTCATACATCAAAATCCAAACAGGGCTCATTCACATAGTAGCAAAGGATGGTAATGGCTATAGGTGCACCATGGATGACAAAATCCTGTGAAGCAGCTCTGGGAAAGCTGATTACGAACCTGATTCTGCTTCAGGGTACTTCATGGCACACAGTCAGATAAATACAGCCCCTTAACAACACAAATTGTAACGGGTTCAAAAGAGAACTGCAAGAAAGATTCAGCATCTGGAAAGCATATTTCTAGCAAAAAAAAAAAAACTTAGGAAGGTCAATCCAAGTTTATCCAGCAGAAGGTCAGAAGATGTCTCAAGCACTGTCGGTAATTATCAGTGCAAGCATAAATGATTAATATTAGGGCTCTTTAATCAGGCAGAGAGAGAACACAACAGAAATATAATTTGTTGTGATGGCTGGAAACAGAAGCTAAGCAAATTCAGATGAAATGCAGGGTGTACTGTTTGATGAAACTGTTCACCTTTAGGACAATTTACCTAGGGATGTCGCAGACTTTCCATAATCTGAAGTCTCCAACTGAAGTCTCTATAGTCTTTTTTAAGATACGTTGTAGCTCAAGAAATGTTGAAGCAGAAATCATTAGGTGAGAGTCATTGTCAGAACAGATAATCATAAAGTTCTCTCTGCTCTGAAGAACATGAAAAGCACCCAGGAAGAATGGCCAAGGCTGCCGAAATTGCTGAAGGGCACCAGAGCAAACTCTGCTGCTGTAGATTTCTCCATTATTAAAAGTTATTGTTAGAGAAGGTGGAATCTTCTTTATAAAACCACATTTACCTTAATAAAGGTGAAAAATCCAATGAGATCCCTCTTGCAGCTGCTGAGAACAGAAGGAGAGAGAAAGGCCATTCCTAGAAAAAAAAAAAGAGGGGACACAGAGCAGTATTGCCTTCTGTGTAAGTTAATCACACATCCAAAACAAAGTAAATTCAGATTTATAGTGGCGCAATGGAGAGCAGAACCAAGACTCTTCACTGAAGAAGACACAGATCGATACCCTCATGAAATCAAACAGGAAGGTGCAAAAATTCCTATCTGGAGGCTGCTGCATGCTGCGGGCCACGCTGTGCCTGGCTGCTGGGAGCTGGCCTTGTGCCACCATCTCCACAGAGGCTGCGGGTGCCACAGCACAGGCAGCACCAGGGCAGGCATGGGGTGCCAGTGCCAGCACCAGCTCACAGCTGCAGAGAAGCACACGACTGTGATGGGAAACCAGATGGCATTTTGGTGGTGGTTTGCTTTTCGTTCACATCTAGAGAACTCAGGAGGAGGCGAACTATAAGCAGACAAAAACAAACACAGCCAGCAAACAAAGCAGTGCACACAAGAGCCCGTTGTGCGGCCCGGGGCGGGATGTGCCCTGGGGCTGCCCATGCTGGGACCCAGGGCTGGGCACCATGCTGTGAGAGGGGGGCACGTGGATAAGAGGAAATTTGCAGACCCGGTTCCTCAGACAGATGGGAAAGGAAGCAGAAACTCAAAACAGAATAACGCTTTACAGAAGATGGTTTTTTTTTTCCTGAAATAAATCCCAAACAACTACCATCTGGTTCTCATTTCAGCCCATAAACGAACAGATTTCCAGCTGAAAACCAGCAACAGATGCCTGGACGCTGCTCTGCAGGACATCCAGACTCAGACTGAGCAGGCGCTGGGCCGGCTCCGCTCTCACGCACTGCTGTGTGGGCTGGGGGCCCACTGTCCCCTGGGAGCAATGGCAGTGGCATGTGGAGGATTGGCTCCCACTCTGTCAGCCAAGCCAAGGGCTCCTAGACCCTCTGAGGTTGTGAAGATTGGGGTGAGACCATCCTCAGCCCAGCCAGTGCTGGCCATGGGAGGACCCTCCAGCTCCCCAGACCCCCCCTAGGCAGCTGCAGCACCCCAAGGTGACCTAACACAGAGGAAGAATCAGGACTTGAGGAAGCAGCATGGCACTGGCCTGGAGGCACAAAGACTTACCCCTCTTACAGCTGTTGCTGAGCCTGCAAACACCTCCCACTGAGCAAAGGCTTACAAGGTGGCCAATTAATGGCAACAGAGCCTTCCTTCCCTTCAGCCTATAAGCAGGTAGCAGCAGGTGGGCTGAGGCTGGGATGAGGACACCTGTGTGCATGCTCGACATCCTGCTCTCCGCTCTGAAGCCTGGCTTACTATTCCTGCCCCCATGGGGTTATTTCACATCTGCAGAACCAGAGTCAAATGAGGTGAAGCCATTCAGGTAGAGGCTATCACAGCAGGATAGTCACCGTCTTTAGAGAGGCCCAACAGCCGTTCCCACTGTGTTGCAGCCAGCATCCTCAGGGCCAAGCCTCTCTCACGAGCTTCCTGGGATGGACGCCACATGAATTTGTATATAAAACAGAGGGAGAGCATATACATGCTTTATATAAACAGCTGTCGGTGTGAGGAACTCTACCACAGTTAACATATCCTCAGGTCAGCTGTAGTTGTTGTTATGATTGCAAATGGTTTTTCAATTACGGCTCTTCACATCCAGGAATTTGTGTTTCAAAGCATTATGCATAAGCACATGGCTACATAAACAGCACACACGCCCTCAGTACTCACGCATTACATTTACCTCTCACATGCTCAGCCATCAGTCTGCTAAAGGCCCGTGCTTTGTCACAGCAGCCAGGACTTGCAGCTAATGGCTCCTCAGCTCCTTGTGACAAACCGGGAGAACTGATTAGCTCGGTGTGGTTCTGAAGAAGCAGGTTATGGTCTCTTTGAGACCCAGTAGTGCCACCGAGCAGCCTGATGGGCAGAGTGCTGGTGGAGATGGTGAGGCGACAGTGAGGAGCAGACAGCAATCCTTGCACTTGTCTTGAACTGTACTAAAAATAGAGGCTCTTGAACCTGTTTCACTGTGTGAAGCCTGCATAATTCAGGCAACTTTTACCAGTAAATTGCAGCTATAAAGCAAAAACTCCACAGCCTTAAAAGGTCTCTTGAACCCCATCCAAAACAGTGCTCGGTCCAAGTGCCTTACACAAGAGGGTGAAGGAGGAGGGGGTGGGAAAGCAAATGCCAAGTGAAGCTCAGGGCTGGCAGGGAGAGAACAAACTTTGCCCCCAGCCTCTGCGCTGTGCCTACAGCATGTTTGAGAGTTCGAGGCAGAAGGGTGTTGTCTGCTCCCTCCAGCTCCCTGCCACACCTACGAGGAAATGCCTTCCTCTCTGCTGTTTGTTGGAGCTTGGTGCTGGTGTCCCCAAGGATGGGGCTGGATCCCCAGGAAGGGGGCCAGCAGGGGCTGCATCCCTGCTGCCTTCAGTGTGCAGCTATGGCTCAGGACAGCTGCTGTGTCCCGTGCCAGGAGGAAGCGCTAGCAGGGTTTCCTGCTTGAGGCTGCAGCACCACTGCAGAGCCACTTGCAGGATGCAAATCAGGTTTTTCTGTTAAAGATCCATCCAGAAGCACTGCAGGGAGCACAGGCAGGGAAGGCAAGCATGGTGCCGCTCAGCAGAGCAAAACTCTTCCAGCCTCACGATAAACAAATCAGTGCTCAAGCAGCGAGCAGGAGCACCCCAGTGTGAGTCAGCCTGCTCTCTTCCCTCAGCAGTGCCTGAAGGCTTCCCACTCGGCAGCCAGAGATGTCTGTGGGAACAACGAGCGAAGCAGAGCTGACAGGAGCTGGGGAGTGAGGCCAACATTCAGTTTTTGCTGGAAGCCTCACACAAATAAGGCGAAGTATTTCACTTAGAAGCATAACCGCCCCACTGGAGATGAGAGGATGTCACACAATCAGTGGGACACATTTACGGGCATTTTTCAGGCAGCAGCGCCCAGGTCACACTGTGCTCATGGTACACTGATGGAGGCCAGCAGAAGGCACGTGGATGGCCCAGTCAGCCTTCAGCTCAGAACAGTTGCAAACATGCTGGCTGCTCGCCTCCAGCCCTGTGTCCCTTCCTCTCTTTTGGCTACAGCCAATGGGAAAAAGTCTGGCTGCTTGGAGGCTGGCTTCTGTCTACACATTAACATATCTGATGCAATATGCAGTTGGATCTCAGGTAGCAGGTAAGAGAGCAAAATGGGAGGTATCGTTATATTCTTGGAGTACAGCAGTTTCCCTCAGCATAGCCAAGAATTTCTTGCAGTTATGCTGCTGTTGCACATTAAATATCACACCCTCAATAGGCCTTCTGCACAGAGCTTTCTCACAGTGCTCTTTTGACCTGCATTTCGAAGGCCTGGTCTTGCATACTGAGATACCAGCAGGTCAAGATCAGTCCAAGTGGTCTTCAGAGTAATTCTACCACACGGTGCTGGACAGCAAGACATTGCAAATGTATCAGTACATTCCTTAATTTCTCCTATGCCAACCTCTATCAGTCCCCCATACCTCTGGTGGTATCTCCATCCTTCTGTCAGCTCTTTTCCTTTGTCTGTCACCTCCTGCCCAGTGACAGCAGGCAGTAGGCCACCACCACACATATTACTCTTAGGATATTTTGAAACTGATTTAGTATTGGTGAAAGATCACAGCCCCAGAGCCTGAGCCAGAGCACTGAGCTGGAGCAGTAGGGCAAGCTGCCCAGATGCTGCCCATTATCAAAATGCCCTCTTCATGGCCCACTCCATGGCTGCTTTCCTGGGAATGCTAATTAGTGCTCAATATTTTCTAAAATGTAACTTTGAGCAGTTTGTGAACTCAGCAAAGACTGCAAAGGCACTGCAGACCACTGAGTGGCCAGGGGACCCAGCCATCCAGGGTCACACTCCCACCAGTGACCGGAAAATGAGTGGCTCTGTAACCTTTTTCCCACCCCCTCCCTGCCTCCTAATGACTACTAAGCTGAATCTGAAAACATTGACACCGGTGACAGGAGCAGGAACTCTGATTCCTGGGAACAAGTGCTGATGACAGGGGAATCACTAGCTGTAAGCAAAGCCTGGTTCCCGAGCTCTGCTCCATCAGAGGAATGTTTCTTATTATGTCCCCAAAGTCTCCCAGAGGGGGAACATGCAGTAGGAGCACAGTCAGTTATTTTTCAGAGACATTCCCCTCTGGGCAGTCAAAAATCTGAAGGAGCTGGCATCCAGCCCATGCTTATTCTGATAAATGCTATTTGCAACTAAAAAATGGATTAAAATAACCTCTGAGAGCCTGTCTGAAGGGGAGCAAGCAGTCCTGTTCAGCGATGCCATTAGCAGGAAGAGGTGGAGAGAACTATTCTGAGGGCTGCTTATTTTGGGTTTCACCCCACTTTGTCATTTGCCCTGACCGAAGCAGAATGAGAGGTCTATAATTAGCACTTGGGGCACTGTTGGTGGGAGCAACGAACAAGCCCAGGCCAAAATTCAGACTCAAGGCTCCTCCAGCTCTTTGCCCCTTCCTCCCACAATATGGAGCCAGGGAGCCTGGGCTTTGGCCCCAGTGTCCACCAGTAGCATGGATTTGTTGCTGACCATAGAAAAGCAACACAACCGTCCCATATGGAGTCCTCCTTTTGGCATAGATTTGCAGCTTGTGGATAACTGCACTGGAGTTCACATTCATCTGCTGATATACTGCGGCCCTTCCAAATGGAAATTGAAATCTTCCCTTCTAAATGATGGGTGCAGAGAAGTGAGCATTAAAATCCTGTACTGCAACATGGGTACTTGGAATCCAGGGGACGACAGAACAGATAAAATGCAGATGTCACTGTGAAAGCCACAATGACTCCTGTATAAAGAAGAAGGAATACGGAATGCAATTGGTTTTCCATTGCCTTTTAGCTAATTGGAATAAAGTTACAGAGATGCAACGTTCATAAAATGGGCAGATATAAAGGGTTGTTACAAAACCTGTTTGACACCTATTGTCAAAAATACTGATGATATGCTGAAACTTGTCTTCTGAAGGGGCTGTAATCAAAAAGTTTTTCATCTGACAGAAGGTTTTTCCACCTGTGCAGCTCTCAGAGCCATCTACTCCACAGATGCACATTCTCATGGATTCATCAGGGGATGCTGCCATGGCCATTGGACCTACCAAGGCTGCATGATCCCTGCATGCATATTCTGCTGCCGGGGGACAGCACCAGCTGATGATGCTCCTTGCTGCTTAGCTCAAAAACTGTGTGACAGTGAGGTTTCATGGCAGCAGTAACAATCTTTGTCTTGCAAATGGCACAAAAATTATCAGAGATTGTGTACATAAGAGCACCGGTAATAGGCAGACAAGCTAACCTGTTACTGGGTCACACAATTTTCATAATTGAGCTTCTAGGAAAAGCTTCTCAAGGACAAGATTATCATGCATTACAAACAAACAAGCAAACAAAAAGAACCCTACAATTATCCCCCAATCTTCAACAGGCAGAGCAGTTCCCCCTCCAGACCATCCGTCGTCACTGTGAGAAAAGAGCTATGGTTTCTCTCTTTCAGTGAGGCCCCCGTGTTCCCACACGGACTCCCTCCAAGATAAGGCTGTTGAAAAGTCATGCTTAGGTCCTAATAGTTTATGCATTTCCCCTCTCTTTCCCCTAGCCTATGGAGAATACTGGAATCCCATTTCTAAGCTTCTTCTTGCCGTGGACAGGAAGAGTGGGAAGTGTTATAAAAGCAAAAGAAGAGATTCTTGCCAGACCAGAGGCTTCCAGGAGCCAAGATAGTAAAGAAAAACAGCAACAACAACAATAAAACCCCTCAAAAATAGTAACAATAAAAAACAAACAAATAAAAAAACCCCAACAAATAGCAGGAGATTTACGGTTCCACTGCAGAAGCAAGAATGCAGGCATTACTGTGCCATGAATCATCACGAGTACCTGCATGATGGCAGCCCTCCCTGCACACAGGACTGGCCAGGGTGCCAGCTTGGGGGGTCCTTCAAGGCAGAGCATCCCTGAGGCACAGCTTTGCCACCAGAGATCAGAGCAAGTGACTGAAGTGGGAAGGAGAACCTCCTACACAAATGTCCTCACCACGCCAACCCCTGCATGTCCCTGTGCAGCCTGCTCATGCAGCAGCAGTGACGCAGCCAACTCTTCCAAGGTGGAAAACCAATGCAAGAGGCAAATGCTCACAACTTGCCTGTTGTACCACCCACAGGAAGCACTTCATTCTTCACTGCTGTGATGGCTCTCCTAAAATGCTTGAGGCATAACAGGATACATCTCACCACACGCACTGGCATAGGGCAAATGAGCTGCTGTTGGGAGACATACCAGGGAACTGTCCCGTACTTCTGCACTCTGTGTCTCTTTGTCTCTGCCCTGGCCCCTGGGCTGGCAGCTCTCACCTCAGAGGGCTCCTGCAGCAAGGAGCAGGATGAGAACTTAGTGGCAAGAAATGCATAGCAAGGGGAATATTCTGAGAAAGGCTAAAAATAGATCTCTAACCCTGCTTGTTTATATATAGCCAGGTCTATACGTGCACTGCCTAGCAGCAAGGCAGCATAGGGGCAAAGACGTCCTGCAGTGCTGACAAAGAGCTGAAAGAGCAAAACAGCAGCCAGGCAGCCCCAAAACTGGCAGAGGCAGCAGTATGAAGTCCTAGCCAAAGTGGTGCTGGCATTGTAACAGGGTGCAAACCTCAGTTCTCCTATAGGAGGGACTGAAAGAGCTGGGACTTTGGCCTGGAGAAGAGAAGGCTCAGGGGGATCTCGTCAATGTCTCTAACACCTGAAGGGGGGTACAGAGAGGACAGAGGTGGGCTCACGTCATCAGTGCCCCATGCCAAGACCAGAAGCTCGCATGCAATCAGATCCTCCATCCTCCTGCCCACAACAAGGGGCCTTGCCACTTCCTTATCATAACAGCGTTAAATAAGACATCTTACCAAAGCACGTAAGAAGCCTGAAGACTCTGACAGAGGCACTTGAATGATTTTTACGTGAGCAGTTTAAAAGGTCACCCCTGACAGCAGCTTGTGCTGGTGTGCAGCATCACACATCTCCTCCTGTGCTTCTGCCCTCACACCCACGTGCGGGCACTTGGCTGAAACCAGCAGCAGCTTTTGGAGCCTGACAGGAAGAGAAGCAAAAACAGTCCCCTTCTGGAAAATGGTTGTCCTTCTGGCAAAAGAAAACCAAAATCTCAAAATCTGACTTCGGAGGGGTCCCTCACCCAGACAGCCCACATGGTGCCCCCACTCCGATGCAGGACAGATGCTGTGGCCAAACACTGTGAGTGGGATGCAGCCGTGAGCTCTGCCTTCAGACCCATCCTACCAGCAAGCAGGGGCAGATGGTAAAAATAACAATTGTTTTGGAAGTGGGGATGTACTTGACAATCTGCTGAGTCTGACATGTTGTCCTGCTTGAGCATGCATTGGGTCAAAGGAGAGAGAGCGAAATGGAAAATGTGAGTGTGCTGGGGTTATGAAGGCAGGCAGCTCCGTGTGATAGATCAGAGCTGTGAGTGCAAGGAGGGCTGGGGCAGGCAGTGTGAGCATTAAGTGGAGTTATGTCTTTCTTTGCAATTTGTTCACCTTGGGACAATGGCAGAAGAGCAGAAAGGGTGTGATGGACAGAGAGTATTGCGGTGGGGAGCAGCACTTGGCTTCTTTGGGGCCAGAGCTGGGAGCTCCAACAAAACCACTTTGCAACAAAAATGCACTGGGGGAGGGCTGAGCTAAGCAGCTTCTCAACCATATTTCTATACTGAGGAGCACGGCCAAAAGAGGCTGCTTTCCTCTAGCAGCCCCACTCCCAGCATGGCGAGGCCACAGAAGCCTTGAGGGCAAGTGGGAAGCAGAAGGCTCCCAAGTGCCAGGGGACAGACAAGGGAGCCCTGGCATTTCCTTACTGTGACAGCATTAAATAAAATTCCCAACAGCATCTAAAAAGAGCTGCCTGGAGGCCCAGACAGGGGCAGTGCCTGTGTGAGCTGAGCAATGGGACCTGGAAACCCAGAGCACAAGCACCGTTGGAGCCTACATGCCTGGCAGGCCTGGCCCAGCCTGCAGATAAGCAGCAGGAAACACGTCAAGCAATTTTGCTAGGCCCAGCCACGGCCTTGTGTACGTGCATGGGTTTATTTGTGCAGGAAGTGGGGGCATCACACAGTGGCAGGAGCTTCCAGCTCGCTGTACGTGAGCTGGAGACAAACTCAACAAAAATAGGCACCACACATTTGGTAACAGCAGGGAAAAGCACAACCCCGGCTTTTCACGCATAATCCCAGTCTACCTGTTATTATTGTCCGGGCTCCAGCAGTGGACCTGGAGCCAAATGCTGGAGTGATTTATTCCTTGCTCAGTATAATTCCATTTACTGAGTGGAGTTATTTAGTCATTGCAAAATTTGGCCCAATTATTTTTATTTGGACATTCATCTTATTTTCATAACCGTGCCCCCTGAAATGCTTACCCTGCCACCTCCAGAAAGAGCCATTTTCTGTAGCAGAGCTAACACGGCATTTGGAAAGGAACCGTATGCTTCTCCCGCATTATTTGGCTGAGTTCTGGAGACGATGCTGATGCTCACTTCGAGATAAGCCCCTAGATGTTTGTGCAGGCATCGAGCAGAGGGCAGGAGATGGAGCACACATCCATAGGGACACAGACATGGGAGGATGAGGAGTGGAGTGTGATTTCACTGTTCACTGTAGAGGAAGCCTTTCCTTTTGTTTGCCCTAAACCTGCTGTCTGCTAACTCATACGGTGCTCCAGCCCCATATTCTCAGAAATCGTGAACAAGTTCCTCATCGATCTTCTCAAACTGTTCAAGAATTCCTGCAACTCTTCTACCCTCATTTTATTTTCTAAACTGTAAGGCCCCACACTATTGCATCTCCACCCTGCAGTAGGAAACACAGATGCCTTTGTTGATGTACCTTTTTTGGAAACAAATGAACCAACACAGAAAAACACAGGTTTTTCTGATACTGCCTTATCCTCCCTGAGGGTTCATTTTCTTCCCCATTCTGAAGAATGGCCAAAGACTTTCCAGTGAGCTTCCTTCATTCAACATGTTCAGACAAGTTTCCAGCAACAGATTCTAGCCCATAGCATCAGCATCATGCCCCCTTGCAGTCATTCACCCAGTCTGTATGAAGTTCGATGACAATTCTCATTAGTTTGCTGTCTACCTCATCAGCTCTCCCAGCCTGCAATCCTAAAGCTGATGTTGCATCTAAAACCAGGCAGAAATCTGGGCAGTTTTGTCCCTTCCCTGCTTCATCTGTTTGATAAAAACACATAGGGACACTTCACCAACATAGACACAGTCATAAAATTAATAGCTGGACTCCTAAAGCTAGCAGATTGGTTATCTGGGGCTGGTTTTCTGGGAAAGGGAGGAGCTGATTGGTAAGTCTAATATTTATTTTGGGAAGAAAACAAAAATGTCACAGAAAAATGTCGATACGTTTCCTAATTAGAACAAGCAGGCAACATTGCAACCCGTTTCCTTGGACCCCTGGGTGCTTCCCATGGCAGGTCACCGGGGGCCGGCTGTCCCATGGCAGAATGGCCACATGCAGCTTCTCTCAGAGGCTGGGCATTTTCACCACCAAGCCTAGTGGTGCAGTCGATACAATAGAAGGAAGGGATTTCATCCAGAGGGAACTGGACAAGCTTGGAAAGTGGATCCATGTGAACCTAACGAGGTTTAACAAGGCCAAGTGCGAGGTGCTGCACTTGTGTTGGGGCAATCCCAGTTACGAGCACAGATTGGGAGAAATGCTCTTTGAGAACAACACTGTGGGGAAGGACTTGGAGTTCTGGTAGATGAAACCTGAAACCAGCTTATAACCAGGAGGGAGACCGACTTTTTGCATGGTCTAATAGTGATGGGGATGGCTTTAAACTAAAAAATTTAAGTTAGATGTTAGGGGGAAATTCTCTACTCAGAGGGTGGTGAGGCACAGGTTTCCTGGAGAGATTGTGGGTGCCTGATCTCTGGAGACATTCAAAGCCAGCTTGGATGGGCAGCCTGATCTGGTGGGAGGCAGCCCTGCACATGGCAGGGGGTTGGGACTAGATGATCTTTATGGTCCCTTCCAACCCAAGCCTTTCTATGATTCTATGTTCTTCCCTCCCATGCTTCCTCTCCCCACACCTTAGTTTGCCTTTACTTCAGGTATGGTGAAAAAGCTGCGCTGCCTTGCTGCCTTTCCCAAAAGGCTGGAGAGCAAAGTTTGAGCTCCCTCAGCCATTCAAGGCTGCTGTGAAAAGAGACAGAAATGGGTCTTTAAAAGCACGGTCAGGACCTCCAAGCATTTCTCAAAGGGAAAACACAGACTTGCCAGAAGCCAGGACTAAAAGTAACAAGCACATAAACATCATTCATACAGCTCTATGCTAGCCAAGAGCCATTCCACAAGTGAGCTGTGTTCTCCCCCTCCCTCACTGCCTTTTTGCCAGTCCCCTTCCCTTCTGCCCAAGAAAGGTCATTTTCTTCACAGGCGGGGAAATCTTCCACAACAGGGTTTTAAATCAAGCCAAGGAAGAAAACTTCCCTTTCACCAACGCCTAATAAATAACTTCAACCTCTTCGATGCAAGTATTTCCAAACAAAGAATCCCTGTTCAAGACAGAGCTGTAAATTACTGCAGCCAATCTTGTTTTGTTTGAAATCAGACCCAGGCGGACCTTACTCATCTGTGTTCCAAAGCAGTCTTCTGCTTCAAAGGTCTTCTGCTGCTTCCTACCAGTGCTCGGTGGCCGAGGGAAAGCCCTTTCCCATGTCCTTCCAGGGGCTCTGCTCCCCAGTGCACCTGGGAGACATTTGCATGGCCATGCAAAGCTGAGGGGTGCCCTGGACATTGTGGAATTTCATGCCAGCATGTGAACGTGCTCAGAAACATCAGCACAAAGCTTAAGTTGCTAAGGGGAAGAGACCAGAGCCAGGCTGGCACCACCACAGCCAAAAACAGGAGCTGACTCCATTCTAACACCAGGGTAAAACGACCCAGGTCACAAGCTCAATAGCCCTAAAGCTGGTTCTCCAACACTAGAAGCACCGATGTGACTCCGACACCGCAATTAGGAGCTGTGCAGCTTTAAGGCACGGTTCCCTGTCCCGTGGCACCGGTTACACTAATTGCACTCATTAAATACCCGGAGGTGCTGTGCTGCATGCTCACAGGCTCAGGCAGTTGGCGCTGAGGCACAAAGCCGGCTGGAGGCAGCACCAGAGCTGTGCTCAGGGCCTCGCTGGTGTAGCTCAGAAAGCCCAGGCCTGCACTGTTCTGCTCTGCTCTTTCTCTCTCTGTGCTCCCTGCTCCCTCCCACACAGACGCAGGCTGCCAGTGCCCACTCGCTGCATCCCGGCTCTGCCACACAGCACCTCTGGCTGCTTTTGGCTGTGTGCTGCTGAACGGAACGCTCAGCCCACATCTGCATCCTGGGCAGCGGGTGGCAGCTTCGGCGGCCTTTGAAGCAGTCTCGGTGAAGTGAATTTAATGCAGTGGTTTTGCAGCCCTTACAGGATGGATGTCCACGGTCCTAAAAACCATGGCAAGAGGAACCTTCTTATTTCACAGCGAGGTGGCCTGGCACTCAGCATGGCCTCTCTGGGACAGAGTTAAAGCACTTTGTGCTTCTCTGCTGCCCAGGGCAGAGTGCTGGGAAGGGAAACACCAGCCTGTATCTGGGCATCTCCCATTTGCATATCATTTGGTTTGAGAAGAAGCAGGAAGTTGTTAACGAGGAACTGCTGAAGAGGAACTTATTCAGCCTAACCACTGGGATGGGGTTCTTACCTCTGTATTAACATCCAGCACGTTCTGTCTCTCAAAAGCATTGTTTCTGATCACCCAGCTTCTTGAAGCTGGGTCCGCTGGCACAGAGAGCAGTCCTGGGTTGAGCACTGAGGGCAGCTGGGGGTCACAGGCTGATGAGGGAGCAAGCTGGGGCTTACACACTGTGGGCACAGATTACTGCTTACAACTTACCCCTCCTGCCCAGCCAGGCTGGCTCTCGCATTGCACAGGATACTGTAAGACTCTTCTGGTACTCAGAGAACTTGTGGCAGGACCTGACCAAAGGAAGCTTCCCCACTCCACTGCTGTCCCTCAGTTCCGAGGCAGAGGCAGCTCTGAGCATGGCTCCCCGTGGTGTATGGGTCCTACACCACACCGGGCTGCTCCCGACACCATCTGTCACACTCACCTGCACCTCTGCCACCGAGGAGCGGCAGCGTGGGGTGCATCGATGTGGCAGCACCTGAAGGTAGGATGTAAGGAACCTCCTCTCCACCTCTCGCTATAGTGATGTCGGTCAGAAGCTCCCAATAACCACCGGGGGTAACCCTGGTAATTGGGATGATTGCAGGGCCCAAGGGAGCTGTCAGCACAGGGATGTTGCCACTGGACTGAGAAATTACGGCACAGAGATTCCCGGTCCCGTGATTTGTCTCTCACTCTGCAGAGAAATACCCCATCAGAGACTGGGAAGCCTCACACACACTCACGCACCCCAAAGTGCCAAAGAATCCACTTGTCCCACACCGAAACCCTTTGCCCATCGGCTCCGGGTGAATCTCACCCCTCGCTACCAGACGGCAGCGATAGGATAGGAGCCCACGTCAGCCCCGGGTACTGAACCCCCGCGCAGCACTATGCAGCCGTGGGCAGGGAGAAGGGGCGGGAACCCCCGGGTGACAGCAGAAAGTCAACGCACCCAGCCACAAACTACACCTGCCCGGCTGCGGCAACGCTTTCGGGCACAGCCAGTTCCAAGCAGTCCTTAAGCACCAATCCGATCGAACACAACCGCCTTAACGAAGCAAACGAAGTTGCGTAAGGTCGGCCCGCAGCCCATCTCCGTCCCGTCGGCACAGCCCCGGCACCTCCGCGAGCGGCAGCGGCAGCAGCGGGGGCAGGGCAGGGCGCCGCAATAAGGACGGCCCGGGGGTACTGTGCAAATATATCGGATTTTATTACTCTTTTATGGAAATCATAACAGACATTCAGGTAGAAACATATTAAATTAATGCAGTCGACAGTTTAAATGCAAAAATAAATATAAAGTCCGGCAGCTCAATGCATCTAAAACAGCTCATTTCTTCTAACGGATAGAAAAGATTTTTTTTTTTTTTTTTTTGTCTTTTAGACGGAGAGTTTCGTACAATCAAATAGAAACGAAGGTACAAGCGCTTTCTCAGAAAACACCGCGACCCGGCAGGCAGCGGAACCTCCCGCCGCCGGGTCCCCGCCGCCGCCGGGTGCAGTCCGCGGGCCGGGCCGGGTCCCGCCGAGCCGAGCCGAGCCGAGCCGCCCCTCAAAGGGCCGAGTCCGAGTCGCTGGAGTCGAGGCTGTTGCGCAGGCGGCAGCTGCCCAGGCGGTCCCGCTGCAGGCTGAGGTTCTGGGTGCTGCGCCGCAGGCACTCCAGCGACTGCAGGAAGGACTTCTTGGCCTTCTCCTCCTCCATGGGGGACACCCCCTCCTCCTCCACCTCCTGGATCTCGTCGAAAGTCACCGGCTGCGTCTTGAAGCGCGACTGCCGCGGCCGCCGTGCCTTGCCGCGGGCGGGCCGGGCCGGCCGG
>JAOWBP010002559.1:20651246-20665351 GCA_028571105.1 Tragopan temminckii | reverse complement strand
GGAGACGGACAGGTACACAAGCTTATTTACCCACAGCTGAGGCTACCTTAGAACTGACATTTTATCTCCCAAAAACATCTTTCGTGAAAGCAATCATATACTGGCACTGAAACAATTACTTCCAAATATCAGTAAGGAAAAGGGAAACCTTAAACATTTTAACAATCTCAAACCTCCACTTTCCCAGACAGAGTGAAAAGAGAAGTGTGAAAAAAAAGACACCACAACACCACAGGACCTTATAAGAGAGTTAAGAGCATATTCATTAGAATTGAAATACAAAATACAATGATGCAGCAGGATGAGGGGCAGCAGGTGAACAAAATCCCCACCATTCCCTACCCTCACCCCAATTCAAGGAAATCACCTATATAATACAAATCAGAGACATCAAGTGGGGTAGAGGAGGAGTTTTACAAAGTGATTTTCTTGCTATACAGAAAATATATTATTTGCTGGAAGTCAATGCTGAGCTGTTAGGGGCCCAGGGCCATCCATTTAGTGCTCAAGAACATGCCTAAAGGTACACTGGCCCCTACTGTTTCCCCATGAGTTTGTTGAACACTCTGTAGATCTCTGGCTTTTTCTATGCAAGCTGTTCTGCTGTATTTTTCTGTAGCCAATCAGATGAACGCATCTGCTGCTGCAGGAGGCCAATAAGGTCACTGAGATTGGAACTACCAGCACAGGAAGATTCTTGGTGGTGGGATACGAAAATGACTTCATCTGTGCTATCTGCTTTGCCATCCTGATCTGACTGACAAGGCTGCTCCTTTTCCTCAGACAATATCTCCTGCTCTCGTTCTTCCAAAACCTTGCGGATTCGCTGCATACCTGCAATGGTAAAAGGAAGGGAAATATTAGTGAGTGAGTTCAAGACACAAGGGTCTCCAAATCCCTATCACATCCAGAAAAATTTGTAGAATTGAAGGGAGAAAAAATGGAAAGACCAGAGGATAATAATTATAGGGTAATTCGAGACTAAGGAGAGGAGGAAATGGTGCTGCAGATTCTCTAGTGGAAGGAAAAACAGAAGAAAGCATCACTCACCCAGCTGTAGTCGGTGGGTCTTGTCAGCAAAGATGATGCGAAACCATCCAGGTTCACTGCACTCAAAGGCTTTGCCACACGACAGGAGGACCTTGTTATCAAGAAAACGCCTCCAGAGCAGCATCTCCTCCTCAAATGTTCCTGTCCTAAGGTACTAGGAGAGTCACCAGAAGGGCCAGAGGTTAGTCACATATAGGCTAACTCACAGAGACCCTCACGAATTTGTGATTCCCATGAGGTCTGAAAAGGCTAGGGGAGACACCTTTTACCCCTGAAATGCAGCAGTTTGATATAAAGGAAGAAATGGAAAGGAAAGTGGCTTGAGAGCAGTAAGATTCCTGCAAGGAGGGAAATGCACAGGCAGAAAAAATGAAAAGCATGCACAGAAATACCAGGCCACCCGTCCTTCTGCTCATCAGACAACAGATGGGGCTTTAACAAAAAGTTTATCACAATATTGAACTTTATCCTGGACAAAGCTGCGCCACATGGCTGCCCTCAACCCAGGAGAAGCCTCCTTTCCTAACAGTACCAACCTTTCGGAAATCAATCCAGACAAAGAAGCCTGCATTACGGTTGAGAAAAGGAACCCCAAGTGTCTTCAGCTCATCTGTCACGTATGTATGGGCAGCTTTCAGGCGGGCATGGTTGGCTCTCAGGTACACCTGGTTGATCCATTCTAGCCAGGAGATAAAAAAAAGAAATTAATCACAAAGTGACTAAGTATAAAAATCACAAATTGACACAGGTTTCTAAAACAGTCACAGTGCCTTTTTACATTTCAACCTTCTACAACTCCTTTTTTGTTTCCTCAAAAAGCAGAAATGGAGACAAGAATTGTGTAGCAGTTCCATGCATGTACATATCTTCTTTACCACTCTGCTGTGCTCATGGCTGGAGTGCTAGCACTCCAAGACCAGGACAAAGCTAGAAGTCCCCTCCCATTTCCCTCTTCATATAAGGTTGTGTTCCCTGCTCTGTACACCATTTGCTGCTTTTACACATATAGCTATCACACTTCTTCAGAGCTGCTCCTCCATGTCTGCTGATGAAGAACTCTGCTGAGAGTTCCTCTGTTGTTGAACTGTCAGCCACAGCTTACAGAGGCAGCTTCAGGATAACGGATGGCTGCTGACCACACAAATAAGAGACCACTGGGGAAAGTAAAGGGGCTGAATCCCCTGAAGTACCGAGATAACAGGACGGCATGAGGATCCTACATTAGCTATCAACTCACCTCTGTCCCTAAGAAGCTGTGCAACTTTGTGCTGGACTGGTCCACAGACCCCGTGGAAATAACACAAAGAAGCCACCGCATTAGCAACATCTTGGTTCTCTGTATACAAAGTACCAAAACGAATCCCAGAGACAGCAAAATCCTGCAGAAGACACATAGAGACTACTGTATTGAACAGGAAGATCAAGTAGGAATGGGTTCCTACTAACACTGCTTTGTTCTTTCTAACCCAAGGAGCCTGAGGACAGCAGTAAGGAAGCCAAAGCACAGCAGCAACTGGCACTCACCTTGCTTATTCCCCACATCACATGAGTCCTCTGTGGATCAGGCAATCTGTATGTAGAAGGATGCAGATGGGCAATTAGTGTCATAGGTGCTGAAGTTTTGGATCACCAGTGCAGCATTGCAAAAATAGAGAGGCAGCATTACACAGTGGCAGTGCAGCACAGATCATCAGTCAAGCAGGGAAAATCCAAATCTGACCTGCCCTTAGAAGCAAGAAACTCCCAGGAACTAATTTTAGACACCATTTTTAAGTATTTCAGATGTAAGTACTTCAGATACTCACACTAAGCGCTGTATTTTATGCGCAGATTTTCTGCACATACAGAGCTTGCAAACGTAATACTAAAAATTGACATATTTTCTAAGAATTTGAAGTAATTTTCTTTCTTTTTTTCAAACAATAATACTTTGAAGAAGGATATTCATACTCACAGAATATCCCGAGTTGGAAGGGACCCATAAGAATAATCATTAATACCTAATAAAACCCATTCTCAGATCTCTAGTAACACTGTGATCAGTCACTACTGTATACAAAGAGAATGTAAACAGCAACAGAAGGTTTTTACAGTCATCAACAGAAATAAGAGAAAGAGGTAGCAATACTGGAGTAGGAAAGAAAAAGCCTCACTTTCAAGGAATGAAACATTCATTTCCAATTTTTTTGGGACTGTCACAAGCAAATACAAAAGCACACACTAAAAAAAAAACAAAAACAAAAAAACATACCACAACAGAAAATTAACCCAAATTTTCCTTGCTAGAATTTTCCCTGCACTTGAAAAAAATGCATTTGCCATTCAGAAATTATGAAAATAAAAAATAAAAAAAAAAAGCCCACGATATAAGGCAGATTCAGAATTTGCTAGCTCATGACTTAACTTCCAGTCACAAGTTCTCAGCAAGGCATCATGTTGAATTGTCACTGGAAGATGGCCAGGGAAGTAGGAGCTGATTTTACCTGTCCATGCCCAGGACACTGTGAAACGTGGCTGATTCATCAAAAACTGACAGCATGTAGATCTCATCTACTATCACATGCAATTCGTGTCTGCAAAAGGACAAAATGGAAATCAGAAAAGAATGCTGCTTTTGGCTGAGAAGCAAAGAGAAATTCAGAACCCTGCAAAGGCTACCTTTATATATCAAATTCTGCAATAGAGTATTTTTTCACAACTCAGAAGGTCTATTATATTGAACTATGTACATTGAACTGATTGGAGATATATCCAGATAATTGTCACACACTGCAGCTGTATAATGGGATAAAATTTCAGTCATTTCCACTGTATTTGTGAAAATTAACTCCTATATGTACTTCCCCTCTAAACTACACTGTGTTGTTGTCCATTTGAAATTGGCCAAATTGCAGAGAGCATCCAGTGGTGAAGATGGGCAGCCATATTCAAATATTTCTTATTCTCTGCACATACAGAGAAAATGTGAGGAAAGAAAGCCAGTTTCCTACCAGATAAACAGCACCACAGTGTTTGCTAGGACTGTCAGTAAAACTGCTAATATTCCTTGATGCAAGTTGCCTTGTCCCTCCAGCCGACTGGATGGTCCACACTCCCTTCTCCCCACCAGCCCACTCTCCTCTCTTTACTACCTCTATGTGAGGAGAACAGGGTTTTTTTTTGCCTGACTGAGAAGATATTCACAGATAAATTAAGGTACAGCAAGTAGACCACCAGGCTCTGAAAGCCGTATCTGCCTCTGGATATCTCAGCCTTCCAAACTGGCATACCTTTTAGCAAATTCCAGGTAATCCCATAGCTCTGACAAGGAGTAGATGTCCCCAAGGGGATTCTGGGGATTCAGAAGAATTAAGGCCCTTACAGTTACACCCTGCAGAACACAAACAACACGATAGTAAGAGAGCATTGACCGTAGGATAAACTTTCAGTCTCTCCAAGGAGCAGTGAGCATGACGCAAGACTCCCCTTCAGCCTCTACTATGACATTTCACCTCAAAAGTTAGATTTGTATGAAAAAATTGTAGCCACAAATGACATTTTTATAATGATGGCGCTTGCAAAGTGAACTGAGGAAAATATTATAGAATGAATCTATGAGTTTGAAAACGGTGAGTCTGCAATGATTGCTGCTCATTTATGAGAAAGATGCCTTCTCATATTCTCAGCATAAAAGAGAATTCTCTCTGATCAGTATCAGCATTGTTAAGTAGCAGATTACTGAAGATTGCTCATTAATAAGGCAAGAAAAATAGCAATTTGAGGTACATGGATGTGAATTGCTCATATTTAGAGCACAAGTGGCTGGAGTCAGAGCTACTAATGATCTAAAGATGAAGCTAAACATACACTGGGTTTAGGATAATCTCAAAACTTACAGACTAAATATTCAGACAAGTAGCACACATCTGTATTTACCTTCTAGATTTGCCCCTTACTACCTCCTGCAATTCATGCTGTTCTTAGTGGATGCATCTGCACTACTGAGTAGAGCAGTCCATTTTGGGTAACCCAGCTGGCACTCCTGAAGGAAAAACCGTGCAAAGACCCTACATTTTAGTGCATGTCCAGGTATGCATGATACAGTGGGATTCTCCAGGAAGTGCTGCTGAATGTTCTACCACAAGACCAGGCAGGATTTGCAAGCAGCCTGACCTCAGGTTGTCTATAAGGACCACGAGAAAGCCAGGTGCTAGGTTTTGAAAATGTTTTGCTCTTCATGTCACACCTGGGACCAGCCATCTCAAACATACTGTAGCCCTGACCAGTAACGTGAAGCTCATCTATGCTCACCTCTGCCTGGGCATCCTGCAAGGCCTTTTCCAGTTTTTCCACAGTAAGCTGGAAAGGCCGAGTGCTTGTTCCAGTAATCTGAAACACACCACAAAGATAAAATTTAAAAGGCCAAATTATTTCAACAATCTGTCTCGAGCCATTCCATATAAAACAAAATAAAAACTCAACAACAATGACTAGCATCCATCCTCTTACCCTTTTATACTACAGAGAGAAAAAATACATAAAATCAAAGAAATTTTCACCATAGACTGGCCACATGCAGAGAATTCTCTGGGTATCCTTAATGACTAAAGCAATGTCAGATAGCCTTGTGTTCTTACACCTCTGGGACAGACCATCTCCTACAGGACAATACAGATGTCTGTCTCCAAAATAGTCATTTTTCCCCACCAGGAGTCGTTATTACATATTTATAGGGAGCAAGACACAAGAAAAGGACAAGACTGGGAACTAGATTTATGGTCTTGAACAAGTTTCTTGAAAACAATGTGTCCAATTTCCCAACCGTAAATGAAACCACAAGCTGCTGCCTAGCCTTGTTTTGAGTCCCCAAAGCTTGGCACTTTCCGGTGCCAGTTGTTTTTTAACTGCAGAGGTCAGTATTCCCTTTCCTCAACTCTTACCTTGCTGTCTAAATAAGCATACACCAGTTTGACATTGCCATACAGGAAGACGCTCTGGGTGATACCACCATAAAAAGGAGTAGCAATCAGAACAGCCTCTGGAACCAAGACAACAAAACTTGTTAGCAACAGATTGCTGTCCTTCCTTCTCCTCTAACGGACTTCAGTTGAGCATGAAAGCCTTTTTACAGTTATGCACTTTGGAAATATTTTAATGTTACTACTCTTTTCTCCACTTTATTTCTACACCAATTCTACAATCTTCTGCAAAAACTGGGACACTGTGCACCCATCCTCAGTATTCCAAGTAAGCATAAGCATAGCCTACATTTCAGTAGATCAGTGCTAATTCCACACTATTTCACCTCCACAAAACAGTATTTTAACTAAGAAACAGATTATTTCCAAGTAACAATAACAAAAAAAACCATTAAAGATATTTTCCAGCAATCCACTTACCCCCTGGATCACACAGGACTGTAGCTAATGCAGAAAACAAAGAGCCACAACCGTTCAGAACAATCACCTAGAGAAGAAAGAGAGAGGCTAGTGATAAATATGTCCATAGAAACACAACCACAGAATTTCTGTCAAAATCAACAAAATATATTTTCTCCCTAATCCTCCAACATGCATGTTCCCAGAACTTTCCTGCTGACATCTCACTTCTACCAGAAACAATATTAATCCTGGACTCCGTTTCATGATACTTTGTCCAGTTGCCTTTTTATTATGCGCTATCTTCTCTTTGTGATAATAGCAGCTCCTACCTCCTGCCAAATTTGTGCAATAACATAAACAGAAGCATAGAGAAGCAAGTTTGTCTCCTGTTTCTAGAAGACTGATGCACAGAGGCCCCGGAAGCTTCAATCCAAGCGTCAGGTAGAATCCGCTGCCTTGGAGAGGTAATGATCAGCAAACTGATCAACGATGACTTCAGTTTACGTGAAGCAACAGTTTCTGCCGAGTTACTGCAGCCAGAAGAGCAGCAATAGTACTGGATCCTGCTGCCTCTACCACCCAGCAAAAGCAGGACTCATGCATGCACCAAGCCCAGCCTGCACCCCTCCCAAATCAGAAAGTCCTGCAAAGAATCAGGGGTTGACACCTCCATCACAAGGTCTGAAAATATCTGTTCTTGCCAGGTAAAACTACCATTGGCTCAATGGCAGATTTTGTCCTGAGGTGCAACAGCAGAATAGTATGAAATTAAACCCATCAGAAACAATGGGCACTCTTTGTCAAGGCTGACGGACATGAGCCCAGAAGGTTCCAGAGCTGAACGAGAAGATAAAAACACAAAGCCTCTCTGGGAGCAATGGAATGAGGAGCTGGCACAAAGAAGTAAAGAATAAGGCAAATACACAGTAGAACTGAAATGTTTTGGCTGACGTGTTCATCAAAAGCAACTAAAATGGCTATGATCCAGTCTCATTTACATGATAAAAGGCTGTCATTCTACAAAATCATTTGTTTAAAAAAATAAGATGAAATTGTTTGATAACAAATGGCAATACATTAGAATAGACACCAATGGAAAGTGGGTTACCCACATTTTCTGCCTTAAGAGGTGCAGGGGCCTTGCAGTAATAGGTCAAAAATCGAGCCACTTCCTCCCGTAAACTGAGAAAGACACAAAAGCAAATATTGATTCAGCTTATTCTCCAAGAGGCTGGGCTTCCCCAGGTCCACATCTCAGGAAAATGAAGCCAGGGCACAGTAAAGTTTGATGCAGACAGCCCATGCCACAGATGTGACTGCTACACACGGCAAAGGTGTCACGGACAATGGCTATGGCTGCACAGATGTTTCTGAAGAGCATTAGAGAGAACTGAAGGATTAAAGTCCTCAATGTTAACAGGGCTTCAAGGAACTTTCTGGAGTTAGCTCATCTGTTAATGTATAGAAAATCAGCATCTTCTCTTACATAAAATGATTTTAAACTGGATTTTCAAAGGATTTTAAGTTGGATGACCAATTACTGTTTTGAAAACAAAAATATGATTCTATGACCTAGAAGAAGTTTTAACTACTGTGTAAGAGAAGCAGTTCGTACGCATCCATTCTGTTTTCAGACAGGTACTCAAACAGAGAAGCATTACAGAAATGAGAAGACTTACAACATGTGTCCCTTCCAGTCGGGATACTGAAGCAGCAGTGGCTCCATGAGGTTCATATCGGTCTGTGTCAGCTGTGAGCAAAAGGAAGACACATTAAAAGCACAGTCACCAGTTTCGGAAACAGAGAGAGACAGAACCCATGGGCAGGCACGCTTCTGCATAGACATGCACACACAACACTTCAACAGCCTTAAAACTGGACTGAGAAAGCCACTGACCATCAGAATTAAGGCAGCTCGGAGGGGCAAAGAACAGCAAGCTGATCAGTGATAACTTCAGCTTATAGGAAGTGGGGGCTTCTGCCAAATTATTGTAGCCAAAAACTTCACTGCGCAGAGATCTACAAAAAGGATGCCAAATAGTTTATTTTGTTGCTTCACAACCCCTTTTTATGTTAATGTTTAGATAAAGTATGCACGTTGCTTTTATCTAAACATTTTCAGGATTGTAATTTTCAGGGTTTCACATAATCCAGTTCTATGAAGTTGCAAGGGAAAGTGCAGTCATGATCAGGGAATAGAGAAGAGGACATTTTACATGAACAAAAAGGGAGCAAACAAATGTTATGTACAATGTACCTTGCAAATATTTGATAACAACCAAGTCTGTGAGTTAATACTAAAAGGACATGACAAGTAAGTGACGGTGCAAAGGGGGAGGGATATTTAACATGCAGCGCAAAAGTCTACCACGTAATAACAAATCCACAGTGTTCTGTATCAGTGCTTAACAACTTGTGTCAAGCTCTAGTGTTCAAAGACACTGTCCTCATCCCATCCCCTGCAGAAATGCAACCTGACATATGAGATTAAAGTCCCTTCATTCACCTGCAGATGTTCTTGATGCCTGTGTAGCACGGAACTACGTCTCCTTAGACCTCCCTCCTAAAATTATCTAGATAATGCAACACAAAACCTATCAGCAGACTCAGCCAAAAATGGCCGTGCAATAATGAAGAGGAGAACCCTTAAGGATAATTGTCTAAGGACTAAGAAACCAGATGGGTCAACCAAAATAAAGATAATCTGAGATCTCATATCACAGAATGTTAGCCAATTTAAGGGCCAAAAGTTGAAGGCAGAAATCCAATACATTACTTTACTCTGTGGAAACTGAGTACTCACTGTCCCCAACAGCAACAAATTTTTTTTCCTACAATCTCAGCTGATGCTGCACTCAGTGAACCCTTTCTGTAACTCTGGGCTGTGATGAAGAAGCTGGAAGCAGTAACTTTTTGCCACGTGCGTGACAGCTCATCACGCTACAGCTCATTTCCACTACAAAGCTAATGAAGACGTGACTTGCTGCTGTCTCCCTCTGCACTACTTGCCGCAGACACTGTGTTAGTTTAGGGAAAGGATGGCGAAGGAAGGAAGGCACAACCTACACAACCTATAGGGCACCTTCTGAGAGCACAGCCACCAGGCAGCAGCTCTGCCTTACCTGTTCCTTTAGCTGGAAGGCCGAGTGGTGGGGTAGCATCCCCAAGTCAGTGGTGTGGGGGGAAGGAATAAAAGGAACATTTTGAGGGTGGGAATTGGCGGAATGGGAATAACAGCGAGTTTCAGACTGCATAGACCAACTGTCAGACATTCGGCTACCTTCCCCCCCCAGGCAGCTGCAGCTAGGAAAAGGGCAGCCTTCCCACCCAGGGGGCTGAATCCAAGCAGTAATTTTAATGAAAAATCGAGAAACACCCCGCAAAGGCACAGCTCTGTTGTTCTCTTTCGCCTTGTTTTTTATGAGTTATGCCATTTGTTTCATGGAACTGGACAAAGCGTCCAACTAGCAGCTGCCCCAGTACGATTTCAAGAGATTTCATGAGATGTCACATTTGCTGCTGCCATCCTCTCAAACTTTAGATGAGTTCAGAACTGGGTGCTCAAACTGTATCGCTTCACAACGGACAGAGTCAACTTCCTCTGTCCCAAGCTGTGAAGATTCTTGAAATTAAGCAGAGTCTGAAGTAGTTCTGAAACCTCCATATTAAATAAAATATGGTCAGTAGGAGAAAACGAAATTCATTTAAGTACTTCATTTAAGTACTGAGTCTTAAATATCTCAATGAGCCAAGTACACCCCTCCAGGGAAACACAATGAAAGGGAACAGAAAACTCCCTGCTTCTGTCCTCCTGGAAGAACAACATCAGTAAGTGTACAAATAGCTGTATTCAGAAGCGACTTTCAATAGTAGGAAATTCATGAGGAAAAATTTTACCAGAGAAACCTCAACGGCAGCAATAACTCTAGGAAAGACACTGAGGAGAAACCACGCATTATATTTGGTATTTCTCTTAGGAACAGGACTTACCCGCTTGGACATCAGGTCAAAGCAGAGCTTATTCTCACTGGTGCCAAAATTAATTATACCCTAGAAAAAGAAATAGCGTATCATTTATGGACACACACACACAAAATCAACACGTATGTACATCACCTTAGCTATCATTCCACTGAATTGCCCCCAAAAAACTTACCAAGGAAAAGTCACTGCACAGTCCACATAATAGTATATAATTAGAGAGGTATACATGCAGGTGTGTGCTCACAGACATATCTCAGACACTCAGGCGATAAGCTTTCTGCAAATGGATAAGTACTAACAGTTTATTCCTCCTTACAGAACATTTAACTTATTCTTGAATTCACTCATCAGTGTGCATCTAACTGCAAATACATGTGAAACAGTTCTGAGAAAACTGAGGTTTACGCTTCTGCAGCAGTTTAAAGAAATGTTTTTGAAACATTTCTTCACCTAAATTTAGTTGTTTATCAGTCCTTCTGTTCCACTCTACTCACTCTTTCAAATGTCACATAGGATACAGTGATGAAGAGTGGTTAAAACATTAAGTTTGCCCCTCTGGAGAGGCAATTCTGCAGCTGCAGGGCTAGGGTCTGGCCCTGCTTATTTAATACGACTTTGGGTGCTGAAGAACTCCAGTACACCAGCACATACTCAACACTGGAAGAAGCTGGATAAACAAATTAAAAACGTACATAAAATGGAGTCTAAACAATTGGACGTGAATGGTGCTACGAAAGGTCAAGTCCAAATTTAGGTGTTTATCTACTTTTCACATCGTTAGTAGAAATTAGTAGAAGAGCTAGCAGTTTGTGCCTCATAACACATCTCTTATCAAATAATTACTGTGCTTTTGGATCTTGATCTAGTTTGCAACCCCCTACACCATGACTGCAGGTAGGGGTCAGAATAAAACATTTCGACATTTTCAAGTTATTCAGGATCGGAATGCTGGATCTATTTAAAAGTAATCCCCAGATAAATCATGATTTCCATTCACTGTATTTGTTACTCATTCAGTACCAAACATTAACATTCAGCCTCTGAGCCGCCAGGGGGTGTGTGAGGAGCTGCGTACCGAGCAGCGGAGCTGTAACGGGCAGAAAAAGTCCCGAGCATTAGTTAAGAGACTCACTCACGTTGGGGTTCGTGTCTTCATCATACTTGTCAGCGTGGTACGCTTTGTACCCCTCCTCATCGGAGCCCCGGAAGATGTTGGCGACGTTACCGCGAGCGGAGAGGTACGGGCTGCGCCGGAACCCCTCCGGGGGGCAAAAACCACACATGTCACCCCGGCTCATGTCCAGCCCTCCAGCCCTCGGCCCCCGCTGGTCACCTCCTCCCACCCGGCCCATCAGTTCCGACAGCATTTGGTTGAAGTCCAGGCCTCGAGGCATGGCCAGGGAAGGGGATGTGTCGCCGTGGCTCCGCTTCAGGATGCTGAGCATCTGGGCGAAAACGTTGAACATGCGGAACTCGTGCTCCCGCTCCAGCTCGAAGCGCCGCTGCTCCAGCTGCATCCGCCGCTCCTCCACGTCCAGGTCCCGCTGGAACCGCCGCTCCTCCATCTGCAAGAAACGCTCCTCCATGGCCTGCTGTGACGTCAGGGTCTTCAGCAGGAGGTCGTCGAGCGGGTCCTTCACGCGCTGGCCTTTCCGCTTCTTCCGCAGGCGATGCAAGGCGGAGAAGCCAGGCCGAGGAACTGCGTTCTGCATCCGGGATGAGTGGGCCATGCTGGGCTCACTGAAACCTGTGGTTGTGTGAAAGCGGGAAAAAATGAAACACGAGGCAAGTTAAATGGTGTGGACGTGCTTTGCTGCTTCCCACTACCTGACCTAGAATACACTACAGCAGGATTTTTAGGGAAAACAAAGCAAAATCAGTCAAGTACATCTTGGAGTTTGCAACTTTCTTTGCAGCCTTTGCCTTCACACGCCGGGCTCACCACTGTGCTGCAAGCCACTGATCTGGCTCTCACTTGTTTTCTGAATTAAGACCAGTGATCACCATTGGGATTACTTCAAGGATCCTGCCTTTGGCTACCCACACACTCACCACGGTGAGGAGGACGTAGCTCAGAATGACTTGGGTTGGAAGGGAACTTACACATAATTTGGTTAAGATCACCATAGCCGTTATTCCTGATCTCAAAAATGAACCTCATACTGACTATCACCTCTCTTCTTCCCAAGAAGGCTGTACTCTTCCATCAGCCTATCCTAGACTGGTTGGAAATCACCACGATCTCTAGAGTCTATCTTTCTGTGCACCCAAAAAACGGCCAATTGCACTCCCAGCACAGAGCTCTCATCTCCTGTAAACAGATCAGCTGTTTCTACCAGTGATTTCCAAAAATGTCTTCTTTCCAAGTTCTAGTTAGCAGATTAGGAAGCCAGGCAATGATTATCCCCAATTATTCTCTGTTGCTGAGTATCCTAAAAGATGAGATGCGGAAAACATTCAAATAGAACATAAGAGAAGTTTCACCTGCAGGTTTACAGGTTGCAATGGAAGTAGAGGGTCTCCTGATACAATTCAGCATGAGAACTGCAGACAGCCCTGGTCACAGAACTGCAGACAGCCCTGGTCACGTTCAGTCAATACCAAAAAGCATGCAATTTTTCTTTTTCTTTTCTTTTTCTTTTTTTTTTCTTTTTTTGAATAATGCATGTACTGTCTGCATTACACAGAGAAATCTAGCACAAATGCCTATCCCAGCTCAGAGTAGATGATCCAGTCCTTCGGAGTTCGTACGCAGTATTTAGCCTAGAGCAGTAATTTTAGATTTTATTTGCCTGAGCCAAGACACGTGTCAGGAACTGCCAGAAGACAATTAATGCTGTTACCAACCTTCTACTTTAAAGCTTTTGGGGGCATGAAGAACAAGGATCAGTGCAAAAAAACCAGGTGTCTCTCCGTGCACCAGAACAAAACCCTCTCCTTCTGGGAAACAAGGCAGCAACCCTATGCTGGAATGCAGAAGTCTATCCCTACCTGAAGGTGAAACACTGGTTTCAATGGGAATCTCCACCCTGGAGATGGGAGAGTCATTCTGGGCCCTTTCAAGGAAGACTCTCTCCATCTCGTGCTCTTCAGGGCAGCCCTGCTGGTAAGACACGGCTGGCTCTGGGCTCAGGCAGTGCTCGTCAGAGTTCACCTCCTCGCATTTGATCTCCATCAGTTCGGGGTGCTGCGAGTGCCCGAAGGGCAGGCCAGGGGCGGCGAACTGGTGGTGGTAGCCGTCCACCATGCCGCCCGGCAGCATCTGGCTGGCCATCACACCGCCGCCCATGGGCCCGTAGGCCAGCGCGGGCCGGCTGTTGAGCACTCGGTCCATCACGTCGTAGAACTTCCAGGTGCGGCCGCCCCGCGGGGCTTTGCCGTTGTCCTTGATGCGCCGGTACTCCAGCTTCATCTTCTTGATCTTCTCGCGGCACTGGTCCCCGGTGCGGTGGATGCCCTTCTCGCGGAGCACCTCGGCAATGCGGTTGAAGACGTGCTGGTTGCGCAGGCAGCTCTCCAGCTCCAGCTGCACCGACTCGTCCGCCCACAGCTGGAGCAGCTCCACCATCTCGGGGTCCGACCAGTTGCTGCCGCGCTCGTACTTCTTCCCCCGAAAATCCATCCCCCCGGGGGCTGCGGGCTCGCCCCTCCCCCCGGCTCCCGGCGCCCCGGGCCGAGCGGGGCCGTGCCGGGCCGTGCCGGGGGTCGCTG
>JAOWBP010002559.1:20640271-20651146 GCA_028571105.1 Tragopan temminckii | reverse complement strand
AGAAAAAAAAGAAAAAAAAGAAAAAAAAGAAAAAAAAGAAAAAAAAGAGCCACTCCATTCCCCCATTCAGCTCCATCTGGCCTGGCTGACTGCAAAATTCACAGGGGCCCAATAAAAACGGCTTGGAGGGGTTTTTCCTTCTGTAACTGAAAAGAAGTGGCGATGACAAGCTCCTTAATTCCTGTTTAATGACTGTTTTCTCACTGCCAAGGTCCCTGTATAAACACCATTTGTTCTTGCAGCCATAACAGCGATGAAATATAGCTTCCCATACTTCACCGTAACGTTAATCCAACAGACGCTCTTTTGCTCACTCCAGTTAATAGCTGACTGGCAAACTCTGCAAGGCTCTCCGAATCGCGCAGAGGTGCCAAATTACTCTGCTGTGCCCTCATACAGCTCAAAAACTTTTTCCAGAAAAATGCACACTTTATCTTCTAAAGACTTTCCTAGGAAATGCAGCCACCAGTCCCAGTAAATGATGATGGACAGAAGGGAAAGCAGACCCTGCTAATTGAAGTAACGCCTGGTGGCCTCTAAATCTCATTCCAGGTTGACACACTTTGAAATGAATGTACAGAGTGAATGTCCAAACTTGAAAACGTGTCGAAACATGTCAGGAAATTAATTCAGGGATAAAAAGTTCATTTAAAGCTGATCTTGCAATTAACATTCTTGCAATTAACATTCCTATAAATCAGCTGTCGCTAGACCAGGACAGAGAGCTGCGGACAGTTGGCTATTTCTTTCCTTTAGTAATCTCAAATAGTTAAAATGCATGCATGTTGTTTGGTGTATATATATATAGCTATCATTTAAATTACCTTCTTCATATCTCATCTGGTTGTTCAAAATAACCACCAGAAGCAAATGGTAAAAAACAATTCTATGTTTCCAGTTAGCATAAATTTTTTACTAAAAACAGCCTTTCCTACTATGGAAATAGAATGAGAAACCATACCACATGCAAAGGAGAGAAGAAGATTGAGTAATATATTCAAATTTCCTAAATAAACCAAGAATCACAGAAATTTTTGAGTTGGTAGGGACATTTAAAGGTCATCTAGTGTAACTCCTCTGGAATGAACAGGGACACCTACAGCTAGATTAGGGTACTCAGAGCCCTGTCCATCCTGACCTTGAATGTCTCCAAGAATGGAGCTTCCATCACCTCTCTGGGCAAGCTGTTCCAGTGCCTCACCACCCTTATCGTAGAAAAACTTCTTTCTTAAGTCCAATCTAAATCTCCCCTCATTTAGTTTGGAACCATTTCTCCTTGTCCTACCACAACAGCCCTGCTAAGGAGTTTGTCCCCTTTCTTCTTACAGCCTCCCTTTAGATACTGAAAGGCCACTATCAGGTCTCCCCAGAGCCTTTTCTTCTCCATGCTGAACAGCTTGTCCATGTAGGGGAGGTGTTCCATTCCTTGGATCATTTTTTCTGGATGTGCTCTAACAGATCCTCAGTACTCCAGGTGAGGTCTCACCAGCACAGAGCTCCGCTCATCACACTTCTTTTGATGTAACCCAGGATATCGCTGGCTTTCTGGGCTGCAAGGGTACATTGTCAGCTCATGTCCAGCTCACCATCTACCAATATCCCCAGATCCTTTTCAGCAGAACAATGCTCTATCCTTACATCTCCCAGCCTGTACTGATAGTGGGGATTGACATGACCCAGATGCAAGACTCTGCACTTGGATTTATTGAACCTCATGAAGTTCACCTGGGCCCACAGCTCCAGCCTGTTTAGATCTCTCTGAATGGCATTCTGTCCCTCTAGTGTGTTGCACTACGCAGCTTGGCATCATCCAAGGTGCACCTGATCCCACTGTCGATGTCACTGATTAAGATGTTGAAGAGTACTGGTTCCAGTACTCTTCAGGTCCCCTGAGGGGCACCACTTGTCACTGATCTTCATCCAGACATTGAGCCATAGACCACCACTCTCTGGGAATGATCTCACAATCAGTGCCTCATCCATCAAACAGTCCACCCATCAAATCCATATCCTTCTAACTTGGAGAGAAGGATGTTATGAGGGCCAGTTGAGAAAACAGGAAAGAGTTCTGCTTCTCTGCTTATTTCCATGAGTGCCTGAGCTCAGAGCCTCAGCCTCTCCATTCTACTGTGAAGCCTGCTGCTTTTTTTAATAATCAATCTCAAAGACTTAGGTTAGATGTAGGGAAAAAATCTTTTACAGTGAGGGTGGTGAGGCACAGGAACAGGTTGCCTAGTGATGTGGTTGATGCCCCATTCCTGGAGACTTTCAAGGCGAGGCTGATAAGGCCCTGGGCAACCTGATCTAGCTGTGGTGTCCCTGATCACTGCAGGGCAGTTGGACTAGATGGCCTTCAGAGGACTCTTTCAACTCTAAGGATTCCAGGAAGGACCATGTCAAAGGCCTTACTGAAGTTCAGGCTCCTCCCTTGTCCACTGACGCAGTTAATACCATCATAAAAAGCATTAAGTTTGGTTAGGCAGAACCTACCCCTGATGCAGCTATGCTGGTTATCCCACATCACCTCCATCTCTTCTGTTTATCTAGCATAGCCTCCAGGAGGATCTTCTCCATAATCTTCCATGATCTTCATTTACATGAATACGTACATGTTTTTGAACTTTGTAAAGTTAAACTGTGGAAGTCTTACCTTAATGACTGATTTGCCAGTGACATTTGCCACCAGGAAATTCATGGCAATATCTTCACAGTTCATATGGGCATCCACCCAATTCTTGATATCTCCAGGCATTTTGTAGGTGTAAAGATAGTTGAAATACTGCAGGACAGATGAAAAAGGAGAGAAGATAATTTTAAATACAGATGCAGTAACTATGAGACACTAAATCTTTCAGACACTTGAACAGCAGGCAGCTAAGGATGGATTATGGACAAACTGTGATCATGTCTTCAGTCAAGAACTGCTCTAGCAGATGAGAAACATTTTTGGATCCTTAGGTGCATAATTATTCCATTCCTGAGCAGCATACAGATCAATTTACAATTGATTTGTGGAGGAGGAGGTTGTATGTATGTTTTCTTTCCTTAAACTCCTAGTTACAAAGCAACATTCATTGCAAAATATGTTATGTTCTTACTGGTCAGGCAAACCAACAAGAGTTCTTCTGTAACTTTCTGAAAGTAACAGTTTTATTTTACAGGCAGAAACAAACCAGTTGTTTCCATAGGAAGAGGAGGAGTCTTAGGAAAAGATGGCAACTGGTTTTCTGTTTGTTGCAGAGAACTATTATGGCACCACTAGATGCAGAATACAGCTCTTAAGGAGTGGTTCATGTTGTATACCACAAGCTGTATGTTACAGATACCTTGTGATAAAATGCTGCCCCAGTGAGCACCATTGAGACTTCATTGGTCCATTCAGATTCATATTTCCATTTGTTCATCTCATGGTCCCAAAGATGCAGTCGACCTGGATATCCAACCAACCTATCTGGGAACTCACGCCAAACCTGAAGAGAACAAGAAGAAAACAAGAACACTGTAGTAAATTTTCTTGCATAGCAAATATGAATGTCCAGATGAAACGTCTACTTTTGGGAGGGTGCCAGTGCAGTGGGGCAAAGACCATTTCAAATCTCATAAGTCCTAATTCCTGAAATCAGAAGATGACTGGAAAAAGTACAAAAATCCCTGAGCTTGCTTTGGAAGGACCCAGCGGTTCAGGGATGCTGTATTTCAGAGCAAACAACCACTAAGCCATACTGACTTTCTTCTTGTAGAGAAATACAACCAATTATTCAAAAAGATTTTAACATTAATTAAAACCAAGCACGACTAAAATGGAACTTCTGATGTTAAAATCAGTAGATATGGCTGCAGTCTAACTACTTTCACAGCTGGCTTTGGATCTAACCAACCTGCTTCCTTTGATAGGAATAGGCTTAAAATCAACTTATGTTTTAATATTTCTGGTGTTCTTTAATGGGTGCTTGGATGGATCTACTGCTACATGGAGGGCCTCTTTGCCCCTGACTTGTTCCAAACAGCTGGATACAATCAAGATACCATCCTTGTCACTTCATACATTATTTTGTAGCTGACTACAGGATCAAACACAGCAGACAAGAACAAGGAGAAGGGCATCATTAATGCAACCTCAGTTCTCCACACTTCTGGCCACATTAAATAATGGATAATTTTTGCATAAGGAAAAAAGAGAAAGGATTATAATTATTAAGAGGAGACTGAATGCTAATTGCTTGCTAAATACACGGTATGCCTTTTTAATAATCAATAGTGAAGTCAATATTTATCTGCATTATTTGCAGACAAATTATTCAAAACATGTCCTTTATTTTGATCCAAAGAACTGCTAGATTTGTTGGAAAAATGCGTGTCTTGACTCTTCAACATGCAGTGTTAAGCCACAAGAGTTTCTGTTTCAGATTGGTAATGCGTAAGTAAACAAACACATATCCAAATTTCATTGAGTATGCCAGATCAACAACAACAATTCCCAAGGGTCACTTTACACGCAAATTTTTTTTTCTCTGAACAAAACACCAAGAAACCCTACCGTTGAATCTGCGGTAGAGAAAGTGTCATCTGGAATTCCACAATACTGCAAACCTAACTTTGCCAGCAGTTCACTGAGGGCATTTGCCATGTGCCAGTATGTTTCAGCTGGGAGCCTGGATTGTAAAGGACTCTGTGCAAGCATATCCAGTCAAAGCAATATGATAAAACAATCAGCATTAATTTACTGCTTCTGTATCTATGTTTCTGTGATTCTGCATTAATATATACCTTTTCATCTACACATCTCAACACATTTTTATTGCTGTCAGTTAATATAGCTTCAGAATCCCATGATGAGAGAGGTTATTATTTCAAACATACAGATGAGGAAACCTGCCAAAAATCACACGGGAAACAAGAATGGGAACCAGATCTTCTGACTCTCTGTCTTGTACTTTAACCAGAAATCAATCTTTCTAGACAGTTCTAGGGCACTGGTACTGGGACAGTATTTAGGTAGGACAACCATCTAACAGATGGCTCTTAAAAGCAGAGACGATCTGGAACTCAAGAAACAGGATTCAGAGGACGTTGTTATGAATTGTTGCCACCAACTGATCATAAACAAAGAAACAATAATAAAAAAGAAATCCAGAGAAGACGGTAAGGATATGAGATACCTACTGTGACATGACATGACTAACAAAGAGCAAAAAGACAAAGGTATAGCCACTCTCTGCTTCAAGATTTTATTCCTTACTCTCTGGGCCTCAAAATATAATGGTTATATTTTGCTGGTATTATTATTATTGATTTACTATTAAAACGCTCATTTCACAGCTGTTAGAAGGCACCACCAAAGCTACTGAGGATCAGCAAAGAATTTGACAGAACACTACAGATCTGTACCACACCGGGCTAAGAATCCTCGTAAAGGGAACGACACGCATATTAAATGCAGCTGAAGGAAAGATTAAACTCAGCTACTGGTCCCCAAGGGACTTCAGTGCCTTCACAACACTCAACAGCAGATTCATATTCTTTCCAGTTTTAGCTCTCAGTGTCATCTCAAAGAGTCCAAACAACATAAAATAAAAGCCAATAAAATGCATGTTACTAATACAGATTCCTTTGTATCACCGTAAAGCTCAACATTACCCCAGCTCTGGCCTCTGAAAACTGTCAGTTTGATGCACTTAAAAATAACTTATTTGTATTAAACAAAGATTCCTTTTAAAAGTAATGCTATCTAAGTCAGTGGAAAAGCTTGGCTTCTTCTTAATGCTCATCACTGGCTCATTCAAAGCTAACTCCGGGAAATGCTCCAAATAGCTGCATCCAGCTCACTGCCCAAACCCATACAAATGTTTTGTGCCAAAATTATTATGTACGGCTACTGCTTATAAGAAAGCTTTCAGAATAGGAAAAGTGGTAATTTTTCTTATACTACTCCCTTTTTTGCAGTCAATTTTCTTGTTTGATGGTTGCCTATAAATTTTTAGTCTGTTAGGAATACATTCCATCGCAGACAGTGATCTTATTAGCTTTCACAGGCTAAAGAAGGATGGCTTGAGTTAATACTGCTAAGGGACACAGCCAGGGAAGAACATATTGCCAAGTGAAGAGGAGGTATGCTTCTTTGCAGACAGTGCTATTCCAAAGACTCTGCTAGACAACAGCAAAATTAAATATGTTTGGATGAACCATCTCCAGATTAAAAAAAAACAACAAACAATAACAAAAAAAAACTAACTGAAATTCTTTAATTTTCTAGTCGTATGAACTGAATACAGTCACTGTTTCCAACGCTACCCAGCAACACTGTAAGAATGGAACACTGGCTATCTTCCACAATTTAAAGAAAAATTGAGCTCTGAGACAGATAAGATCACTGAATGGTTTTAAACTAAAACCCAGGTTAGATGTCAGGGGAAATTTTTCACTCAGAGGGTGGTGAGGCCCTGGCTCTGCTGCCCAGAGAGCTGTGGGTGCCCCATTCCTGGAGTTGCTTTAGGCCAGGCTGGATGCAGCCCTAGGCAGCCTAACTTAGTGGTTGGCAAACTTTCCCATGGCAAGGGGTTGGAACTGGATGATCTTTGAGGTCCATTCAATGATTCTACTAGCAGAAGGCAAAAAGTTTCCAACAACAACAACAACAAAAAACAGAAATGTAGTAATGCACTAAACTGTTTTGTCTACAATAAAAATGCACTCAGCAATCCCAATTTAGATTTTTTTTTTTTAATATTGTTTTAATAAAAATATTTTGTAAGGACACCTAACAATAACTTTGTAACTACCTAATAAGATATCTTCATGAACTTCGTACTTGGAAGCCATTATCCCCTTTTTCAGATTGACAGAAATGCTAGCAATCTGCCCTGGGGCCAGCTGAGGCTCAGAGGTGGGAATACTAGAATGCACGCTCTCAGTCTCTCATTCAAACACCAAACACTTTAGGAGCAGCCAACAGTTCTGCTTTAATTTTTTAGGATTACGATATTTTACATACTTGCTCCTTTTCTTGGCTCTCTGATACTCTCTCTGTGAAAAACAAAGATTGGTAATTATGAAAAATGATCTAGCCCCAGCAGATTATTTCCAGTGCCTCAAGCCATGTCTGTGATTTCACTGTGTAATGTACAGAAGTAGTCTTTTTTCATAAGTCAGAACGTCCCGAGTATTCTTATGCTACTTTAATGCAGCAGCACATAGGGACTATTTTTCTGCTTGCTCCAATAGATTTATGCACTGCAATAAATCACCGTACCATAATAGCTCACTTTTAACAAGTAAAAAATGTCTGACACTTTGAGTGTTACTATAATTTTTTATGGCTGAAAGTGTACCGAGATCAAAGCTTCTGGTTTTTTTTAGGCTTGCCCTATACATTCAGACAAGTCTGTGACACAGAGGGTTTGGCCATATGTTTAAATGTAAGGTCTAAGGATGTCAGGAGGAGAAGAGAAAATTACAAAATGTCACGTTTCCAACCCTTCTTGTAACCAAAGCAGAAGCAGAAAAACCTTTAAAAGAAAACTTTCTAGTAACGTTATATGCTGCTACTGTTCCCTCTGGATTCCCCTGCAAATGAGTCAAGAGTCTGAGAGATACTTTTCTGGTAACACACATAAACAGATAAATAAATTATCACAGGCTGAGGACAATTCAAACATCTGGGAGCCAGCTCAGGCTTGTCAAACAAGTCACAGACACTCAAGGACAGGAAAGATCAATCTTCAGCCCCTGATTTCTGTGCCAGAGAGTAGGAACTACATCACTCACCCTTCTTAAGAGGAAAACTGTATATTTATAAAATAATCCACTGTGCTTCTGTATTCAAAGACATTTTTACTCGTTTATTTTATAGGGAAAAAAAAAAAAAAAAAAAAAAAAAAAAGCAATCTCAAAATGTAAGGGTTTAAGCTTCCCATGGGTTTGTCTCGTCTATCTGCTCAATAAGACATTTCAATTTTCCATCTATGTGGCTGTGTACTAAGATAAATTCTCAAAATTAAAAAGGAATAAGATTTATAATAAAAAAGTTTTTATTCTGCCAGTGTAAGCAATTACGTGTCCAAGCAGACACCAAACACATGGCCTGTCCGTCGGGCAGTGCCTGCAGCCAACAGAAGGTCAACAAATCAGCCAGCACAGCCCAGCAATCAGGTCCAGGGACGTAGCTGTCACCTTGTCACACTGACCACAAGGCAATTCACTTCAACTTTCTCTGCCTCACCTTTTTGCAAGAGGATAACACTTTCCTGCTTAAGGCACCAGACTCAATATATATGAAGTCACACATATTCTCGTTAGAGGATGTTCTAATTAATGCTTCAGATGCCTGAGCATCACAGTACTAATTCATTACTTCTGGCTGACACAACTGTAACTCAACTGCAGTGGTGCAGTTGAAAATTCTGCTTCAAAGCCCTCCGAACTTGTTTTGCCAGTAGTAGAGATTCATTTGGAACTACTTATATGGTTGCTCAGGTTTATTTTTAATTACTTCAAGCCAGCTCTAGGAAAACCAAACTGGAAATGAAGCCAGAATTTACACAGCATGCACGTTACAATTTTGTTATTTTTTTTTATCACACCAGTTCACCCTCGAAGTAGTAGTTAGAAGCACCAACACGGTCAAAAGTAAGGTGGCTTGCAGAACTGCCAGCACTTCATTGCTTTGCTGCTGTAATGCAGTGCCTAAAATGTTCTGTGGCATGACTAGAGAGAAGATGCATATGTTGCCGCAAAAAAAGCCTCACTTCAGTTGTCTTCCCTTCATTCCATCTTTCACACTCCATGCACTAACTTATTACTATTAATCCAGCAAGGGAAGTATTTCCTTTCTTCAAACACACAACAGATTAAACCTCTGCCTCCTGTTCCGAACATCTTTGTTAAGGTATCAACATACTTGCGTTACTACGTGTAACTTCCTGAGTCCAAAAACTTGTTGCTCGCTAAGGCTCTTTGACTTGAGAGTAAGAAGCATCTTACCACATAAGTATTCACATTGAATACTTCCATCATCTCTGAAAAAATATTTTCTTTTGTTAACAAATGCATTTGAGTATTAAAAATGATACAACTATCACACTTCATTTGCTTTCTGCCCTTTTGAATAGTAGTTTTTATTATTACACTCAACTTAGGTAATTGTTTTATGTTTTAGCTCTCATATATGAAGCTCAGTGTTGTTTTGCTCTTGATACTGCAGATACAGGTGTGAATGATATATTCTTAAACATACACTTATATTCTGTAAAATTTATGATTTATTCACAGAGCATGTTTGTCTTACACGCGTACAGGACAGTAATGTCATATTATGGACTGTGTCATATACTCAGAAATTGAAGACAAAATTCATTCGAGTCAAAGTTTTGCAAAGAAATTAACAGAGTGGCTTTCAGCAAGTGTACTTTTGGACAAACAACTCAAATGTGTCTATGAAGACTTTCACCTCTTCATACTGCTATGGGTAACTGATTTGGAGAAACCTTCTCTTTGTTGACATCCTCATTACAACAGCAGCTGTTGAAGCTTTGCCATTTCAAGCATACGACACGTGTCTCCTTGACATTCTTCAGTTCTTCTTTTCACTCTCTTTGCACTCCACCTTGCTTTGGCATGTCCCCAAGAGGCATCCCCTGTTCCCAACACTTAATCTCTCAAACTTGTCTTGTCCATCAATGTGATGGAAATGTACCCCTACCAACAGGGAAAATGCTGCTTTACAGTAAAGAGGCCAATGAAAAAAAGTTATTTTTATTTTAAGGTGTATGAACAGTAACAGATCAATAATGGGACAGCCGAACAAATAATTTATTTTAAGAGACTACATCATAGCAGCCAGCAAGGTAGAGAGTGTCCAAAGGTATGGAACTTCAACCCTTGTAATTCCTGCTAAATCTCCTCTGAAATATCTGAAATGTTAAGCTATACAGCACTAAAGTTGCCATAAATGAATCCTATTCACAGTTTCCAGACCACTTCCATTACAAATCTACACAACACAAATTAGGCAATGCTTTCTAGAGGCTCTTGGTTTCACTGTGCCAATTACTGAAATTTTACTGTTAGCTGGCAGTTTTTTCCATAAAGTAATTGCAATCTGTAAAAACATGTCAGTGAGCATTGAAATGCCACAATAAACTGAGATGCAACAAACTGAATCAGCAGTACACTTCCTCCACTTTAAAAACACAGCGTTGAAATGGACAGTGTAAGAGGGAGGAAAAAAACAGAGTTCTCTTACCTCATAGCCAAATTGGAGCTCATCTGAGGTGAGCATAATGATATCATCATCAATAGCCAACACTGCTTCTGTTTCAATCTCATCATAGGGGAAGAAGCGGTTACTGAGTTTGTTTTCTGCAGTCCTAACAACTTTCAGAGGAACACGAATCTTTGGCCAGAGGGAATCTAGAGAGAAACATTAAAGGAAATGTAATTCAATATGATAACTTACTTCTAAATAGGTCCGCACTTCTACCTTTGTTTCTCTTTATGATCTACTTTGAACTCAACAATGCAAATATATGAAGGCAAGAGACAGAGAAAAGTCTCTTTTGTTCACCACAGAGAGCTTCACAGTAAGCTGTTTGGGGGATAACTTGCCCCAAACAGCAATCTGAAATGATTACATAACAAGAATCAGTGATACTCCATACTGATTTACTCATCTGCAGCTATTTAACTTTTAACAATTATTTGAAGAAGCAGTACACAATCACCGACTGCAGTCCAGAGTCATAGAGAATGTAAAAAGCAATGTCAGTACAATTAAGTACTGACAAAACTAAATTTTATTTTAATAATTAATGACCTAGATGTACCTAAAATGCTAATCACTATTAACAACTCAGGAAAAGATTCGTGTGTTTGTGAGTG
>JAOWBP010002559.1:20621946-20633087 GCA_028571105.1 Tragopan temminckii | reverse complement strand
TCTTTCTTTGCTCTGGTTTAACAACTTAGCCGAGCTTTTTGGCATTTATAATATCTATATATCCATTGATTGTACAAGATGAAATCATAATTCTTCTAGTATTTTCTTATAATTATGCAGAAATAGTCACAACACAAATTATTTCTCTTTACAGACACTTCATTCCCACCTGCCCATCTTACCTGCTGTCTTTCCTGTTCACACAGCCTAGTACTGAGCACTGATTCAACACTATAGACTTACTGAAACCATGACCAAGTTGCACTGACCTTAGATCACAGTTATTGTAGAGCTGTCATTCTAGACTGAACAGGAACACTTCCTATTTAGAAAACAGGCAAGTGCAACGAGTAAGAGAAATTTGAAGTGGAATTACTGGATCCTTTTCCAGACAAATGAAAACAGCAAATAGGCAACCTTGCAGGGAATATGTCTGAGCTGTGCTGCCTATTTTCAGACGGAAAACTCCCTGTGTTCTGCTAGCTCCACGCCACTCCACTTAATTGCATCAATTGTCACTGTTATCCTTTAATGGGAAACATAACTCACGTTCAAAGCAACCATGAGAAGCTGCAGACAGGGGAATCCTGAAGATCAGCAGAGGTGGGACTGCATTACAGCCTTTTCCATCAGGCTGAAATTACACAGAGTGCACCAGGAATGTCTCTAAATGGCTTTAAGCCAGAACAGGCTGAAGCATGCTGACACTCAAAGTCAAGGCTAGCGGTCCTCAACCTTGGTATTGAGCTACTCAAAACTCTAAACAAACATCTCAGACAGTGTAGCAAATTTGCTAAAACAGAGGCTTAGGATACTGGTGTTCAACTCTATTTTTACCCACACAACCTCCTAAGGCCATGGGTACACCACAGCTTCTCTCCATTTGCTTATTTACAATACTAAGTAAGATACTGGTCTTACTCAAGCAGGAGGAGTGCTATGCTCCGTTTGTTGTTCTGCTCATACAGCAGTGGTGTGCATGGCCAAAACAGCTTACAGTGTATTTGTATGCTCACAACAGCATGAGATACAACCAAAACACTCTCAACTCATCGGTAAACTAAAAGGCTTCTATTTCTGCTAAGCAAATGCACGTCTCCATGTATACCAAAGTTCGCAAGAGGGTTGAAGTGACCACCTGCTCACAGGATAACTTTCAGGCTCTACAGAAAGACACAAGGACAGAAAGAAATTTTCTGGACCTAATAGTTAAAATAAGAAGTCAATATAGGTGGAATATTGTCTAGTATTTACACTGCTCTTCTCAACTTTTCAAAGACAGTTAGCAATTGGACCATCTCAGTTTCCAACACACATTTCTTCTATAATGGCTCTGCAGAACTTTCTTTTTCCTTGCTCTGAGTACATGGAAGAGACTCTATGACTGCAAGAACTACCTGTACAGCACAGATGGAGCTAAATATGTTTACAAACAAATTAATGTGCTTTGCAGTAGCTCCAGCAAAATTTTAACATGCGAATCATTAAGAATTATGAAGAAATTCATACTCACTCAGTCTTATCTCTGGCAAAGTCATTTAACATCCTTCCTCTCATTGGCTCTGTCAATTTGTTTTTCTTTCTTGTGCTGTAGTCTTGTTACAACAGAGCTCTCATGTGAAAGGGCTGAATAGGAGACTTATGCAGTACTAATTAACCATTTTGAGATTCTTCCTGATCAAAACATGTTCTACCTGCTGTAAGTATGCAAGTTACAAGGCACTCATTATGGAGCTTTCAACACAGGGAAGAACTAGTTGCTGCAGTAAAGCAACTAGTGTTTGAACTGCACCACCAGAAGCAAGATGGGCAGCAGGACATTCAAGAGCAGGAGATGGCAAAAGAGAACAATGCATGTTAGGGCTTGAATTGGCACATCCTGCAACAAGTCTGTGGGGCTGTGAGGAAAGAAAGAGTCAATCCACCACAGGGAGAGCTGGTGATGCTAAAAATATACTCTTAAGACTTACCATGACTGGGAGGGCACACGGTGTGGTCCATCATACCCCTCTCTACGCACAGGTAGGAAGGAGTATCATTCATAGGCCCTTTTGCTGTACGCTTGGTACGGAATGTGATGGAACAAAGTGCTGCTACCACACTGAATTCCACCATTATGATGATTCAGCCAAAGCTCTATTCTTGAAATCACAATTCTTTGAAATTTGCTGTCTCTTTTCACAAAAAGAGAAAGGGTCTGTTCCCTATTTCTCCAAGATAAATGCTACTGTCAAATCTTGGCAGAAAATAAGAGTAACAACGATTTGTTCAAAGAAGGTGACTGGGATATATTCGTGCAGAGCAAACTTCTGCTTCAAAGAACCATCCATTCTGCTTATGGGCAAGACAAAATACCGACAGGTCTTGATGACATACATGGTGGATATTCAAGTTCAACATAGACTTGTGTAGCAAAATAGCTCAGCACTGCAATTCTCCCTTGTAAACGCGTTCATATTTCCTTACGTATACCAATGCAGCTCTGAAAGTGAAATACAAGAAGTGCTCCTTGGATTTATCTTTTAATATATCAATATTAAACCCTTTTGATAAAATATATACAATGAAAAATTAACAGTGATCTTAATTTATGACTAGCAATAAAACCATTCCAGTTATATAGGTACATCTTACCTTTATAGGTTTAGCATGAAGAACAATAAAACAATTATAAATGAAATGAGGAAGTAGGCAATTTTACACCTTTTTTTGTCTTCAGTCAATTGCCCAATTTTCTCCATGGCATCAGCAGAGAAAAACTACCATTTAAGTGAGACAGCCCTATAAAAGCAACAGGAAATTGCTAAAAGACCAAAAAAAAAAACCAAAAAAACCAAAAAAACTGGTACAAGTTACTGGATGTTTTGAGGACAGAGAATCCACTCTGACACTCTGGGATGCAGACACAAAGACCCGCTGCCTTTTAACTGACTTGAGACCATAGACCAGTTTAGAAGGGTTGGTTAGGCTGTCCCCACCCAAAAATATTCGACCAACCAGTTGAAATCCTCCATGTCTTTTTACACTTTGAGCAAAATGTGTAATACTGGTATTCCTTAAGAAGAACCAAAAAATCACAGCAGTTTCACAACTCTGTACAAGGAAGATGTAACAAATCAGTTACACTGCTAAGCTGAGACCAGCCCCAAAAGAAAGACTAAAATTCAAGTGACCACTACACTGTCACAGCCACCCTTTTGAAGAAAATTTCTCAGAGGAAATACGCTGTTATCTCTTGATGCTCAAGCACCAGGACGTAAACCGACAAAAAGATGCAGAAAGAAACTTCACGAACACACAAGACTGCAAAGGAGAAATAGAGAACAACAGACATTCCTATATCTTGTGATACCCACTGTGCAGCAGCAGATGTTGTCACTGCTAAAGCTATCCTCCTAACTCCCCAACATCCCTCTCACAGCAAGTCAGGAATGAAACAAAGACTACAGTGAAAAACATTTACTAGTAATTAAACGTTCCCAGAGATTTGGACGATGCAGTTTACAGGCACGTCCCAGCAGAGTTATGAAGTGAAGCATCCCCTCAGAGCTATTGTTCCAATATGATTTTCATTCACAGCATATCCACTGCGTTGGGCAATAAGATAAGTCTTAGTGGGGGTGAGACAAATAGGAGCAGATGTTTCCTGTTTCTTGCCTGACTTTCATTTGGTTTCTGTCATTGCTGCCTACCCAGCTTAGGAGAGGGGGTGAACTGTGATGCCTAACACTTGTCCTATTGTTTGAGGTTTGGCAAAATCTGAGAAATAAGGTTGCTCACAGTGGAATGGAAAAATGGCCCATCGAGTAGGCTAACCCTGTAACTGGCAGCAATGGACATTTCAAAAAACCAGTTAAATCACCCTTATCTGGTAACAGACGTTTTATCTGTGGAGCTGGAAAAGAGATTCTTTTCTCAGCCCAATTTGAGATCATCTTTAATATGAAAGGACAAGAGGCAATAGTCCAGGCAATTTTATTTCTACTTTTACTGAATTTAGTTTTCTAATTCAAGTTAATTTCAGTGTTGAGAAACACTGCCAAGGCTTGTAAGAAAGGTAAGGGATCTCCAAAGCTCTATGTTTCAAGGGCAGCCTGCAGCAATGGGTTCCTTAGTTAAATTACAAACTAAGACCCAGCAATTTTTTTCCAGCAGGTTACAGTGTGCATTAATAGCACCTTGCACATGCACATGTCCCTGCACATTAAAGCTGTGAGAATTTCTGTAAATTGAAGTGGTTTACAAATCAGTATTAAAACAGACTGCTTGCTGAAGAGGATTCAGACATTAAACCTTTACTTTGTAGCTGCTGTTGCAACACATGACCATGACGTAAAATTGTTACCTGGCTGCTTTGCTGAACAATGAAAAACAAATACATAGTAAGATTGAAAGACACATTTCTCTCTATATAATACAACTAGTTTTGACATAGAGTCCCAGTCTCTTGCATTGATGCAGCAGAAAACCTGAGATTTATGCAGAAAGGAAGGCTACAGCAAGTGGAGTTGTATCCTGCAGTTCTCTGCATTAAAGACCATCCTGCTGTGTGCCTCAATTTACATAAAAAAGTAAGAAAATGCTTTTTTAAACCATGTAACAAAATACTGATTTTTGTTGTTGAAGTTGTAAAAAAATAAACATTTGTCCCACTAACCAGAAAAAAAAATGCTTGTTACGTAGGTACGTAAGCCCAAAATTAAGCAGAAGTCCACCAACCACCCAGAAAATAAGCTCCTTCCAAAAGAACACCTATACATGCGGAGACAGTTGCTTCAGATGGATGGATGCTTACAAACCAGAGGGCCATAGCACATTCAATTGAAGAAGACAGTCATGCCACAGAGAGAAATTCAGTTTTATTCTCCCAGGTGCACAGCCTCCTTTGTTGTTTGTTTGACTTTTCTGGTAGGACTTGTCACTAGATTCAATCCTCTACGAGCAACAGAGAAGGAGTTGTTCAGCTTTCCACTACATCTTAGTGCAGTATAAAAGGAGGACAGTGCACCAGAATACATTAATTGCCATCTCCCTCAGATATAACCCACTCTCTAGCATTTTTTTTTTTTTCTTTCAGAGCCTTATATTCTTCTTAGTACCTCTTCTGCTGGTGTTTTCAGTGCTCAGGTTTGTCTCACAGCTGCCTTTACAAGCTGCCGATATTGGGAAAGCTCTTCAGTTTCTCAGGAAAGTCATCTTTATACAGAACAGGGTCAGCACGGTGCTCCACCACTTTCAGAGGCATGGTCCCAAAGACAGAGGCAAACTTATTGATGCATTCAGATCTGGTAAAAGGGAAAGCAGTATGATTAAAAACTGCAACAACCAGGCTGGGTACCAGCTCCCACACCAACAGAACTTGTAGAAAAACAACTTGGTAACCTTCCCTCATGTTTTTGAAAGTATTTTAGCCATGTTGGCTACCAGTAAATAAAAAGAGAGCCTCATTGGAGGGAGAACTGAAGAGAAGTTGGTGTTCTTTGATTTATCCATTTAATCACGGAGAAGAGCAAGGGGATGCTGGCAGCAGCACATGTGCACATGGAGGTCAAAGCTTCCCCTTTCCCTCCCCCTAGAATTCCAGTCATTCTTCAAGCAATGTACATGCTGTAAACCAGAACAGATTAACTGCCAACATGTCTCTTAAAGGGCCACTATTGGGTTGGTTTGGCTCATAACGAGAGTTTTGCAAAAAAACAAGCCTCCCTGAAAATGAATTTCTACAAAAAGTCTCGTTCTTTTTCACACTTCTTCAGAAGCTTCCCAGAAAAATAAGCATGCCTCATTCTATATGTGGCACTGATTATACTGTAACTCAAAGGTAAAGCTGAATAAAAACTAAAACAAAATCAACTAGTTTATTTTCCTTGTCAAAATAATGACATTGAGCAGTGAGGTATCACATTAGCACAAAGGAGATCAGATCGCTGACAATACTTCCAGTTTTAATAATTTCAGGTGTCAGTAATGTTGCGAAAGGGAGCAGCCACGTGCTCCAAAAGCCAAGCAAACAGATGTTTAACCTTACAATGCTCCTTTAGCTCTATCACTGAAAGACGTGCTACCTGTGGCAGCAAGGCAAGGAAAATGTGGCTAATCTCACCACAGTCGGCGCTTGGCTAGCATTACCTGCCTACTTCATAAGGCAGCTCTTAAAAATTTCAGGCACTGAGAACCATGATGACAGTACCCAAGATGTAATACCACAAGAACATTTCTACTGCCATTTGGAAATGAAGAGAGAGGAGTGCTCTGACTCAGCTGGAGAGGCTGCTGTGCTGCAGGCGGTCCTGGAGCAGGCCTCTCTCTCTGCAACCACTGCTTTCCCTTCCCGACCCCTTCGGAGGGTTAGGGGGTCACGATGGCTCCGGGATCACTTTCCTGAACAGACCCAGTCAATCACACCAACTGAGTGTGACAGTTTTGTGATGGAGACTGCTCAACACTGATCCAAACACTCTTTTGAAGTAGATTGGGACAGCAAAAATGCTTTTCAAAATTAATTCCTCAGTGTCTCAGCCATTCCGTAGCTCTCTCCTTAGCTAGAGCAAATGACTGAAAAACACAAAGTTCAGGTTGCTGAAGAGCTACGCAGCTACGCATCTCCACGCAGCTATTTTTAATCTCCTCCCTGGCCTGAGGAGAGTCAGAAAATGATGTAATGGGTGACACATGAATAAAACACTTAATACAAACAAATACAGATATTTCCCTTTCTGCTATCTTCTCATGTCCTCACACTTCTTCCTACTCTACCTCTGGGTTCAAATCTTCGTGCTAGGAAATAACCAAAAAGGAGCTCAGAGAGGAAGAGGAAACCATGCAGTGGCAAACTGCAGTCAAAGTTGTTTCATAACGGGAAAACGTAGACTTCACAGGCTAGGAGGTAGATGTGCATATGAGAAGCCTGCACAGCTGCTGTGCCTCACTGGTTTCTGGAATACAAGGCCTTTTACTTCTACTCCACTGGTTCAAATCTGCCTCTGCCAAGAATGACTGAAAGACATTGTAATGTAACAGCTGCTTGGTGGCCTGTGTGAAATGAATTAGTTATCTCAGCCTACTGCCAGGTTGGCAGGTGTCCACGTCACAGCCAACATTGTCGCAGGCGGAACTAAGCAGCATCCTCTGAGCAGAACCTAAAACCAATTAGACAGTGGAGATCCAACTGTTCTCTTCTCCCAGAGGTCACAACTAAATTGAATTTGAGGGCTTGGAAAAATACCAAGATGGACACCCTCTACAGCCAAACTCATTTCATGGTAAGACCAGGCATACCAGTACAACATCTTCCACCAATGAGAAATCACCACTTGGTTGTTAAAGAAATGTTAAAATGAAAAAATGGCAAAATAACTACGTTCTAATCAGAAAAGTTAGTCCTCAAGAAACATCAAACTCAAATAGTAGAAGCAATTTTCTTGGGTGGAAGAAATGTCACACACAAACCACAACATGTGTTCGAAGGAAAGTTGCCTCTTTCAAAAAAAAAATTCATCTCATTCACTGAACTAAATCATTTGAATGCTCAAGTATTTGCCACTTTCAGATAATATAAAACAGAAAGGACATCTAGCACATTAAACATTCAGAAACAGGAAGCCAAAAAAACATAACATGTTGTCTTATATGGAGGGTAGGTGTTTTTCTTGGCTGTGTTGTTAGCTCTGCAAATTCATACTAACAGAGGCATCTTTTCTTCCCACAATTATTCATTTTTCCCTTGCTCTGCTGACAAGGTGCAGTTGCACTCAGCAAGGAATTAAGTTAGTGTGAACCAAGAAACTGGGAGCCCTGTTGTCCCTGTAAGACTGGATCAACTTCGTACCTGTTAAGGTCTCCCAGCTTCCTCAACTTTGCAACTCAAATATTTTTGGTGCGGGTAATTCCGCACCTACACTCTTTGGTCAAATACTATCTGCTCAGTTTGCCTCTTGAGGGAAAGTTGTACTATTTTGACTTCGATAAATAGAACACCACAGTCATCTCTGCTGCAGAAGCAGCTCAACTCTTTGCTACATTTACTGTACGTACAGTCACCATCCAAGCTGCATTTTATAAAGTTCTCAATTTTTTTGAAAACCAGGTGCAAAGATGCTAAATGCAGAAAACTTGTTGCGATTTAAATAGCACCTGTACGTACAGGGATTAGAAGATCTTTCTAAAGCTTCTCCTTCGATGTAGAAGCCAATCTAGGGCAAGAAGGCGATTCTTTGTTCAAAGCTTTCTTTAGCTAAAGTATTTTAATGATGGAGCTCAATAACCCTGTGTTCTGAAGTGTTTTATTTATTTCAGAGAAATTACACAGCGGGAAGAATAGCTGTGTTGCCTTTCCCGTGATTCACTATAAATAGCCATCAGTATTAGTGAAAAAAAAAAATTAATTAAAAAAAGAGAGAGTTCATCTGTTGCCATCTTTCCTTTGTCTCTGTTGAGAGTGACAAAGAACTCAACAGAACTGACCTTCCTGGACAGATCTCCACAACTAAAACCTCAACCCTTTCTTCACTTACAAAACAATCACTGGGCAGTTGCTGTGCATCTCTGTGCTATTTCAGAAACAAAAACCCATTAGTTTCACAAACAGCAGGATGATCCCTGGATATCTGGGCAAGTAACTAGCTCAGACTACTCACAATCTGCGAATGATAATAAACAAGAGCCAGGCATTTGGAGAAGCTGCAAGTGAAGCTGATAACGGCCCTTTGCCTGATACCCCAGGCATTGTTCTGGGTATCCAACATTGTAATGTACCGAGTTATTGTTTCATAATATGACAAGTATCCCCTGACGCACATACCTTTTCCATTTACCTTCTCAACTAATAACAGAAATAACATATCTAAATAAACATTACTCAGGAAATTAGTTATTAGGAAAATTTGCTCTAGAAGTCACTATCATTTTTTATGCACTTTAAATGAATAGTTAGTGTAGAAGATGAAAGAAAAACAAAAGAAAAAAGAAAAAAAAAAAAAACATTTCAAATTTTCAAATAACTTCCACAAGTTGAAGGCAGGTAATAATGGCAATATGGGATGAAAAGCTATTAGGTGTAGCGTGTACTCTTGGAATTTATGATTTTCAAAATGAAGCATGAATACATAAACTGTATACCACCAGCTTTTCTCCTGCACCCAGACTCCATGGCAGTATTTGCACCTTTGAAAGGACAAATAAAACATGTGGATGTGCAGTCAGTGTAACATTTCGGTTACATCTCAGTTGCTGTCACTGTCAGAAACTACAGTGGAGCAGCAATGCAACAGTTTAAACATGTTCTGGATAAACTGTCAAAGATACTTTACTTTGAGAATACAAGAATTGCCGGAGACATGGAAAAATGACCTTTACCCTGCATCATAATGCACTCTGGAGGAAAGATCACTTTTTCATCTTCTGTTTTTATAGCGCTAACCTTAATGAGAACCTACTTCATGACTGAAATTCCTACACACTGTTGTAATGCTAATAGCATGATCACAGGAAAGCTTACCTGGGTTCTGGGAGTCTATTCTGCAAGCCAGCACAGAACAGCTGAATAAACGACATCCTCCTGTGCTTCTTTCAGCTAACTTTTAAGAGCCTCCAACCCCTTTCTAAAGGAGTTCTCTGCAGAGTAATTTTTACTATCTTCATGGGTACCTTTTACAACTGACTTCTAGATTTATTATTTTTTTTACGCTATCCTTATTACACATGCAGTCCAAACATCTAGGCACTAACTGTGGTAGTTACACTCTTCAGTGCCTGGCATCACGCTTGGTTATTAACCAGCCAAACTATGTTTGTACTTGTGCGTGCTGTGCAATGCGTGTTTATACATTAAACAGATGCATGCATATACTCTTCTTACAAATAAGCCCCCAGGCTACTAACCAGTTTTACATTAGTTCACTGGACACATTTCAATACATATCAATTCTATATCCATGACAAGTACGATAAACTACTTGTTTCGCAAAGAGCAGGATGGTCCCTGGATATCAGCACAAATAACTAGCTCAGGCTACCTGCTCACAATTCCCCCAGCAATTGTATGGCTGCACATAATTTCCTCCAAAGCTTGTGGAGGAGATGCTACAGGCTAAGAAGCCTGAGGGGAAAAGTCTTTGTCAGCTGCTGGTTAATTTCACCTAATAATAATTAATGTACATCTATTCTCAGCTCTTTTGAAACCACAACTCAAAGAGCTTCGTGAAAGTGAGCAACGTTTTCCTTATTTCAAGTATTTAGTAGCCAATGTAGAGGGAAGCTTAGTGCTTGGCCATGGTTAGGAAGTCATTTTACTATAAAGAGAAAAATGGAACTCTTACAGTTATCCAGCTCACAGTATTTCACCAAGCATTTGCTGCCTTTGCAAACACATACTTCATTTCAAAATAAAATTCTCACAAAATATAATATTACTGCCATTGTTAGAAAACACCACATGCAATTGTGCAGACAAATGCCTTTCATTAATGGAAACAATGCAATTCAGAAAGATAATGTACAAACAACAATGCAAATAACATTATTAGCAATTTATATCCTTGTTAGTCAATTATTCTTCAGTAAGCAAGAAAACCAGCTGGATTAAAAAAAGATCTCATATTCATTACTGTTCCATTATACAATTACATTCCCTGATAAAATAGAAACATGACATTACTGAAAACACTGCAATCAACCTGTATTTCATATACGACCAGTACACTATACAGCATATTTGCTAAAAATAGTACTCTTTCTAAGGTTCTTTCTTGCAGTACTCCACTTTTCAGTGTCCCATTATCCACTGTGGGAATGACTTATGTTGATCAAATCCAGGAGACATTCTTTCAAAATTAGTATTTTACAGAAATACAATCAGCGAGTGCTTTTGATCCTAATTTAATGGAACTTTGGATAAGATTCTAGCAATCAGAGGAATAAAGAGTGGTCACTCACCTTTCCACCATGTGTGTCTGGTCCAGTGATAACCCATCGATTGCTGTGCATTCTGGACATTTGAACTTCTTTCGTGGGGTCACCTGCATAAAGGCATGCCAGATACCATCAAATATCAACAGAAGGGACATTAATCTCCTTGCACAGAGAGCACTGCAATACTTCTGAACATGCCTGCAGTGTAAACTGAGCTGTCTCAAAAGGGGGGG
>JAOWBP010002559.1:20597893-20621846 GCA_028571105.1 Tragopan temminckii | reverse complement strand
GGCTTGGTTTCCTAAGGGGGAAACAGGGTGCTGCTGCATATTATTCTGGTGCGAAAAGGATCAGATAACGAAGGTGCGTACAGAAAGCCAAGCTAGTCGGAAGCAATAGGAAGTGAAAGGAATCCACAAGAGAATAAAAGCAAAACAAAGCTGTAAACTTCAGCGAGTGAAGGGCAATGTCGGGAGATTTCCCAGCAGTGGTTGAAGACAATGTGAGAATGACATTCTGCAGGGACAGCATGCAGGGAGACCCGTGGGCCCGGCTGCAGGACTCCAGTCTGCGAGGTGATGGGGAGCTTGGGGTTGGGGGAGGTTTTAATGGGACAGGAGAAAGAAGAAAATGTAGTTCAGCCTGAGTCACAGCTTCTGAAGGAATGGGAAACTATCTCAAACTGGAAAGTAAAGGATCACCAGGATACCAGTGTGCTGGTATTGGTTGCTGGCCCAGTGCCGTTGGGCTGTCACGTAGGGGTTGGTCACACATAGGATTGTCCATTTCCAGCATGTGTGCTCTGTAACACAGGGAAACATCAGGGATTTTCAGCCCCAGCAATGCCCCTGGCAAAACGGCTCCATAGGAAGTTATCACATGTCTATTCTCCAGTTGTATGGAGCCTGGCCTGGCAGCACTGATCCACGAGGAGGTCATGAGGCTGAGCACTGAGCAGGTGTGGGCTGCAGCCCAGCCCACGTGCCGGTGTCTGGGTCGGGAGGCTGCGAGCCCTCCTAGAGCACTGAGTGGTTCTGTTCCAGCCTCTCCTCTGATGGTGCATGCCCAGACCTCATCCTGGAGTCAGGAACACAGCTGTGGCAAGGACCCATACCTGAGAGCTGAGAAGCACTCAGTTATAGACATAACCTGGCTTATCAAGATTTGCTCTGAACTTTTGTAAGCAGATTGGAGCCAGATATCAGTCTGAGCTAGACAGGACACAGCCAAATGCTAGAAGGCAAGAGGAAAAGGAGACCCACCTACATTGGCAGAGGACCTGCAGACATTTTGTGCTCCCCACGTCTCCAGATGCCAGTGAGGACTTCCAAGATAAATAGCCGGTGGACCAATTGCTAGACATTTAGGCAGATTGTGGAGAAGGAGGAGGCCAGAAACACTCCGTGAAGCTGTGGGATTTATGGCAGAGCTTAAATATTGCATTTCAGCCCTTCAGCAGGAGTCAGAAAGCTGCTACTGGAAGAGAGGGAAGCTGGTTGCTTTAAGTCATACGGTGTCCTATGCTGGGGAGAAGAGTATTTTCATCCGGCTCATACCACTTCAAACTATTAGAAGGACTTTTGCAGGATAGAGAGCAATGGGAGCATTGGCTGCAACATCAAACATGAGCGCAGCGGCTGGGTTAAGTGTGGCTCTGGTAGGGAGTGGAAATATGGGGAGGCTTGCTGTAAATATATGGCTAGTCAGGACAGAGCCTCGTAAAAACCTACTGAAAGGCCTAAACTCCACTCAGGAAGCAGGGGCACCTGGAGCTGCACATACTGAGCTGGGTGATGCTGCTTTTAAGTTAAGGCTGCAGCAAGGCTTTGTGGTGCCCAGGGCCGGATATTAAGTTTGTGTTCAGACCAACCCTCTTTTAATTTCCTTTTAGGAGGGGTACATTTGTGGCTGATTCTATGAAAAATCCCCTTTTCCTTGGCCTTGGTGGCAAAAAGTGGTGTTCTTGATAGTATATCCAATTTGCCTGCATTTGGCAGCAGTCCACTCGAGAGGGAGGCCCATGGAGGAACCCAATCTGCTGTAACCTTACAAGAGACGGGCTGCTGCATGTGTGTATAATGTACAAGCATCTGCAATGCTCGTTCAGGTTCTGCAGTTGTTAACCCAAGCTAGACAGAGTGGGAGACAATGGGACAACACAAAATGGAGAAATTCATGGGTGGAGGAGAAATGCCAGCAGGAGACTGAGCCTGTGGGCTCCAGGAGGGATCCCAGCAATGCTCAGTGTGCAGATTGCTGAGGGTGGTGTCTGATCACTGAGCCTTTCAACCCTTAAAGACATGGCTCATGTGAAAGAAAGAGATTTGGGCAATGTTTGTAATGCTTGCTTCTGGGGATAGGTCCTTGAGCTGTCTCTTTGAGCTACCAGCCAGCTCTTGGGCCTTGTTTCTTGTCCTCACTGGGAGAAAGGCCAGCAAGCACTGCACTGTGTAAATTATGTTAATCAAAGGATGCTTGTGCCTTGCCATTAATAGATAATATCTGGGATGTGCTGTACTGGGTTCATTTTGGTTTTCACAGTGGATCTGTGGAGGTGAAAATGGCTTTCGTGCCGGGACAAGTGCATAGCAAACTGTGGCATGGGTTCCCCAGCATCTGTGTGTGCTCAAGAGACTAACAGAGCATGGAAATGCGTGGCTGGCCACACTGTTCCTGTGACAGCTGAGGGCATCTCTGTAAAGGGTGACCTTTTAGTGGAAGTCCCCAGTGTGAGAGAAGAGCGACACGGCACTGGATGGTCCCCCAGCCTTCATAGCCCTCCTGGGCACCAACCCAGCTGCCAGGGTCTCATCTGCAGGCCCACGAGGGCTACAGAACACCACATACTTCTTGCGAGAGGGGAGTTTCTGCTGCACACAGGTGGGGACAGGCACAGCACTGACATGAGACAAAATGTACCTGACTGCAGGCTGACTGGATGCCGCAAAACTTGTTAGCACATAAATATGGCATGCGTGTGATCCCATAGTGATTCAAACCCTAGATACCTTCACCTAACTGTTTGGTATGGAAGTGAACTTGTGTCTTGGCATCACATGGAAATATGCAGTATTCTTATTTCTTCTTTCTTTCACAATCTACAGAAAACTCTTCTGCTTCATCCAGTAGATGTAAGGTTACAAGAAGGTTCAAGGAGCTACAAACAGCCCTCAGAAATGCTCCTGGTATCAAAGCAGGCTGCGATGCAAAAAAGATTCATTCGACAAATGTGCCTGCTTTGTGGTGCCTATTCTCTTCAGAGTAGCTGAGGAGAACCTCTCTGGGAAAGCTTAAAATTTAAAGACAAAATATCGTATAGAAAACAGAGAAATAGAAAACCGAATGATGACTGCTCATGAGAGTTCGTTATATCGGAAACCCTCCAAAAAAAAAGAGGTTCTGAGGTTTTGCTATGATATCAATACCACCAGATCCCTTGAGGTTGTGTTCTCTCTTAAGCCAAGAGATAAATGGTTGTAGCAGAAACGCTAAGTCAGGGCCTGAACCAGTGATTGAGCACCTGGTGGAAGGCAGGGCCAACCCAGGGAAGCTCAGGTGCATACAATGCCCCTGAGTGACTGGACCCTTTCAGGACCTCATTTAAGGATTGGTAGTGGAGGCAAGCATATCTTGTTGGAGGTTCCTGCATACCTGCTGCTTTCTGAAGGTAAGCAGTTGCTTTCCTTTTTTTCCGTGATTGCAGCTGTTGCATTTGAGCACATCTTTACTTATTGCAGCCTAGAATTTTGCTACCATGCTGTTATTGCTGTGCATTCCATTGCATTACACTAGTTCTGGGGAAAGCATAGAGAGATGATGGATAAATACTACAGGAAATGTGATGAGTTTCTTGGATGGGCTATATCTCAAAATAGGTTTCCAAAGATGAGGAGAAATCCTATTGAGCTGTAATTTCTGGGTGCATTACTGCTATTTGTTGATGTTGTTGGGCCTTTGCCTGAGATTGAATCTGACAGACAATATTTGTTGGTAGCTATGGATTTCTTTAGAAAATGTCCTGAAGCTTACCCAAAAAGGAACCAACAGGCTATGATAGCAACCAGGCTTCTAAGGGATGCATTTTTCACCATATTTGGGGGTCTGGACATGAAGAACACATAGCAAGGCTGATGCTTTTTGGCCAAAGTATTTCATCAGGTTTGTTAGATGCTTAAAAATGCAGTAGGAGCATTCTGTGGCTGGAGGCGTGGGGAAGATTTGGCTAGTGGTGGGAGGAGACACTGATTCTGGCTGCAAGTGCCTCATGCTGGCATAGATGTCCTCTTGTATGCTGCCTGGACTCCTGGTGCTGTTCCTAAAGGTCTGGGTTATCTTGCATAGTACTGGAAACCCAGGAGTGGGCTACGTGGGTACTTCACAGAAGAACAATAGATGGACCAGATCTAACCCAGTCCTTGGTCTGGTCTGTTTGTTTTAGTGACTTCCAGAAAAGTAGAAGGGAAAAGCACGGTTTGATCCCAATTGTACTCTTCAGCCATTACCCAGGAACCATAGCATGCTCCTTACAAGCAGTTCCTGAATTTGGGCCATTTGGCATGCCAGTTTGGCTTACCTAGACTTTGCAAAAGTCTCCCAGTGGAATGGGTTGGGTATTTCCAGAGGAAAAAGTGAGTTCTACCTGGGGTAGAACAAACAGTCTCTGAGGTAGGCTCATATGTGGACACCTGGCTGATCCCCCATCCCTGGAGATGGAGAGCTCATAGAATCGTTTGAGCTGAAAGGGACCCTTAAAGACCATCTAGCCCAACTCCCCTGCAATGAACAGGGACACCCACAGCTACATCAGGGTGCTCGGAGCCCTGTCCAGCCTGACCTTGTGTATCTCCAGGGATGGGGCATCCACCACCTCTCCGGGCAAGATGAGGAACCTAAAGCAGATAAGTCACAGTGACCATGTCCACCTACTAACAAGTGAGGGGTCTCCTGGCCCAGGAGAAGCTGTCAGAGGGTGCTGGGTGGGCCCCCCAAAAAAGATCAGAGCCATGAATGTTGAGTCTGATGGAAATCATTTTTTTGCTGAGGGCATAATGAGGAATGGCCAGGTTCATCTCCCAGGGAGATAATGGATCTTCGTGATTTTCTTTTCTGTTTAGCACAGGCTATGTTCTTGACAAATTGCACTCACACACGCCATCTCTCTCAGCTGGTAGTTATTTTACAAAGCAGTTATTACAGGGGAAGGTTATTTATTCCAGTATGTGCTACAGCCTAAGTGAACTGGACACTATAGCAGTTGTGATATCTGTGTTTATAAGCACCAGCTCCATCTGCTGTGGGAAAAGACCACGGAGTTTGACTTAAGCTGATTCAGAAAGCTGCAGGCTCAGCCAAAGGGCTTTTTGACCCCTTCTTTGGGTTGGAGAGCTCCGACTGCTCCTGCTTGGCACTAATACCTTAATTCTAAAGCCCTGGCTTCTTGCAATCCACAGCCTTCTGTGTTCACTGAAGGAGTTCCGTAGCTTGGAGAACCGCTATTTACATCTGTGTGTCTTTTCCTAAGAGTCTTAAGAGTAAAATGAGTTGCTTCAGCAATTGCACATCTCTTATGCATGCTGCAACGTTATGACCAAAAGATACAGTCAGATAGCAAATCTGAGAAGGTGTTTTGTAGGAAGCTGGGTTTGAGATGAAAAGGAAGAAGAAAGTAACCTGCTGTGGCCCAGCAAGCTCTCCTTGCAGACATCTCTTCTCATCCAACTCAAGGGTTGGAGATGCCCCAGAAGGCAAAGAACAGCCAGTTCTGTTCCCCGTAGCAGATGCCCTGAGTCCTTGGATGTTGGAAACTGAAGTGATCCTGGCTCTGCTCAGCAGTTTGCATGTTAGTGCTGATGGGTTCCTGAGTCACGCAGCCAAAAGGTGATTTGTGCTGGTAAGGTGAAGGTGGGGATGTGATGGACTCATGGAGTTTTCCAGGTGCCTGGATGGGTGAGCATCACTGCTGGAAATAGATTTCTGGGGCAAATTCTCCTTTTCACAAGTTCCTAAAAACAATTTCTGTAAATATTTGCTAATGTTTACTTGACATTTGCAGTCACGCATGTCAGTATGATCCTACTCTGGAATGTTAACTGGAAACAAGCACGAAAATGGGCATGAGTACCGCCGATGTGAGTGCAGTTTTTAATTTAGGCTGATTTTCATGGTCATCATCTTTCACATAATGACCCGCTTCTGCTGAGAATTAGTGGTGCTGCAGGAGTTTTGCTGTTTTCAGGTGCTGTGACCTTTTGTTCTCTGTTCAGAAGCATGATACCAGAGTCTCTGTGTCTACTATCCGACACTTCCTATAAAAAGCTGCCTCCAGTTACCTCTAACTTAATCAAAACTTTGTGATTTGGGCTAAAAACTCCCACAGTATGTTTGCCTCCGGCTGTTTTTATAATACTGAGGTTTTTAAATTTCATCTGAATCTATTAAGCTTTTTCCAAGGACATAGCTAAAACTAAGTGTATTTTTGTTTTCTCCATGTCAAAAAAAAAAAAATAAAAATCTGACACTGCACCTTTTGCCAAATGTTGTGGTACATGGTGCTGTGGAGCACAGTGGAGCTGGGATTTGGGTAGAACATGTGCCTTCTCCCTTTCCTCCGAGAAGCTGTCCAGGAGCAAGACTGAAAGAGCTGTGGTTCTCACTGGCTCAGTAATGACTGAGCTTTGACTCTCACGCCTAAATACACAGCAGGTTTCACATGCTCTGGACAGGGTTACAGGCAGCTCTGAGTGCACTCTTCTTGTAATGGCCATTTCTTCCTGTAGGCGGTCCAACCTTCCTCAGGCCTGCGTGTTGTAGGGGAGCATGTGAAAAAAGCTGTCCCTGGGGAAGCAGCAGAAGACCTGGGATATGAAATTTTATGGAAAAAGCTTGGTCTGAAGGCTGGGGAGTGTACTGCATTGAATGGGGGCTTTTTTTCCCCTCTTACGGCTTGGGTTGTGCAGTGCTCTGAGTTATGTGATATGAGGAGTTTACCCTTTCAGCAATTTGCGGCTCCCCTTTCATAAGTAAGAAACATTTCTGTTGAAGCTTTCCTTGTTCAGCATTACCTAATGGATTTTTTCCTTAATAACTGTCATTTGCCCTGCGCCTTGCTATTCTCAAATGAAAATGAAAAATGTCAGTTGCCAGCTGTGAACAGCATTCATTATTTATTTACCAAAGGAATCTCAGGCCCATTCATCCCATTTCCTCTGAGTGCCTCATTATCAATAAACCTTTACCTTGCTGCTTCTATAAATCATTTTCATCCCTTTGCTTTGCAAGCCAAGTGCTTTGAGGTCTTGCACAAGCATCTCACAGGAGATCAGGAGGTCACGTCAGGTGGTGGTGTTTCTACTCCTTGGTCAGCTGGTCAAACTTCATTAAGGGGAAATTATTGAGCTGCGCATACATATGGATGAAGAAAGCACTGTACTGAAGCAAGCAGAGGAGAAGTTGGGCAAGAGTTTCAGCCATCCTTGCCTTTCTCTCCATGACCCCAATGCAAGATTTGCGTGGCTGATGTTGTAGCAGCCCTGTTGGCTGAAGGCACGGTTTTTCCCCTGTGGAGGGCTGAGTGCTGCTGCTGTGTCCCTGCTGCAGTAGAGGCTCTTGGTAGTGGATGCTGTTGTGGTACATAGGTACTGGTGCCAGGGTGAGGCAGGGCTGGCAGCCACTGAGGCCAAGATCTTATTAAACTTCAATTCAGCCAGAGCTGAAATACGTTGTTCTTGTGCTGGGTAGCAGAGGTTAATGGAGCCCTTCTCATGGATGTTTTATGACACTCTTTTGGGATGCATATAAAAGGACTGAAACTTTTGGAGCAATATGACTAAATATTTACTTAGGCTGTGTAAGGAGCAGGTGGGGTTTCCAGGCAGGTCAGAGATAAATGGATGTTTCTTTATCTCCTCTAGGAACTGGGGTGACTGATCACTGTGGTGCCTGTAGCACCATTCCCATCCCCTGAGCCCATGGAGGGGAGATGTTTGGCAGTGGGTGAGCCAAGCAAGGAGGGATCTGGAAGCAATCAATCTGTCTCTGCCAGGCTTACTGTTATTTCATCTTCATTGTCGGTCAGCAAGTTCCCATTCCAGCTATACTGCTTTTTGCTTCAGTTTGTGATTTCTGCTGCCCTGCTCCTCTCTGCCAACAGAGTTGATCCTTGCCTGCCTCCCATCCCCACTAACTGTGAATTGGGGGTTTGGTAGCCAGAATCCTAATTTCATTCTGGAGTGCCTACAAAAGCCTGGTGCTTGCAGGAACGTTAGCAATTCCCAGACCTGGCTGGCCCTGAGTTTTGCGATGTGCAGTGAGAATGGAAATAAGTTCTGGTTGTGCTTCCAAGAACAGGCACGTTTGGTAAGGGCCGAATGTTTTCCTTCCCTCGTCTGTGCCTTTCTTTGCTAATCAGCTGTATGAAATTGAGAAGCAGCAAAACTGTTGTGCTAAAGAACTTGGCCCACACTTTTGTCCAACATTTTAACTCAGCCTTTTCTGTGGTTCAGTGAGGTTCAGCCAGCTTAGGGTGTTTTCTGTTTTTATTTCAGCTTTCCGGTTTTCAAGTAGGAGCTGTAGTACCCCCATTCCCCTTTTGATGTGCTGTGCTCAGGGCTGTCCCAGCATCTCACAAACTGGGGATCCCAACTCCCCTCACACTGGGATGCTCTCACTTACCCCTGAGGGTCTGTGGACCCTTTGGAGGTGAAATCCAAATAAATAGCTGCTGGTGGGTGTGCAGGCATGAGTCTATGACTGAGACAATGTGGAAATACTTTGGAAGAAGGAGACCACTTCTACTGGAAAGTAGATGCCAAATTCAGGGCCAAAAGGAATTTGCAAGTCTTTCCAAACTGTCTGCAGATCCTTGTCTGCCTCATCTCCCTTCCTGGGTAAATGTTTGTTGGTGATGCATAGGTTTAGAGTGGCAAGGTAGATTTTGCTACAGGCGCATACTTCTTGGAGGAGATACAAGTAGGATGTAGCATAAATCCACAGACATTCCAGCTGGACTTTGCATGTAGCCTGGAATACTGGGGACGTGGGTTAGCGGACATAGTGGTGAAGGGTTGATGGTTGGACTAAGTGATCCTAGTGGTTTTTCCCAAAGATTATGATTCTGTAATTGACAGCCTTCACCATCCTAAGCACTGAGCTGTCTCTGTGGGATCACCTGGGTCTGGCTGCCCAGAGCCACACGGTTTTGACTGCCACTTCCCTCCACTGCCACTTGAAAAGCCATCCTGCCTGCCCCTGACAAGGCAGAGCAGCATGTCCCCAGGGCGCTGTGTGGTCACTGCCATCACTGTAGACATTCCCACACTAGAGATAAGAGAGCCTGGTCAATAAGAAAACACGGGTTCATCAGGGAGAGGCAAGATCCCCAGCTCCAGTATCTGGCACAAACCTTCATCTCCTTTCACCATCAGAGGTGAAGCAGCTGGCATGCAGCCCAGCAGTTTCATATGCTCCCAGCAGGGGCAATGGCTGTGCGTTCTCTTGCTTCAGTCCTTTTCCTGTGCTGCATTCTGGTAGCCAGTAGGAGAGCTGCAATGGCAGCAGAACCACTTCTGTGCTTTCCAAATTTGCTTGTCAGCTCTTTCCTGCTCTTCAGATGGGTGTGCCTCACAGAGAAGGATTTGGGGCATAAACTGTGCCTTTTTGCTCCAGCCACAGCTTCTATTCAGAGTTGGCAGAATAGATTTTTTTCTGTAAAAGCCAGTTTTGTTAGTGTCCTTTAAATACCATGACAGAGGAGCAAGCAGCGCATGGTGCACTCTTGGAGCTGATGCTGAGCTCAGTGTACGCAGCCACGGGGTGTGCAAATTCACCTGCTCATGGAATAAAGCACTGTACTCGCATGCAAGCATTCCCAGCTGCCAGAGCAGGCTCTGGCCTCTGTGATAGGTGGGTGTACATGTGGGGACTGCTCAGCTTCATGCAGGCTCCAGGGACCTTCAGGCAGGCTGGGCACAAGGAGATGTGCTTGTCCTTATCTGGAGTGGGAATGGAGGTGTTCCCATCAGTTCCCACTCAGCAGCAAGGGCATTGCAGCTGTTATAGTGATGACTCCTCATGTGGACTTCCACCTCTTGCATTTAGGAGAGGAACGATGCTTAGTGTTCCACCTGTGACCCAGTGTGAAGGTTTGGTTAATTATCTGCTCACTGCTAATAAAATCAGTGATTCCAGAGCCAGACACAAAATTCTGCATCTTCTCTCCATCTTTGAATCCATCTTTCTATCTGTAGACCTCAGAGTGATTGCTCCCTGAATAGGAATAAACCTCAAGATTCCTTCCTTCTAATGCATGAATAAAGGAGTCCAGCTGCTCCTCTTTATCCTATCTAACCCCAAATGTGAAATGTGAATATTTTTTAAATGATGGCCCTGTGCTTCTTCCTGGGCTGCAGCAGCAGACAGGCAGAAGGCTGCGACGGCCAACCTGGAAAAGCAGCAGAACAGCTTCACCATGTGTGGAGAAAGAAACCAGAACTGTAGGGTTGCTGCTGCTGATGGGGTCCTGAAGGTGTGCAGTCTGGATGGTGCTGCAGCTCCTCCTTGGTAAGAGATGCAGCCAGTGCTGCCCACACCAGGCCTGAAATTTAGTGCTGCTACTGAAGCATCAAACCACATGCTGCCAACACAGTGCACTGGGGAAACAGCCGTGTGCCAGCAGTGTTCATGGGTTGCGCTGACCGTGTAGGTGTCTCGCAGACTTGTGGGGTGCTTTGCTGTTTCTGTGGGATCTGCCTTTGCTCAGGGCAATCACAGCAGATGCTGTGTGAAAGAGACATTGCTTTGAGCTGAGCTCAATGCTGCTGTGTACATTGGAGACGCCCTGCTCTCCCCTGCCGTGTGGATGTGCCAAGCTGAATTCACTTCAAATTAAATTTCATGGTTAAGTTTGTATACAGAGAAGACTTTACATCCTCATCTTTCCAAAACAGCCAGTTAGGAACAACCCAGATACGTGCTGTGAACCCACAGTGTGGCTAGAAGCCTGTTCCCTGTGAGGAGGGATCAATGGACATACTGGGATCACTGCAGGGTCACCTGGCCACCACAGTGCCCAAGCACACAGCGTACTATGGGTTCTCCCACCTGAGGTCCCACAGAAAGATGTGCTGACACCAAAAAGGCATTTCCCCTTGTGCAGGGATCCAGGAAGAAGCTATGGCAGAGCATCGCAATGCTGGGAATCCAAAGTCTGGCTGCCCTATGCTGCCTGCTGGCACCTCCTGTGGGGTGACTCAGGCATGGCAATACTGATGGTGCTGCATGTAGATGAGGCATTGGGAGAGGCCAGCAAATCTCCTTCCACCATAGTGAAAGTGAGGGAGGAGCTAGGAGTAGCAAAGGAGGCACTGAGCAGTCCTGTCAGGCTTGTAAGGGTGTAGCGATGCTCACATTACCTCCTTGTCATGGAGATCTTCATAATATGTAACTCAAGGTCTCGTTAGATTTGATTAGAAACAGACACCCCAAACTTTGCATTGAAACTTTGAGGCCATCTCCAGTTACAGGAAGTCTGGACATATCCATATGCAGATGTATGCAATTTGTTTCACTCCAGCATTTAGCATGACTGGTTTGAGGTCAGGGATCCTGTTCCCAGGGAATGGCAGTTGCTCCTCTGGATGTGGAGCAAAGGGAGATGCATGCCATCCCTGTGGGCCACCTCCAGCCCATCTTCTGCCCGCGGACAGCCAGTGGCTAAGCACTAGAGGGGAGGAGTAGTGGGGAGCCACCAGGAGATGGCCTCAGGGCCCGTGTTCCTGCTGCCGGGGGTCTCGGGGAGCACTGGAGGCAGCCTGCATGAAGGCATGGATGGAAACGCACCCAGCTTCATGACATACTAAATGAAAAAAAAAAAAAAAAAAAAGAAATGAAGGTAACAGTGTAACAGTGATAGGATGAGAGATAATGACTTCAAGCTGCGCCAGGGGAGGTGAAGGCTGGACGTTAAGAAAATCTTCTTTTCAGAAAGAGAAGTGAGGCATTGGAACAGGCTGCTCAGGGGGGTGGTGGAGTCACCTGGAGGTGCTCAAGAAACATGTAGATGTGGCACTGAGGGATGTTGTTAGTGGGCACGGTGGGGATGGGCTGACAGTTGGATTTGGTGGTCTTAGTGGGCTTCTCAAGCCTTAATGATTCTGTGATTCTATGAATTAATAAGTATCATTGGTATAGCATGTGACTGATACACTCAGTGCCCAGGGTGATGAATCCTTCTAAGAACCATACCAAAGCACTGAGAATGACAGACAACATGAAGCTTGTTTGAGCGCCTCAAGAGTCTGAGAGAGTAGCAATAAATCCTTCTGAAAATCCATTAGAGTGGTAGAGGCAAATAGCTCCCACACCTCCAGCATCAATTTCAATCCTGGCCACTTTTCTGCACTAATTAGGCAATTTCTTTCTCAAAGCCCTTTCATGTCTTATCCTCCCATACTCAACTTTGTGCCTTCCTGCCTTTATGCCCAAGAGCAGTAGCCACATTTCACCCTTTTCACTTCAGCTAAATTACATCAATGTAGTCCTTCAGCTGTGAAGGTGAGCGCAGACCTCATCACAAATCCACTCACTTCATGCTTTTGCTATGAAGCCATGGCCAGGCTGTTCACCAAACAGCAAAGCTACACATAAGTGTTGAATTAGGCTGAACAAAGTTGTAACAGAAGATGAGTGCTGGAAAAAAAATAGGGATTTCCAGGCACTTTGGCAAAGATGTCTGGATAAATGACTTTGGAGATGACACTGCAAGGGAAAGCTCCTCATAGGGAGACCTTAGATGGTGGAATTGTTTCCCAGAAAGGCTGATCCTGGGCACACTTAAAAGCAAGCTAATATGAAATTTAAAAAGACAAGCCAGGTATTGTGTTCTTGCATTGGTAAGGAGGGTTTGAGCAGAAAGTATTTCTGCAGCCTTTCTATGTAGGTTCTGCAGGAGATGAAGGTGAAGGCAGTGTTTCTCTATCCTGTGCCAGACTGGGGCTTTCTGCAGGTGTCCTACGTTAGCCCTCTGTGTAGTGATGGGCACTGCTTTGCCAACGGCAGTGTGAGTCCTCACAGCAGGCTGTGGGGTTGCCTGGAGTGCAACCAGGATGGGGACATGTGGGGACGCATGCTCATAGAGTAGCACCCCTTGTACCCAGTCCTAAATGCAGACTCCAATTTTCCCCTTGTCTTCTCCCCGTCACCATCTGTTTGTTTCTATTAAAGGCTTTTCCCATTGCTGGAGCTCTCAGTCTTAACAATCAATCGGCCATAAGGTTTACACACGTTTTCTTCTCTCTCTTTCTTCCTCCACACCAAACAGGTAAGGAGAGCAGCTTGGGAGAGGCTGACTTGCAGCCCAACGCTGACCCCTCGGGCATGGACAGCAGCTACCTCAGCGTGAAGGAGGCCGGAGTGAAAGTCCCTCAGGACAGGGCCAGCACGGACCTCCCCAGCCCCATGGACAAGGCGGACTCGGAGAGCAACAAGGGCAAAAAACGGAGGAACCGTACCACCTTCACCAGCTACCAGCTGGAGGAGCTGGAAAAGGTCTTCCAAAAGACCCACTACCCAGATGTCTATGCTAGGGAGCAGCTAGCCATGAGGACAGACCTCACTGAGGCCCGAGTACAGGTAACAGCGATGCCTTGGGCTGGGCTAGGGGTGGGTGAGCCTTGAGCCCCTTGTCTTTGAGCTGAAGGGGCAACAGGGTGAGTGAATCCCTCTGTCTCAGAGGGCCAGGAGAGATGAGTGGCTGTGATGCAGTCTCACAGCTGCTACCAGCAAGGTGTCAGCTCCCTGCTGATAACCTGGGTGTCCAACACAGCCAAACCCCCAAACAAGAGAGTTTAAGTGCTTCTCTTTCCCCTGAATCAATATTAACCCAAAGGCTTGGCAGAGCTTAGAAGCATATGCAAAACAGAGAACCACTGCTCAGAGCAGGTATCTATAACTCATGTTTTGATGGCCACCTAAGGCTGCTGGGAAGCTAGGACATCATTTTGTCATCTGGTTAACTCTGTGACTCCTGTATTCAGGCGTTCATTGCACCACCACCTCTACAACTCCCATTAGCATCAGGAATATCTGGAGTGGGAAGGAATCTGGTTATACCTCTCAAACCAGGAACCCTGCTTGCTTTCTGCTCTGAACCCTATAAGCACTTGTCACAAACAAAGCAGCTAGGCCAGCATCCCTGTGCACATTAATTCTAGGTTCATTCCTAGCTGCGGGACTTTTCTCACCCGCTTGTCCAGACCAGTCTGCAGGGCTCCATGTTCTTCCCTACAGCTGTTTCTCCTCATATCAGCTGTGGCTGTGTCTCAGCAGAAAGTGGAGAGGCTCCTGTTAGTTCTGTGGGCAGCATCCCCACACCTGGCTTTCCTCCATATCCGGGCAGTGCTGTCCCTCCCCAGCAGCACCATTCAGGGCCTTGGGAGCACAAGGGATGGGGCAGGATGAGATGATGGCACTTCATGCCTGGGGAATGCAACGCCTCCTCTACCCCCCTTCAGAGCCAGCAGTCTGGTTGCTGGGACTGCTAAGGAGATCTTTTCAGTGGTGCCCCTGTGATGCGGCAGGGGCTTAAAAGTGAGAGGGAAATGTCAAACTTGGCTGTAGCGAAATCACCGCCTTGGAGGAGAAGAAAAAAAAAAAAAAGAAGAAAAGCAAAGCAAGAAGTAATATATCTTGATCCCTTTTCCCCCATAAAACCCTGGGAGGCTGGTGGAAGGAGCGGAAAGACTGAGCTAAGCCTGCAGGAAATTAAACATGAAATGAAAACAAGCTCAAGTTATTCAGTTCTCTCATCCCAGGCTCCAATTTCCCATTCCAGGCCACTGATAAAATGGTGTCCAGTTTCAGCGCTCAAAGATGAATTCTGGCTCTGTTCTTGCAGGCTGGAAGGCAAAGGGCTGGTGACCATCTCTGGCAAGAGGGCACACGGCCTGGCCATCAGCATTGGGATAGGCGTGGAGACAGACAGATGGACAAACAGCAGAGGCGGGAAGGGACAGAGGTGGGGATAATGGCTGCCAAAAGGGGAAGATAGAAGGGAGGGGAGCTTGCTTTAATCTTTCACTTGGCATTAGGACTGAAGTAATGGGCAGCCCTGGGGCAGTCCCAGGCACTCAATGGTGTTGTGGCCCCAGCACCCCAGTGGGCACCCACACAGCAGCACCAGCTGGGCAGTGGGGAGAGCAATGCATTTCATTTCAGCCCTGCTGACTCCATGGCACGTCAGTGTGTGTGCATATGGATTGAGGTACCAGCATATGGCCGCATGTTTATGGAGACAAGAAACATTTTCTGTTCTGTAGATTTTTATAGGACTGATTGGATACATTGGGGCTCATCAAAGCACTGTCTGCAGGAGTCAGATCCACGACATTTGCCCACACTCCCTCCCCACTCGTTCACACCGAGGCTCAGTGCAACAGGAGCACTCTTGCCTGTCCCCACTCACAGACATAGCCCCAGCCACTGCGCCCCTTGGTGCACAGCATTTCTCAGCTGAAGGTGACAGGCAATGAACAGAAAATGTGCACTTGGTGCTTTTTCAGTTTTTTTTTCTAGATTTCCTCTTTTGGTACCTTCTGAATTCAAGGAAGCCAGGGGAAATCCTACAGGAAGATACCAAGCAGCCTGAAAATCATTTGCTCTCAAGGAGAAATGATAGCTTTTAAGAGTGGAACAACTGTTTGGAGCAGTTGATTGCAAGAAGCAGTGGGGCACAGAGGGCAGGGAGCATCTCTATGCCCTGGGTCCCCAGCACCTTGTCTGCAGGTGCCCTTCAGCCTCACAGGGTTGTGTGGATATTTTGCCCCAGCCTTCCGGCTTGCACTTTGAGCCCAATCAGTTTAAACTACTTTGCCTGGCCATTGCTGGCCCCTGCTGGGGTCAGTCCCAAGCAGGGCAGTGCAGGTGAATGCTTGCCAGGAGGGATCCGACCACATGTGCTGGGCATATGTCAGCCTCAGCACCGTGCACAGCCCGCACCATGCTGCCTACCTGCAGGCACCCGCTGTGCACAGCAGGGCCCTGCCGCCCCGGGAAGAGCCAGGTCAGCACTGCTGGCTGTGAGCCTGCAGATCAAAGCAGAACGATTCCAGCCAGCCCTGGGACTGGCCCGCAGCTGGGCTGGGGTGGCCGTGCCAAGAGGAGGCAGAAGAAAAGCAGACGGATGGATGCCTGGGGCACCAGTGTGCTCCTGCAGGATGCTCTGCATGTGCGGTGCTCTCAGCTGAGGTGATATTAGAACCGTTCTGCTGAACTGCACCCTCTGGAAATCCTTGCGGGGTGGAAACTGCACCCATAGGAAATCCTCAGAAAGCACAAATCCTTGTGCTGGTTTCTTTTTGGACTAGTTTCTAGCTGAGTTGACACTGCAAATGCTGTTCAAGTCTGAAAGCCGCACCATGCCCATTGCCTGGCCCACTGAGCACAAGAGCAGCCCAGAGGGGCTCCTGTTTCTGTGCTATCGCTGCAGTGAGACGCCAGCCCCCCAGCCCCAGCCACCGTGCAAAACTTGAAGCAGAAACAAGAAGCTCCCAGCCTGCTCCCTTCATGCGCTGGCGTGACCTGCACACCCCAGCCCCTGGTGATCGCATGCATCGCTCGGTGCCTTCAAAGCAGCTCGTGATTGATGTGTTTCCCTGACTCACAGGCTTCAAGAGGCTTTGAAGACACTGGGCCAGGCTCTGATCTTTCTTATGCTGATGCAAATCAGGAGCAATGCTGCTGACAACAGTGCAATAATCCACACTGATGTCAAGCCAGTAAAAATAAGAGCAGAAACAGAGTTTTGGTCTTTCCACTGCCTCAAAGGCGTCTGAGCAGTGCTGTGAAGAGCTACAAGACTGCAAAGCAGAGGACATTGCAACTCATAGAAGTGCACTTGTTTCCAGGAGCTAAGATGGAAAGGATCACTGAAAACCTTTTTTTTTTTTTTTTCTTTTTTTTTAACGGTTAATGAAGACTGAGAGTTCTGTAGTAAATAGAAGTTCTCAGCCAACAGCATCTTCACAGCCAGGACTGAACCTGGGGAAAGCCCCAGTGCCGCAGGTCCCAGCCTGGCACCAGCACACACAGATGTGTTTGCTCCTTGTCTGAGCATGGGGGAGCTGGGTCATCCCAGGGCAGAGCTGGCTGCAGGGCAGGGGCCAAGGCTGGGCTCCTCCTCTAGACCAGGCTGCTCAAAGCTCCTGGTTCCATGGGCTCCCATGCCCTGTGCTCACAGCCCCACACCCCTATCTTCCCACAGGTCTGGTTCCAGAACCGACGAGCCAAATGGCGCAAGCGGGAGCGGTTTGGCCAGATGCAGCAGGTCCGGACCCACTTCTCCACTGCCTATGAGCTGCCTCTGCTCACCCGTGCTGAGAACTATGCCCAGGTGAGCACATCTCCTGCCCAAATCCATCTATCTGTTCGTCACTGCCCTGACTCCTGGAGCCCCCCAAGCCATGCTTTGCTCCTGGGGTTCATCCCCTGCCCTTGGGTTGGGGTGTAGGAGCATGGGGTTGTGCCATTGAGCGGCAAAGGCACAGCAGCTGTTCAGCTGAGTGCCCTGCAGTGCTCCTTTGAGCCCCATTGGGTCACAACTACCACAGTAGGCACCAAACCCTGTTGGGCTTCAGATCCATTGTGCACTGTGTTTTCCGAACATCCCATAAGATCCAAGGTGTTGTCCCTCCCCAGGCCCTGATGCGTTTTTTTCCCTGCAGATCCAGAACCCCTCCTGGATTGGCAACAACGGAGCCGCCTCCCCTGTGCCCGCTTGCGTCGTCCCCTGCGAGCCGGTGCCCTCCTGCATGTCCCCCCACGCGCATCCCCACGCGGCTGGCGGCGTCTCCGACTTCCTCGGTGTCTCCAGCGCCGGTGGCCACGTGGGCCAGACTCACGTGGGTGGCCTCTTCGGCACAGCCGGCATCGGCCCCGGCCTCAACGGCTACGAGCTGAACAGCGAGCCGGACCGCAAGAGCTCCAGCATCGCGGCCCTGCGGATGAAGGCGAAGGAGCACAGCGCCGCGATCTCCTGGGCGACATGACAGGGCTGCCGTCCAGCGCCTCGGCACACCGCGAGAGCCAGTGGGGAAGCTGGGAGACCTCCAGCCGGGATTCCAGCCAGCCCTTGCCTCCTCGGGGATGTGAACGCAGCACTTTGAGCTACCCTAGGTGTATAGAGGACGTGTGTTAACGTAAGTGGCGTGTGCCCAGCACGGACATGGGAGGTCCCGGCCTTCCGGCACTGGGTCAGGGCTGTGGGGCAGTGCTGCTGCCCCCCGCTCTGGGGGTGTCCTCTGCTATCGCCACTGCCTCCCCGGGGACTTGGATGCCTTTTCTCCCTGCTCCTTTTTCTGACACCAGATCTGCCTTTCCGGAGAGCAAGAGCCCACCAGCATCTCCAGCAGCTGTCCCGTCCCTCCACATGTACGGCTCTTCCCTCCTCAGAACCCATCTGCCTTGCACAGGGGACAGGACGGGGACTCTGGCACCAGCAAAGAGACGCTCTTCAGGCTGCTCCTGCCTCATGGGAGCCATGGCTGAATGGGGTGAGGGGATACTTAAGGCCAGAAAGGTGGCAGTGCTATCCCACTTCCTTCCACCCAGCAGGAGGTGAAGCACGGAGCTTAGGGGCCTCTTGTGCGGGCACAGTGCCACCACTCTGCTGCCTCTGATGGCTCCCCAGCCATCCAGCTTGAGATGTGCATATGAAGTGATGGCTGGCTGGCCCCGCCGGCACCTTGCAGAAGTCACGCCCCCATGAGCACTTGGAGTTTGCTCTGTTATAGTTGTGGCTGTTGTGCCATAGCAAAACGTGTTCCCAGGCTTTTACAGGGCTAGGAGTCACTGCCCTCTGCTCTCAAGTCCCACAGGGCCCCCAAAGAGGAACAGCTTGAGCAGAGCACGCAGCCAGGACTGTGTGAGGGCATCCTCGCATTGTCCCTGGCCTGCCCCATGCAGCAATGTCTTTTCCCATCGCCTCTCATTCTCTGCTTCCCCAAAACCATCTCCCAGCACCTACCCACACCTCCTCCAGGGGCAGGGAGGGCTGGGGATTGGGAATAGTGGCACTGCCCCGTCTCTGGCCACTCCAGTTTGCCCTCACCTAGCAGAGTGAAGGAAACACCAGAACTTGCTCTCCTAAAGTCCCACCTATGGTTTTCTTCCCACATGCTCCCACTTGCACAACTCTGTTTAGTACAGTCTCCTCTCCAAGGCCAAACCTCTCTCAAGCCATTCAGTGGCGTCATAGCACCAAGAATAATTTCAGAGTTTCCTTTTGCCCCACCAAAGGTCACCAGCAGCCGTAGCACACAGCTCACACGCTGAGTTCCAGCTCAGTGAGCAAGAGAAGTGCAGGGTTTTGCCCCATGCAGCCATCACATCATGCTCCATCCACTCTAGGTCCAGAGAGATTTTCAGAAAAGGGCAAAAAGGCTACAACCAAATGTCACGATGCAGGTTAACTGCATGCCATATAAAAATATTTCCACAGTGCCTAGACATTGCCATACACAACATAGATGATTACATCAATGCTAGATCAAATGTAACGCGTGTTTATTGGAATATGGAAAGACCTGTAGTGCCGTATCTTGTCTCTGAAAATACACTGAGATGCCTGGCTCGGTGCACCTCAGGAACAACGTGCAGTCGAGCAGACTATGCAGATGACCTGGGCTTTTCCACAGAAGCAAACCAGACTCACGTCCCAGCCTGAATCTTCAGCTGAGTTATCAGACTAAAACGTGCTTCAGGTGCTGATTACTGAATGCCTCTGGATCACTGCCCTAATATCTCTTTTCTGCATGCACTGGCAATAATGTTACAGTTTAAATTGCAATGAGTACCACCATTTACCTTACCCCAGACTTCCTCGCCCAGAGCCCTTTTCCCACAATGCAGAGGGAAAGGCGTTATTCCACTGCAGTGCTCAGCCCCCAGAACTGAGCAGCGTGCAGCAGGTTGAGAGGGTGCATGGGGATGGATGCTGCAAGGGCGTGGGTACTGCTGGCTGTCCCACTGGGTGGCAATGGCCGTGCTGGGGCTTTGCTCTGCTCTAGTGAAGCTGAAGGGCATTCCTTCCTCGACTCTCACAGGGCCAAGATTTCACCCAGGCTTCATAACAGCTCATGAGATGAAGAGCTGCTTCCTCTCCTCCTTGTGAATTGGCCTCAGACAACCCTAATCACTGCCAGGCACACCCAGCCCTGAGCTGCTGGGTGCACTGCAAGTGCAGAGCTCTGCTCCCGTGCCCCACTCTGCTGCCATTCACCAGCATAGCCCCTCTGCATCTGCCGTCCTGCTGCATCATCCTGCCAGCAACAGCCTGGGCATGCAGCGATGCAGGCAGGTCTCCAGCTGTATGCATCTGTAGTTACACACATTTTTTAATTAATTTAATAGTTTTTTTTAAACTAGCTGTTAAATTAATAACAAAAGCTGTACAAATATATATATATACACATACACTTAGATACATGTGTGTGTAAATATATATATTTTAATCTAGCCAAACTGCAGCCAATGCATTTTTAAGGGTCACAGGGTCAGTGCTGTTCTTGCAATTTCAAGCTACCACAAGGATGCCTTTTTAAATAATAATAATTATTATTTTAATACCTTTCAACTCTATTTATGACTTTCTTCTCTATTTATTTCTTCTTTAGTATTTCACTCCTGTCCACACATGGAGTTGCAGTTCCCTGGCTGGGATTTAGATGCCTGTGAAGCTGCAAGTTTTGCACCCCCCCTCCCCAGCCATGCTGTATCCTGCATGGTGCAGCACTGCAGCCCCAGCACCCTGAGCTCCCCTGTTCTCAAGCTGCCCTTTCCAGCCTTGCAGAGGGAGTAAAGGAGGCTGTCTTGCATTGCCCAGGGCTGGAAACACGAGACATCCCAGATTTTGGGGCTAGGAAAGGCAAGCAGGGAGAGCAGCACGGTTCCCAACAGAGGCTGATCGGTAGTTGCGTGCTGCTGGCCACCGAGTGCTCAGAGCAGTTGTGCATGTATTGGCAGCAGCTGCAAAACCAGTGGTGAACATCCCATAGCTCCCCCAGTTGCTGTCCCCTCAGCCCTTTAACTCCTCTGAGCATCTCCCGCTGTGCGTGCTGGAGCACATCTGGCCCTGCGATACGGGCAGGGGCACTGCAGCAAAGCCACCCGCACGGATACCCGTTGTGTGCGAGGCGGCAGAGCTGCTGCACACGTGCGCGGCACCCCCTGCAGCACTCCCCTGGGGAGAGGGATGCGGGGGCACTTCGGCAGCGGGGGCTTCCTGGGGGTGGGGAGGCCGGGTTCCATCTCATAGAGCAGAGCAGCGCCTTGTAAAACGTTCTCCAAACAAACGAAGCCAAAAAGGTAGTTTCCTGGAAAAGGATTTAAAAAACAATCAGGCAGACACAGAGATCTGTGTTTATTTTGCTGCTCTGACTGACACAACAGAAAGCAAACAGACCGAATTAGAAATTAAACCCAAATGGGAACAGGGGGAGGGAATCGGGCTGAAAGTCATCCCCAGCCCTTGTTGGGCCTGAGGAGGCAGCCCGGTGCAGCCTGGCAGCCCGCTAGCTCTTTGCTGGTGCCCCACTCCCCACATTGCTAGGTAGGTAGGTAGAGCTAGGACTTTTGTACTACTGATTTTTTGAAGGACAGTTTTCAATGTGTAATAATATATCGGTTTAGGTGTGCAGTGTTTGAAAGAGAGACTGGGAGAAAGAAAGAAAACAAACCTCAATCAATATCATTGTTTTTGTTGTAAGATATTGTAACCTTGTATAAACGCAAACATTTTTTTTTTTCCTTTAGCTTAAAGGCCTGGGGTAGAACGTATTAAAACAAAATTGAAAAGTTTTTAAAAGTCCAGGAAAAAAAAAAAAAAAAGAATAAAAAAAAAAATCATTAAAAACATTGCCATGTGAGGTTTGTGCCATGCAATGTTAATGCCTATGCAGCCATGTATTAGCAGTTCATTACAGTGGAACATTAAAAAAAGAACAAACAGACTTGCAGCTTGGTCCTTTCCATGTCTTTTCAAAGTAAGTTATTGCACTTGCAGCTTCATTTTTTTATTTTGTTGGTTTGTTTGGGGGGAGGGGAGGGCTGGGATTTCCGGGCACTAATTTTTATTTTTCCAGTTTTTTAAAGGGGTGCAATTGCTGGGAAGGCCCCCGCTCCCGAGCCCCCGTGGCCGCGGAGGTACAAGCACTGTTGTTGTTGTTTTGGTTTGCAATAAACTCCTTCTCTTCTCTCCTCTCAACTGGAATCTGTCTGTTTTGTTCCTGACTCATGACAGATGAAATGCGATCAGAGGGGCCTCCAAAATCTCACGTTAATTGAAGTTGGCAAAAAATACTAACAGTGCCCTTTTGAACTGCTGACACAGTGCAGAATGGATTAGCCGGGGGTAGATTAACAACAGGTGGCAGCTCTCGGGCCCGCTGCCCCTGCCCTACAAAGAGATGGCCGCCAGCCCGTAGCCTGGCGCAGCAGCATCCCGACAGCCTCCCCACATCCCCACCAGCCCACAAGGGGACTTGCTGGGCTGTAGGCAGGCTGAACACCTGGGCTTGGCCTCTCCTTCAGCCCCAGAGGTTTTCAGCGCACACCCATTCCTATGTCCCACACCTCATCCTAATGTGGGGAAAACTTCACGGCACTGGCAGAAGCAGATTGGGTAAAAGCTCAAGCCCCCACGTCCAGCTGCGTAGCAGAATGTGCCCCCTGTGCAGGCAGAGCTGAGGAGGTACCCAGCAAACACCAGCAACCCGCTGAGAACAGCCGAGCTTTCCATCAGCTGGCAGGGAGCACCAGCTCGGTTCAGCTGGAGCAGGGCTGTTTTCCATCTCATAGAGAAACGGATAACGCAGGTGCTGTTGCAAGCTTATCCATTCCTCTCACTTGCAGAAGAAAAATTCCTTCCCTCCCCAAGCACTCCAAGACAGATTCTCCAGATGTTGGCAAAGCTCTGAATATTGAGAGAATAAAGCCAGTTTCAGTAACATCCTGCCTGTATGGGTTTACATCAGAAATCGCTCCTGGCCTGAATGCTGCCAAAGAACTAAAAAGTCACCCCATTAACTCTACAGATGAGAAGCCCACCACCTTTTGCTGAAGCTACATCTTCCCACTAGCTTTACAGGAGTTGTTTAAAACACACAGCAACATTTCTTGCTGGGAGATGTGGCTACGGCACCCAGGTTAACACGTTCCTTACCTGCTGGAGAATATGACTTTGAGGCAGGGCAAAGTTCAGGCAGTTTTAATGAAAAACAATTCTTTCTTCCTGTAAACTAAACAGATTTGCCATTTTTTCTTCCTTTTTTTAAAAGCGGGTTATTAACCTTTAAGCAGATGTATGTACAATAATCTTCTCATCGGCATGAAAGGTAACAGCCGTGCAAGGTGCACCTATTTACGGCCAGATGGAGCCCACATGTAAAGGTGTTGCATTTAATCTGAGGCAAACAAGTGTTTATTATTTGTGAAAGGATCTTCCACTTTCGCCTGCTTGTCAGTTCGTAACTTACTCACAGGGCAAAGACACATGCTCTGAGTTAGCAACGAGCTCCTTTTGCCGCAGCCTCGCTGAATTCCTGGATCTCATTTCATGGTCCTTTCTGCTTCCAACCTTTTCCCCTGTCTGTCTTTGTATGAAATGTGGCAAATGGGGTATTCTTCCCCACCAGCCCTCAGCTGTAGGCACCCAGAACTATCTCTGCATAGCATGCAGCTGAGACCCAGCCCTCTCTTCTGAAGAAAGGTGTCACAAAGAAGGGCCTGTGACTTTTCAGATGGCCAGACCATCAGGCAAGAAGCAGCATTTCTCTGGACTATCATCTTTCTAAGGGACTCATCTTCCAGATGAGCGGTAGAAAGTGAGATGTTCACCCTGGGCAGGTGAATATCCATTAGCAGCACTTTACCATAGTCCAAGCTTTGTCATTAACTTTCCACGTTCTCACTGCTGCACAGAATGAGGACGGGGGCAGAAGAGCTAAGATTCATCCTTAAAAGCAACATAAACAGCAACAAACCTCAATCGCACACCAGAAAAAACGTACACGTTTCTGTATATTCCAAGCTTTTCACGTCTGCCTGTCAAATGGTCCAGCTTTCATCTTTTTCCAATCCTCCAACCAACTGATATTTAGGCTAAAAATCCAACAGATGTGTATGGGAACTGCTGAATCACGGCCTGAACCTCTGATTGATCACCTGGGGTGAGCAGTGAGTCAGCCACGGGAGCAC